>PVKA01000002.1:136069-381686 GCA_004027165.1 Ctenomys sociabilis | reverse complement strand
CATTTTTAGGAAAATAGATGCATCTGGAAAATAGAATGTTGTGTGAAATAAGTTAGACAAACACACTCAAATTCCATATACTATTTGGCAAAGTACAATCAAAGAGTGAAAGTAGGGATAGATAAATGGAAATGAGGTGATAGACTACAAATAAAGGTTGAGGAGACCAAGAGTGAGAGGAAATGGGGAGAGGAGGAGAGGTAATAGAATAAAGATATGCTGCGTACAGAAACCTAGCAATCTTAATAAATGTAAACACTAAATGTCATAAATGACTTGAAAATAATAACAAGAATAAAGATGTGGAAAGGGAATTTAGAGACAGAGGGAAGCAGGCAGGTGGGAATGGAAAGGGAATTAATTTAAAAAGAGATGAGTTGTATTATGTACATGTACCCACTCCCCAAGATGAATGCAAAACGCATGCACTGTGAACATGTACTAATAAAAATGAAATAGTAAATAGTTCACCAGAAAAAAGTAACATAAAAGGAAACAATAGTAAATAGGAATGGAATGTGCAAACCCTAGTGTTTTCCTCTATAGACTGCCTTCTTTTCCAGAACTTGTACAATGTAATAATTATAGGAAACATCATGGCCATGAGGAAGCAGTGAGGACAGTGGATAGCTGTTAACTCTCATGAACCATGGGTCCTCAGTTAAGAAAACAGAACAGAACAAAAGACTGTGGGTAGTGTTTCCAGAGCTCTCAACAAGATTCCTCTGAAGCTGAACTTTACCCTCTAAGTTCCATGAGTTGATTGACAAGTGAGTTATTTCTCCCCTTAATTTCCTTTAGTCAAAAATAAAGTGCTATTGGATATTAGTTATTTGATATTACTGTTTTCCAGCTTTGACAAATTGAAAGGAAGTTAATAATTATAAGTGACCGTTAAATATATAGATACAATGAAATAAATGTAGGTAAAGCACTAAGCTTTCTCACAAAAGCAAACAAAAGTTATGCAATCTGATAAACTAAGTTGTAAGTAGGAAAGTCTTCTCTCTAAAAATACTTAGGCTAAGTACTGTATTATTCCATGTTGATTTGCTGTTTTCTAATTCCACATTTTAAAGGATTAAAGATCATTCTGAATATGCTCTTCAAAAAATAAATGATACTGCAGGTTTTTACATATCACTTCATGATGAAATGAATAAAACATAATTCCTAAAGGCTAATGGTCATATTTAGATGGTAAAATAAACAGATGGCCAAGGGAATGAATAAATGAATAAGATGAATAAAGATCATTTAGTCGTCCATACTGAAAGTGATTCGCAAACTTGAGATGCAGGAAGCTGGAGACAGCAGCTCCATTCATACAGAGACTGGCAAGAGCAAAAATTATTGCAGAAAACGGGCTTCCTTTGGATCATTGAGGTGGTACCGAATAGTCCTGAAATTATCCATATGACTCACAACCAGCAGCTCTAGTACAATGAAGGTTACAGAAAAACATCAAGAACATCCAATTATAATTCTTATGAAATCAGTAAATTATCAAGCAAACAGCTTTAGAAATATCCCTCCATGATAAAGGCAGTAGATTGCTTTACATATGAAAAGGAGAAAGCACAAAGAAGATGGGGAAAATCAATCTTGTCTTTTTTCATATTCAATCTGCACAGAGGTTTATTCCTCTTGGTAATTATGGCTCAAAGGAACTTAATATTATGCTTTAAATATATTGAATTGGTTATGGACTTGTTTATACAGTGAAAACATGAACTTTGGTGCATATACAAACTAGAAATCCAGCACAAATTAAATTCTTCTAGTTTTATTAGCATTGGACTCACAGCTGTCCCTCCTTAGGCAAATCAGATAACCATTCTGAGCCCTCACTTTGACTTGTACAAAATGGAATGCCAGGCTTCATATTCTCCTCTAGTTGTTTTCCTCATTCTATTATTTTATTTTATTTATTTTATTAATTTAATTTAATTTAATTTTAGGGAAGGGTCTACAGGATGTTCAGAGTCTCACTACTAAATTAGACTCATAGTGATCTGCCTGTTTACAGCCTCCCAAGAGCTGGGATTATAGGTGCGCACCAATACATAGTCTCAATTGCCTTCTCAGCACTTCCTGGGGGTGGGGCCAGCACGGCAGACCCAGAGATCAAACCCCCAGCCCGTGCACCTATGCCTGCTTTCCCCATTCTATGAAGTGGAACTCTCTGTTCTCAGATTCTGTTTTAAAAACAGGTGCTTTGAGAACAAATTAGTACCCAAGAAGCTCTACTGACCCGACTCCTTTCTGATGCCCCAGTTTCTACTCTGACAATGCTTCTCTGTCAGCCACATTATGGTCTCTTCCCTTTACCTGAAAAGGCTGAAAAGGATTTGGAACTTTGGGCAGGCAGCGTGGTACTGCCCAGCCAGTCATTTCTCACTCAGGTCAGCTTTCATCGCCCTCCTTTTCTCTCTCTCTGCCTAGTCTGAGCCACTGTGTTTCCCTTAAAAATTAAAAAGTGGAGGAAGATAATGTGTTTTGGTCCCACATTCAAAAAGGTGGAAGTGCAAAGAAGGAGCATCTGTGCACCTGTGCCTGGGAGTGGCATTTCCTAGGACATCATAAGGGCGCTGTAAATAGCTTTCACTACACGATTTTAAAATCCAAAGACAAAATTTTGTGCATCAGTGAAGAATCAAAATAAGCTTTCCTTCACAATTCTAAGTAGGAGGAAGTATGGGAATAACCAGAGAGTGATTAAATTCATTTTCTTCTTTCTAAGTTCCCTTTTTCTTAAGAGAATTAAGATGTAATTAAACTTATTTTGGTAAATGCAATTTGTTCTTTTCACATCACAATCCCTAGAAGATTGCCCTGAAACACCTGTGCCACAGGAGAAAAACGCTGTCATGGTTTGTCTTCACTAGGAATATTTGAGCACCAACTGTCAAAGTTCATTTTGTGCAAAGATCAGCTGAAGAACTGGTTCACATATCAGCATATTGGTACAGAACTATGACAGTAACATAATCTCTCTGAAAAAGATGTGCATTTTATAGTTTGGGCTAATAAAAATATGTACCATATAGCTTATTAAAAATGAGAAGATATATAATACTCTGTTTTCCTTTTAATTCTGTTATACCTATTTTTATTCTTTTGAGTTCTTATAGTAGGGAGAATATATAATATTTACATATGTGGGTCTGGTTTATTTCACTTATGAGTATATTCTTCAAGTGGCATCCAGTTAAATATAAAGCCTTTGAATTTATCATTACTCAGCTATAATGAGTAATACTCCATTGTATAAAAATACCACATCTTTCTCATCCATTCCTCAGGTGATGGGCATCTTGATTGTTTCCAATATTTGGCTATCACAAATTGTGTTGCTATAAACACAGGTGCACATATTGTGAAGTTTACACAAGCAGTTCTACTACACAGAATCATTTCCTGGAGTTTTTTAAAATTTTTCCATACTGTAATTATTATTATAAATAGCCAGGTTGTTTGTTCAGACCAAAATGTTTGCTGCTGTTTTTGCTTAGTGACACAACAGAGGTATATGTTAAAATTGCACTTGCCCTGCTCATTAGAGATGTGAGCATGATCCTTCCTGCTTTGGCCAAGGGAACGTTTGAAGAATATTTCCTCAATTCTGGGGGTTGGGGTTGGGAAGATGGCTTAGTGGAATAAGTGCTCCCCTGGCAAGTGTGAGGGCCTGAGTTCAATGCTTGGTTCCACAGAGCCTCCCAGAAAAAATTCTGGGGGTCATTCAACCATTGATGAATACAAGCAAGCTGATGTGAACCATGGGAATGATTTTACAACTCTTAAATGATGCAAAGAAAGATTCTAAGTCTGTGATCATTTATTTCAATCTAGACAATTAATAAAGCAAGACATCAACATTTGACTTGCCAAGCTGTTGATTTCCAGTACAAAATTTCATAACACAGCCAATTTCAGGTCACACATATGATGTCATCTAACCACATGCTCAGGAGAAATAAGCAGTCACACCTCATGTGGCATTTCTAGCATACAGACAGAATTTATAAATCACCTCAAGAACATGAATAACAGTATAATATAAGATAATTAGGAGATAATTTTTTTTTCATAGTTATTGCCTTTTAAAAATGATGGCTAACAAGCAATTCACAAAAATACCTGAAGGTTACCAATGCGCTTCTGGGCAGACATCAGCCATGTCCAGGCCCCCCTGCCTCCGTCCTCCCTTCAGTGCCTGAATCAGCAGCAGCTCTTGTTTGAAACAGAAATTTTCATTTGTAGCAAGGGACTAATCTACATTCAGCCTTGGATTAGATCATCAGAAATCTGATCTGGACTGGAGGCTTCTGATGACATTCTGTTAAGGCCTTTCCATTTATTTTAATCCTTTTAATGAAACATTATGAGAAGTTCTTTTGTTTTGAAATAAAAGAACCTGAAAAAAATCTAATGCAGATAAGATATGGAGCTTGCTCATTCACTGTGAAAATAAAGTGTAAAAAATGTTTGTTGGGTAACTGTGTGAAATCAGTTAAAGTCTGAATACTGCATGACCTAAAAATCCTATTTCTATGTGTCTACCCTGCAGTAGCAGCACATGGTTACCTAAACATTTCTTAATATTAAAGTTTACTGCAGCATTGCATGAAACAGCAGAAAGCCTAGAACTGCGAACAAATTTAATAGAGAACAAGGTCCATAAAATTATAGCATATCCATAGGACGGAATACTATTGTAGAATACTATTACAGAAAACTATTATAAACAGTGGAAGAACTCTACATGTATTCTCAGAAATATGCCCAGGATACACTGTTAAATGGAAAACAGAGTGAGATCATATTGACTGTGATTTTGGGCTTTTCCCTTATTTTGGACAAAGTATATCTATGCTTTCTGTATGCACAGAAATACTAAGATAACACATGAAAATTGACATAAACAGCTGACAGAAAGCTGAGGGCTGGGATGCAGAGTGTTAGGCAAAAAGAACAGAGGACAGAAGAGGGTTTTATAGATCTGTTTCCTCATTAGTAGAGGCATTGTAAGTTTTTACTGTTTTTCTGTACTTTCCAAAAGATCCAAAACCAAAATTCAGGAGAGTTGATTCTTTTAATGGGAACAGTGCAGATATATTCAGACTCCTCCAATCTTTGTTAATATTTCAACTAGTAACTATGAATAAATAAGTTTACTTGTCCTAATACTAAAAATTCCCTTTTCTCAAATCTACAACGCTCTGCAGGCCTTCAGGTTTTTTTTTTTTTTTTTTTTTTTTCATAAAGTTGGCAACAAAATCTAACCGAAACAAATGTGACAAGATTATGTAGTTTCAAATCCATTTTATTACCAATATTTAAACATTCTTTTTATGGGACTATTGCTTTATTTAATTAAGGATGGTGCCCCAGATCCCCAAAGATGAATACACAATAGGAACACTAGAGGAATGTCAGAAGTTCTTCATTTCAACCACATCTGGCTCAAAGTATTTGGATAAATGTGGTCTTCAATCCAAGAAATGTTAGAAATATCAAAGGTGGTAGTTAAAATAGAAAAAAAAAAAGGAGACCTGGCAGGAAAAGAAGAGGGGAGCTAAGGCAAGTGTTCCTTCTGCAACATTTCTGTATGTACTGGACACCAGGCTTGTTTAAGCAGGGCTATAGCCCCAGGAACAGAGAAGCTGGAAACACGTACATTCCCAAGTTGCGTGTTCTGCGGAGGGGAGTGGAACTTTTGGGTGCTACGCAGGCCAAGCAGCCACAGTGCCAGGAGAGGGACATTTCTGTTTCTCTTTCAGTATGAACACGGAATAGCTTTGAGGCAGCCCAGCTTGGGATGGTGAAGAATGAACCACCCTTCCTTAATATTTGCAATTTCAAAGGAGATTTTTCGTGGAAAGTAGAAAAGTATTTTGTGTGGAAAATAATAAAATAACGTCTCACATACATGGGTTTGAACACTCTAATCCAGCAGCACTCTGAAGAGAATGAAGTAGGTACATCCTTGGTATAGCCCACAGGAAGCTATGCTAGAAGAACCTGCTCGTGCAGATTGGGGGGAGACCATGGATGCAGGACTGGGGAGCAATCCTTGTTTCGGATTCCTGCTAACTTTGCAGTCAGGTTGCAGGTAATCAGGGTCACTCAGTTGCTTGTACTGGAGTCAGAACAGGCTGTTTCACGCTGCAATGCAAAAATTTTAAGTGCTGTTGCCCTGCCACTGATCTCTCCTCTATCTTGTGCAAAACTGCATTAGCAAGGGATTTTTCCTGGACTCACAGTTTCAAAGCTTTTTCCAATAGCTTCCTGGCAGCAGCCTTGCAAGAGGCAGAAAGGTAGCTATAACCACAGTGGAATTAGAATTCAGTCCAAGGCCTTTCTCTCCCTGCCTAGTGCCATTGTGTTATCCCTGCCTGCTTGCTTTACTACTTCATGTGTGGCAAGACAGAAATCCCCTGTATGAGTAGGTATGAGGGTGTTCACGAATGCCAGCGTCTATGGAACTAAACTTTGCAGAAGGGATACCTGCGCGGATCAGAGCCAGGATTAAATCACATAGGAAATCAAGTCAGAAGCCCACCAAGTCCAGGCACAGTGTTCCTATGATTTTAAAATATTTCTTGTAAGGGCTCTAACTCAGTTTTTTTTGTAAACTTGCACACACACCCACACACACACCCACCCACACACACACACACACACACACCAAATGAAACTTAGCTATCCAGATTCCAAATTTAAGGCACTGTTTTAAGAAACATGGAGTAAGGGTGATGTCTATAAGAAATCCATCTGGCAACTTAAAATATACTGTAAAGTTGGTGCAATCTTGCCAGATTTTCAGGTCTCTTTCTCTTCTCACCTTGTCCTGGCTCACATTACCAGAGTCACTAACCTACTTGTATTTATCCCCAATGAACAGGAAGCTATAGAAAGTTAGCTGTTGTTCTTATTAATCAACACTTCACGTACTGCATGGTTTGAACTAAAATGGTTGAGATGCTGGAAAAATACAGATAAGGAGGTACAAGGAGGTGGTAAGCCCAGGAGCTTGTAAGAACTCTTGGTATACTTAAAAGTTTTAAAGAAATCATAGGGTAATGTTGATATTCAGCACAATAAAAAGAAAAATGGTAATGGAGCGAGGAAGATTTCTGAGCTAACATTTATTGGCACTGCTCTGTGTTAGGCTCAGTTTAAGGGACTTAACATATGCGTCTAATTCAATGCCATAGGACACTTCATATATTCGATAAAAGGTTCTACTCTAAAATGTTTCAAACACACAAAACGTAAGGGCTAAGAATCTGAGCTTTCTAAAAAACATAGTTATTGAAAATGATCATTCCTTGAACGTCTTTATTCAAATGTTACGATCCAGTTTTACTAATAGAACCCTAGAAATTTAGAAACTTAAAATTTTTAGAGTTCACATCAAGGAGAGCCAAAAATAGCACCTTCAGGTTGGATTCATTTAATGTAGAACATAAGTATTAAACACCCACGCTAAGGAAAGGGACCCTTTTGGCTGCACTCCCAGGAATATGCAAAAATGTACACAATGCAGGTGTACTTTGAAAGTCTCAACAAAGGTGTGAAAGCAAGGCCTGAATGTGTGCATGTGTGTGCGTGCATGCATGTGTGCGCGCGCACACGTCTACACACATACCTACGTCCACATGCATGGTGTTGATACCGTGTGCAAGTCTTCCTGTATGCACCAATGGCATAATGTCAGCAGGTGGATGACAACCTAGAAAGTCTGCCAGCCCAGAGACTACAAGGCTATGTGCTCAGGAGGGGGATCTTGACCTCCATTTTGAAGAGTATCCATTCCAATTGCTGTTGGTGAGTACACGGAGTTTCTAATTTGAGAAATGAGTTACTGTTGGAGACTAGCAAGCCAATGGCAGAAAGTAGAAGTAAAAAGCAAGTTTTTTTTTTTAAATCCCCTGGGTCAAAACACATAGAAAACAAAATCAGGAACACTCTGTAAAATCTCAGAATTTTGTCTTCAGACCAAGACCACTGAACCAAATTTGTCTGAAAGTTATGTGGGAAGAGAACTGGGTAAAACCCTCAGTTCTCTCTTGTTCTAATTTCCTCAAGGGTAGGGACTTGGTCTTGGGCCTTTATTAGGAGTTATAAAAACCATTAAGCAGGATAGGAAACACTGCCTACCTAGGAAAGTTTACAGGCAACATAACCAACAGACATAAACACAGTTCTGTCTCTGAACATAAACAAGAAAGCACAGCATCTCTGAAAAGTAACTAACATCTCTTTATAACACAAGCCACTACGAAAAGAGGTTGTGTAGGGGAATTTAATCTGCAGGTAGGAGCTATAATGATAATAGGCGACACTTGCTGAGCACTTCCTAGAAAGCTTTATATGAACCATGATTGTCCTACCCACCTTTGTAAGAAGATTAGTAAGGATAACAAAACCAGCACATGCCACTGCTAACTGCCTGGATATAGGAGTTTATTTACCAAACACTGTATTATATTATCACTTATAGGGGACTTTCATTTATAAATACACTATATCCCATTTTTCATGAAATGTTAACTAGTAAAAAAGTTAAGAAGCCCACCTTGAAGAAATAAATTATCTATCTTTCCCATGTCTCATCCTACCTCCCTCAGGCTAGCTACAACTCTAATCCTTACTTCACAGGCCTCGTTATTCTTCCATGAGCTCAGGAACTGGATCAAATACCATTACAAAATTAAAACCAGTCAGATACTTGTTGGTAAAAAAGAGCACTCTGAAGCTTCTAGAACCAAGTCCTATCAGGAACCTTTGTGGGCCGGTTCCTTCCTTCCTCCTCTCTTCCTGTGACTCTTCTCTCTGCACCTCCACTCCAGTAATTCTAATTGACCTAGCTCTATGTGTCAGGAAGCTGGTTTCTTCCCATATGAATGCATATGCTTTTTACTAGTGTTTGGGACATGACTTCCCTCCCATCCCTGCCTACCTGGGAGCTGATCACCTGTGGAAACCTGGCTCTAGCTTTATCCTCTAGGAACCTGTTCCCACATCACATGCTCCCTCTCTCTAGGTAGACCTGGGAGCTTGCGCCTCTTCTAGGCCGCAGCCTGCCTGTCTGGCATGCACTCCTCTCACTGGCTGTACACTTTGCATTCGTGTTTGTTACTTCTACTACAAGACAGTAAATGCCGGCAGGCAAAACAATTTGTACACCCAGCACCAGCACCGGCCCAACATATGAGTGACATGACACTGAGTAAGGCTGACTCTTAAATTATTCTTCTACTGCTCCACATTCTGTGCAATTTCCAAAACAGACACAACAAAACAAACTCTGCACAGTACTCACAGCCAATCTTTTCCTCCTGACAGAGATCAGAGTCCAAGGCCAACCTAACCAACCGGCTTAAGGTTGTGCTGTGTGTGATACTCAATCACACTCTACAACTACAAAGGGATATTTTTACCTTTGTTGTTGCTGCATTATTCAAGAAAATTCCTAAGTTCTTCAATTTCCTAGAGCCTTTCTATGTAGAAAAATGCTCATTTCCTTAAGCCAAAAATTTTTCCCTTTTCTGTAGAAAGCAGTCATTTCTTTTAAGTGTCTCTTGCTTCAGATTTATAATACACATACATAAGAATAATATCAACAGTTCTTAAATTCAAGTTGAAATCTTCACTGAAACTGGTGCCAAAAGTAGTGAAATGACTATAAAAGTAGGTATGTGTGGTTATGTACACATTTGTGCGATTATATAGGAGCTCTATGTATGCATGGAACATGCATATTTAAACCATAATTAATATTCAGAAGTTATAATATTATTTCCCCCTTCTAAGTGCATTTGGAGGTCAATGTAAGATAAATATACAATGCACAACTTGTTTACAGTATAAGTTTCTCCTCCAACAAAATCAGGCATATAAAGACATATTCACTTTTTCTTGTCATAATCTCGTGCGTGGAAGTAATGTTACACTCACAGGCTGATACTAAAGGAGGTAACAGGGTGCTTCTATTTGTAGAATTTAAAATGCAGTTATAAAGGCCATGTTATAACACTTGCAAGTAAAAATGTCATACCATCTTGTCTTTCTAGCTCATTTGCTGCCTCCACATTTTCCTTGTTTCTTATAGCCCTATTAAATATTCACCATATATAGGGCTTGTGCATATTTATATAGAGAGATGGCATATATACAAGCATATATATGGCTTTATTTTTCATTATTTTCATTAGTATGCCACATACTTCACCTGTATTTTTTTAATTTATGTAATTGGTACAGGGTATCACTATGCAGCTCATTCTTGTAGTGATCCTCCTGTTTTCAGCCTCCCTAGTTCTGGGATTACAGGCTGGGATTACAGGCGAGGCCAGCACAGCATGTAGTGCTCAGGATCGAACCCCGGTCCCTGTGCTTGCCTAAGCAGGTAGTCCCCTGAGCTATCTTGAAGGCCCTAAATTCTTTGAAAGGACAGTTGTTACCTCTCTCAGTTCTCATTATAAAAGTTAATGGCACATAAATAGCTGTGAGTAGGTAGCTCATTTTGGGGGAAAAGAAAAAATCCTCATCAGCTCAGAGCCAGACATTAACATATTAAATGAATAAGAAATGGTCACAGTGCAGTCCAAAATATCAGACCAATTTATAATCCTCCAAAATAGCAGATTCACCCAAATTATTACAGTCATGGGTCTTATGCACTATCCACCCACCTCCAATTTAATAAATGAAAAAATCTATTTCATTGTTTTAATGAAATTTTTTAATTTTTTTTTTTTTGGCATAACTGGGGATTGAACTCAGACCCTTGCACTTGCCAGGGAAATGCTTATTCCACTGAGCCACTTACCCGGCCCTCTGAGATGTGATTTTTAAAATGCATTTATTTACTATTCCAGGCCATGTATAGCTTAAGGGCAAATATAACATTTAATAATACAGCATGAGTTACATGGGTCAATTTTGTCTTTACATTTTATCACATTATATACACTAAGGTCCATGGATTTGAATGTTAGTACACTTTCTTCATTACATATTACTTCCATTAGGAAAAATGTTCTCAAAAAAGAGACAGTGGGAAGTTAGTTCATACAATTTTGCATCTTATAATAAAAATAACTATGTTGATATATTAAAATATCTGTACTTTATTGCTCTGAAACACAAACTGTAAAACAAAATTAGCTCATCAATAAGGAATCAAACTGGTACAGCAACATGTCCTCTAAAATACTAGCATATAGCATCCTTTTTCTCCAAGGTATCAACACAGCATCTATTAAGAATTCTACAAATCTCTAAAACTCAGGTTCAAAACTGAAGCTCAGGGTTTTATAGAGGGATAAAGGCTACGGTTTGGGAAAGGGTGTGTATATAAAGATGCCTCATTGGTTTTAGAAAATATGACCCTTCCACTAACATGCTGAGTCTTCAGAGCAGAAAATTTCTGGATTGCTCCTTGAATGTGAACTTTCGTTATACCTCAGTTTCAACAAAATCTTGTCTTAGTACTATAGAGAGTTAATGATTTAAGATACATTTCATTCCAAAAATGGAAACTTACTGGGTTGAAGTCAAAATATACTTTTAATATGAAAGCAAACTTATTTAGAAGTTAGGTTTTCGGCTGGTCCATAGAACGTGGTTAACTGCTGAGGTATCTGACCAAAGCACTGATCACAATTTTTCAATTACATAGATTTAGTCAACAGTTGTTCAATCAATGTGACTGCTTTCACTGTCCCACAATCCTTGGACCCTCCCAGGATGTGGACCACCTCAGGCAGGATTTTCACAGGCTCACACAGACAACTACTTCTCCACTTCCTTGACAGATGGGAATGTGATATATTTGAAGAAAGAAAGGTATTGCCAGCAGAAGCATGTTCAGTTAGAGAATTTGGGGCAGATTATGTAAATCAGCAAGACATAGTAAAAAGCTGACAAGCCAGGGAGGAGTCTGCCTCATATTTATTCATGAACAATTGAATGTGGATCCCAAATGTGGTTAGAAGTTGGCTAAAGGCATTGAAGAAGCAGCAAGCCCCACTCTCAGCTGCCTCCGGTACAATGCCTATTTTTCATGTTAGTAATAGAAAGAGGCATTTAAATGAAGTGATAACCACAGGAAGAGCAACAAGCATGCAGGAGCATTTGGCTTCTGCTGGTGGGCGGGGTCTGGAGGCAGCAGCGCAGTGCACTATGGGTGAGTTCCTGACACAGTGGCACTGGATTAGGCCTAAGGAGGAGAGTGCACCTGAGTGTCTGAGAACCTCCCCAGCATGGCAGCAACGGCAGACCCCCATGACTTGCTCTTAGTCATGAGGTAAGCCGCCATCCTCCTACGCTTGCCAGCACTTCTGATGGGAGCAAGTATACAGGTAGACAAAACAACACACAGCCAGGTAGAGAGCACAAGCACAGTTGTACACATGCTTGGCTGCACAGGAGAAGAAACTTTTGAAATGAAAACCATTCTCTCAATGGCTTCGAATTAAAGGAAACATCTGCATGAGCAGAGGACATGGGGAATTCTTCATTTCATGATGTGGATAGGAGTACACTTACGTTATCTGGGGAGCTTTCATGAGAAGAAAATGTTTCAGGTCATTTTTTTATTAGTGTATGTTTGCAGTGCATAGTGTCTCCATTTCTTGTGTGGAGCAGGTCCGTGCACCCAGCACATCTTAAATTCATTTCTCATCGCTTCACCCTCCTCTACTTCTCCTGCCCTCAAGTCCTGATCCACTTTCCCTTTGAGAACCATCTATCTCCCTGCTTCCTATTATCTATCTTTTATTTAGCTCTTAAGTTATTTATACATTGTGTTTCTCATATAACAGAAATCATGAGTTATTTAAACTTGGGTGTCTGATTTATTTCACGTATCATTATGGTCTCCAGATGTATCCATTTTTAAACAATAGAGAAGTTAAAGTTATGCCCAGTGTCAACATTTTTAAAACTTACCTCTAAAAGCACTAATATCGCCATAATGTACCTGCAGAACAAAATATTTACTTCCAGTCTCTCCGCCAACTCTGAATCCAACACCTAAAAATTTACCAAGAAAAACGAATTACTATTTTAGAAATGGAAGTCATAAAGTAGAGCTTACATTACTAATCTATAAAATCCAAACTTAAGTAAAATAGAACATAACCAAATTATTATATAAAAACAAATACAGTAGACAGTGAGCAAAGTCTCTATCACATGTTATTTCTTCCCAAAGCTCTAGGGGATTCTATTTATAGTTCCCATTTTGGAACCAGAGCAACCATTTACTTATACTTTAACAGGACAATTCATTCATTTTGAAAAAAAGTGGGACAAAATGGGACAGAAATCTGTCTTTGTGGATCACTTAACAGATTACATAAGCCATTTTTTCATTTAGTTTTATATATACTCATATTCATTTTTATTTTCAGACTGCATGCAGGAAATAGACTTCATAAGAACATCTCTGGGAATTACATGTCTGCTTATGCACAAACAAGTGTCCACAAAAATGTCACTGAAGAAACCCAGTTACCAATGAAATTCCTAAGTCCAGCATTCCAGTGAATGTCTGGAATCCAAAAGGTTTACAATATAGTGAGTTTGCTAATGAGCTCTTCAAAAGTCCACAGAATAAAACAGGCAGAGAAAAGTTTTATTCTATCTGCTCTAAAAATGCCAACTAATCCCTGCCAGATCTTCGGATTAGTGTTTCAACTTGCTTGGGCGTGGCTGCAGAGCACACTAAGGAGAATTTGAAGCAACGGGAAAATGACCAGCTGGTGGTTCTGGCCTGATGGGCGCCCGGCTCAGGAGCCCAAAGCACAGCTGACTCAGTGTGCGCAAGAGACACGGGCTGCTTCTGATACTGTGAAACACGGAGCTAACCAATGAGTGCCTCTCATGCTGGCACCTAGCAGCAGCTTGGAAGTGAAGTCAGGAAGCCAGCGGAGCCTTAGGCATCACATTAAATACTTGGGTTCCAGGACTATTAAAAAAAAAATCTGTTTGCTGAAACAGCAATTTATTTAATTCCTAACTCTTTTGGCTCATGAACTGCTGCTGCTGCTGTCAAGAGCCGGTGTTCCTTAGGCCAAAGGTATACTTGGCATGAGGTATACTCGGTTATTTTGTAATTCAATCTATAAACTGTGATGAGGGCAAACTGCTTCCCAGAGAGAGGCAGAGAAAACGTGCCTCGGGGAAGCCTTGCCCCACAAGCCAGCCGTGCACATGCTTCTGGCTGGGAGGCTGAGCGAACACTCAACAACTGCTAGGAAGTACATTTTACAAAGCATTCTGCAGAAAAAGAAAATATTCTGGAGAGAAGGTAAGCTGATTAACGTAAGACTACCAATAGGTCTCTGCTGTACCTTTGGGGAGCCTGGTAGGGGGAGCATTTCTGGCCCAGGCATACAGAATGTTGGCTTTATCTGTACAGGTTCCTTCATCACAAAACCTGGAGGAAAAGTAGTTACAGTGAATATTCAATTAGTGGAATGCATAAATCATTCTCCACTGGGGAGGCATCTAAAAGCATAGCACAACCATACATCATGATATATGAAGAGCAGCCTAAGATCCCAATGAAACAAACATTCTCTATATGAAAAAAGCAGCTCTAAAAGGAGAGGAGTTGTGCCAGGGAGATAGCTCAGTAGAATAAGCATTTTCCTGGCAAATGCAGGGTCCTGAGTTCAATCCTCAGTGCCACAAAAACTAACTAACTAAGTAACTAACTAACTAAAATAAAAATAAAAGGAGAGGAGTTATTTTTAGTTTGTTTGACCACTGCCTTGGATAAAACAGCCCTGCACATAAGGTGTATGATTTATACTTTGATATGTTCAGGTGTGGAACACAGTCCATGTAGTCGGACAGAATAGAAACCAATGCACTGGAAACCCAGAAATACACTAAAAGAAATCCCTCCTGGGATCAGTGTTGTCATCAAAAAATCTGTGGTCACAGGAACAAATAACTTCAGCTTGGCAAGTGACACAGCGCACCCCACCTTGGGGATTCCTGGCTCTGCTTATGTGTCTGTGGCTATGATGATGGCTGTGCCATTTATAATTTATTTCCTTCTGTGCAAGTCACGTAATCTTACTGAGTCTTAGTTTTCTCTCATGTGAAACAGGGATAATCACTCTTACCTCAAAAGCTACTCAGTAAACCCAGTAAAATATAGGTAAAAGCCACTTTATTCACCTCAAAGTGCTACACAGGGATACTATATCACGGAACAAAACATTCATGTTATCTAAATTCTCTGGTGAGGAGAGTTGCATAGTGAGAAGCCCATCTCAGCAGAAAAATGCACCTGGAGTTCCATTCCAGTGGTGTTTCTAGTGTGTTCAGAGGCGCCTGGAGGGCCAATGTCTGTGTGAGCATCTCTCCGAGAGGGTTCTGGTGTTGGCACGTGGGGATGATGTGTACATATTATGGATATAGGATGGTCATTAGGACATCGGAAAGGTCACATCTAGGATGTGGTAAGCTATCTGACTCCAACACACATTGTTTTTCTAATGGCACTATAGCTCTTCATTTTGTTCTGTTACAGAATTGAATTTGCTGAAAACATTGCTAGGTTACATTTTATACTGTTATTATATTATTTATGTTTGAGAAAACTGAGGTTAAATAAGGTTAGAGGCAGGAAATTAGGCAGATATGAAATATTTGAAGACTATTCAGGATAAGGATAAATACAGCTACCTGAGCAGAAGCTGACTGCTGTCAGAATAAATGTGCCCTACTTGTGACCTGGAAACCCAGTGCAGGCAGGATGTGGGGGTTTTGTAGACATGTCAGAAACTGAGGCCGAGGATCTGAGGAATACTTAAGATGCAGAAGTGAAAAATGCTCCTAAGTTCCCTCACACTTACAGGCAGTGACGCCTACCTTGTGTCTCCTGATAGACAGAAGACAGCTGGCAAGAACTGTGTTACCTGTCTGAATCGAGAGGTGAGAGTTCTGGACTACGATGTAAATCCCAGTGGGGTTACACTTACCAGAAGGTTTTTTTTTCCCTCTCCTATAAATCAGGCTGCAAAATAAGAGATCGTGTAATGTGTAATGTAAAACACATCGTCTGGTGGCTTTGCACTGTTCACTGTCAAGTACAGTATACTTACAATGAAGGATTATTACCATGTGAGAACTGAGCTTCAGAATGAGTGTCTGTGACATCTGCATGCCAAGTGTATTAAAAGGCTTACTCTGTTGGCCAGTGTCCAAAAGCAAAAATTTTTTTTCTTTCCTGAGACTTATGCTATAATCATTCAAGAAATGAGATTGTCAGATATGATGAACTTTGTATCTCACTGCTGTGAGCTATTAAAATTTAAAGATCTGGGTGGCAATTTTCATAGCTTTCAACGAAGTTCATAAATACAGAAATGCCTATCAACAATGTGATGACAGTCTTAGGTTAAACAAGATAACTGGTTCCACTGATACGGAAGTTGATTTTCTGTGTCTGACTAGAAGGAACCAGACTGAAATATAACACAGAAAACTGGTTTAGTAAATATTTCTGAGTTATGTACTTGATTATGTGATTTGCTAACTCAACTCTTTCAAATGTATCCCAAAATAACATTAAAATAAGCATTACAGTATAACACATGAGGGCTTTTATAAGCTGGGGCCTCGTTATTTCTCTAAAGCCCCTTTAGTTGCGTCAGACAGCTGCTAACTTATAGTATCTCTTCTCTTCTTTTCCCTTTGCCTGGATTGCTGCATTCCAACTTTCTGCCTGACAAATTTGATTAAATTTCTCCTTTAAGATTCAGTTGTGGGTCAGGCAAATAGCTCAGTATGATAAGTGCTTGCCTGGCAAGTGCAGGGTCCTGAGTTCAATCCCTGGTATGGAAAAAAAAAAGGAAAGAAAGAAAAAAGAAAAGATTCAGTTGCAATTTTCCTCCTCCAGGAAATGTTCTGTGGTCCTTTGTGTCCAACTTCCATTCTTCTTTGCTGTAGTATTTGTGCTAAGTATCAGCTTCACTATCTGTCTCTCCAAGCACACTGTTAGCACCCTGAGAGTTGGGCCAGGCCTTCTGTCCTATATTACCGACACTTGCAGTCTTGTCCGTGACTTAGAGTAAGCATTCAGTCATATGTGAAGGTGTTCGCTTCAATGTCGGTTTTAAACTGGCCATGTAAATCTTTTAATGAAATTAACTAAAATTGTCTTCCACTATCATGTATTTAAAAAAAAAGTTAAAAATTTTTTAGATTAAAACCTTGTGAAAAAATGTGTGCATATATATATACACACACACACAGGATAGCTACGGTGATTGTACTACTAATTTCTATTGGTTTTTTGAAGGAAACAGTTAATGCTTAAACTTTTTATCTTAACAAATTTTATAAGCTCTTGTCTACTACTTTCAAAGTGATGTGCAATATAACAACCATTGTTGAATTCCTGTTATCTTGTTTTTTGAAATTCTGCATCATTTCTGATTATCTTCTTTTTAAAATAAAAAAAAATGAGTTGTTTAAAGCTTCTCTTACAATCCCATTTGTGTTTATCCAATTTCCTTTTAAGTATTTGGATACTGCTATTATTTTGTTGTATGATTAAGACAGTGAACTATTTTTATTTATTTATAAAAATTTCTAAATAAAGTTAATTATCAACTTAAAAACCTTTAATTATAACCCTGGCTATATTTGAATTAATGTTGTCTGGCATTTCATACAAACCAGACTGTGCTCACTCACATCTGAACAATGACACTTAAAAACTGAAAAGTTCAGAAAATTTAAATGACTTCAAAAGTCACACAGCTAAACTGCAATTCACAGCTCTGGATATCACCAACCCTTCTAGCGCATTTCATTTATGGGTGCAAAGTATTGCAGAAAGAGAAGCTTTGGATGACACTATCATTTCTGAGTTAAATTTCAATCTATACATGAAATTCCAAAATCAAATCTTAGCTGAGTTATGTTGCCCTGATGGATTTACAAAGACAATGATTTTATATTTTATACTTTCAAGTGTGACAAAATAAGAACTTCAAAACCAACCCTTGGTTTTATTTTAAAATTGTTTTTTGAAGAAAGTATTAAATTCAAAAGGAGCAAAGGATGATTCCCCAGAGGATATGGAGATAGGGAAAGCAATCCCAAAACTTCATGAGTGAGAAGAGTAAAGTGAAAAGGAAAAATACTGGGCCAATGGAAACCGAGTCCTTAAACAGTAACATCACTGAGCAACACACACTATTTAGATACAACCCTGCATCACTTTGTTTTCTCATTTTAAATGAAAATGGCACCACATTTTCCTATAATTTTATCTTTTTTTGTGAGGGAGAGAGTATTGTGCATCTTGGCATTCCAAAGAGCGTCCTCCTCAAAGCCAGGGATTGTTCCTGGCCTCATTGGCAAGAAGCCTCTCAAGGCTAGGAATCTCTGTAGCCCTTAATCAATGGCTGTTGTAATTTCAGGCCTCATCAACCAGGTTTCTTATTCTTAGCATTCTACCAGCTTCTCCTAAAGGTTTCTCCAGATTAAGCCAATGAAATCATGAAAAGATTCATAACTTCCCTGTGGACACACAGTAAAAAGAATAAGAATCAACATTTGCAAGTAAGACACTTCTAGATTCTTGGATGTTTCGTACAGAACCCCTTTCACCTCTAATCCACAGGGAAACTATTGGACGCCGTGAATATTTTCTGGCTGTGTCACGCACTGAGAAGTGCTTGCCTGTCATTTTAAATTACTCAAATAAACCATGATTGCCTGTTAAAGTATTCTCTGGTTGTATCTGTTAAAAGCTATTTAAAATCCAAGGTTATTCAGAGAAGACCAGAACTGGTAAGTCAGAGCTTCTTTTGCTTAAATAAATAACTAATGTTGTCATGCCCTCTAGTTAAGTCTGTATGCATTTAAACTCTAAGTTTAATGCTTTGGGTATCTAAAAGAACCTCAGGCAGGAAGATCAACCTACAATTAGAAAGCTTCCTTGAGAAACACAACAGAAAATCAATGGCATATGCAGAGGACAAAATTACATTTGGTACAAGTTAAGTCTTTGAACTCCATCAGCAGCTCTATAAATCTGTAGAATATTTTTCCTAATTCAGATAATCCCACGTGAACACCACTGCAATGGGTATAGTAATTAGTGGGATACTTGATTAGAAATCTAAATGAGAATGGTGATTAAGAAGTACCAGCCTGACAAACAGCACCATAGGAGCTACCCCCCAAACTTTTTCACTCCATGAGATCAGAAAAGCAATTAAAATCCCAAAGAGTAGATAGTGAAAAGCACAAGTCCTCAGGGCCTAACAAAGTGCTTGGCACTTACTGGATGGTGCATAAGTACTTTATTAATAATTGAATGAAGATAATAGTTACCACATTTATGTGCTGGGTATTCTACAAAGCATATTCTTCATGAGATCTTGCTTACTTTTTATCATGCCCATTAAGACCAGTTTAGTTGCCCAACTTTTTAGGTAAGACAGTAGACCACGTTAGGTTAAATCATTAAATTGCAGCTACCAAAAGTAAACTGAGATTTGATCTCAATCGGCTCTGCCTTCAATGTCTTAGCCCTCTGCTAAATACATCACTGATATAGGGCAGCAACTCTGCTTAACACCAGTGCTTTATCTGTGAAGAAATTTAGTAATATCCAAAATTAGGTATTTTTTGTTTCTCCTGAAACTGTCAAAACAATGACAACCATGACAAATTATTTTATTAAAGTTGACACTAGTCTAAGACATCGGAAGCCGCTAAGGAGTGCCTCTCAAAACTTCCAATCCAAACACTTAAGAATTATCAGCTAAGGGATACAATCTTTGGTGGCAAGAAGTTAGAAGCAGATATCTGCTGTATTTTCATGAATTGATCCACTATGCTATCTCAATATGAAGTGCAACACAACTGTATTTCAACATACAGGTGAAACAGCAAATGAATATGAATAATGTTTGCTTGGCAGAAATTTGTATCTAAACTTTGCTAGTGCCCTTAAAGGCACAGTTTGAAGAATACTGCAGATTTTTCATAGTGCTTTATTTTTTATTTACTCTGAGACAGATGTTACACATGTTTAACTTTTGAAATTTCCTATGGTGGTAGAAACAAAGAGAGGAAGTGAGGAGTGAGAGAGGCATGCTGTAATTCTTGCCATCCTGTACAGAGGACAGGTAATGGGATATGGAAAGGGTATGGACACAAATGCTGTCCTCAACCAAAGAATCATTACCATGATGAGAAAGAGAAAAAAGCTATAGAGGTATCTGGAAAAAAAATCATTAAAAAGGGTCTCTTCAATGAGTAACCATGCAGAGCATCTCAAATACAGGCCTCTCAAATATATTTACATGTTTTAGCTACTTTTTTCTTTCCCCTCATCAGCATCTATAGCCCTGTGGAGACAGTGGCATTTCAAAAGACACAGCAGGTGGCTAATAAATAGGAGCAGCTGAAAGGGATTCAAGCTGAAGCTGTCTAGGATAGTAAAGCGCTGCTGCTTTAGCTTGAGACTGATTCTGGGTTAGAACAGCTGGAAATAGCCTCCTTTACCCAGTCGGACTCTGTTTTTTCAGACAACATCAAACAACCTGTAGAGGCCATTTTTGATTTGTAAAGATTAGTTGGCTATAAGTATTATCAGAAATAGTGTGAAAATTAAATATTAATTACAGGGACTAAAAATAATTTTAGCTGTGTGTAGAAAAAAATCACATCAAAGTACAAAGCTAGGATTATGTAGAAGCACAGCGTTATCTATCCCAACTGTACTGTCTATACAGACACATCATGATTTTTTCTTTCTATACCCCTTCCTTTGTCTACACCTGTCAAAGGTGGGCACTCCATTGTCATTCAACTAACTTAGGTGCTTGAACTCAACAACACAATCCAACACAGTCCAGCATTCCACATCAATGGTTGGTTATAGGAAGAAGTTGTCAACCATAGCCATTTACAGCTCAGCTTAATATTATGGCCCTGCAATGTATACTTCATTTTTATACTTTTATACTTTTCTGCTGGATGGTTAAGACCTAGATAGAGCAAGACTTATATACCAACATATGTACTTTATGTTTCTTATGTGGTCAGTGAAGTCCCCTCAGGGTTTATCTTGTGGTCCTGTACATTATTCTGCAGATCCTTTGTCTGGGTCATATATGTGGATGAGTCATGGCCAATGCTTGACCAGTTTGCTCTCTGTGAGAGCCTGAGAGAAAGGTTACTCTCCATGTGACTCTCCCCAGGCACACTATAGGACTTCAGTCTCTTTCCTCTGTGGCTCCATAATCTCCTTGTTCAGAAAATTTGGAGCTCAACTGAGTTTCATGATGTTGCAGTACAGGTTCTCCTATGTCCTGAGTCTTCGCTGACCTTGAAAGGCTAGAGCCAAAATGTTGGCTGGCCTTGTGGCTGTTCTATTTCACCAACTCTGATTTGTGAACTTAGGTTGTTAACCATCCAGAAGAAAAGGTGATTAGTATTCTGCAGCATATGCCATTCACTTTGCCTTATCTGACTCAACTGATTTTAGTTGTTGTTGTACGTTTCCTTTTGTATTTCTTCTTTTCGCTTGTTATACTAGGGAGACTGTACAATTTGCTCTGATGGTGGTTGGACAGGATATTATGTCGGCTTCTAGTACTATGGTCATCCACTAGGAAAATAATTATTGAATTATTGATATAATTCAGGTATAAAAAATAAGACAAGTAAACAGCTACACTCTTAATTTACTGATAAGAGACATCTGCTATAATAATGTCTATAAGTACAATATCATGTATGCACCTTGTACGATACCAAAACAGTATAAAAACAGTTTGCAATGTATTAATGTATCGAATCTGTCTTGTTAAGGTGTCTTAAAACTGTCTCATTGATATTTGTACTTCAATAAAATAAAAAACAAACAAACAAACAAAAAACAAAGTACAAGGCTAGACACAGGAAAAGTGCAGCCTCTTTAACTGTACAGTTAATGTCTGTGATTGTTTCAGGTGTATGCCACTGTATTTCTGTCTTCATAGTGTTATTTTTACTGACAGCATAAATTGTACATGTTAACAGGGTATCACTTAACATTTAATCTATAATATGTAGCATGATGCTTCAATTTGGTTAAACATATTTATTTATTTATTTGTTTATTGTGATACCAGGGATTGAACTCAGGACCTCGTGCTTAACAAGCAAGTACTTATTCCACTGAGCTATATCCCCAGCCTAAACATATTTATGTTCTCAATCATTTATTATTTCTTCATGGTGAAAGCATTTAAAACTCTATGCTTCTGGGAACACAGAGTACTGTACAAATTGTTATCTATGGCCACGACACTCTGTATGCCAAAAAAAAAAAATGCAGTTTGCCACCGTACTTTGCTTTAATCCCTTCTTCACCCTGGGCTCAGCAGAACAGAATAGGTAGAAGACAACACACATACAAAAAAAGAAAGCACCTCAAAATTACTCTAAATGTCCAAACCAACTTACATAAACAAAAATCATAATTTGCAAAGCTTAAAACTCTCAATTATCATTTGGATATTGTTAGAGTAAAAATGAAGTATTCACAGAATAAACAAATATGGTATCTGAAAAAGTTCCAAGATCTGAAAAAAAACCTGACTACTTTTTAATGGAGAGTCTACAATTCAAGTTACCTAGTTTTCCACATCTCAAAATCCTCACCTTCCCTGAAAAGCCCCAAGGAGGGCTTGGGGGTGTGACACAATGTAAAACACTTCCTACCCCTAGCATTTGATCCTCAGAGTACCCAAAAACTCACCTGCTCACTTAGAATTCACCTTTAGCCAATGAATCTGAAAGACTTAAAATTGCTATGTTTCGCACCACCTTTAAGCACAAAGAAAGTCCAACAAATCATGCTATTGCTATACTTTCTCTAATTGCGGAGCTACTACTCTCTGTTGGTCCCTAGATGTGATTGTCTCCTTATTAACATGCCCAAGAATGACTTTATTAGAGCTACATGTGACAGGTACTGTTGCTTCCTTGACGTGGGTCAGCAGAGCCGCTGCTTTTCATCAGTTGGTCCCTATTTGCATCCTCCAGAGGTAGGTTAATTTGGAATTGAGCATCAGCCCCAGTCTAACTATAAAGGGACCACCCTACAGTATATTAAAAGGTTCACATCAATATATGCAATTTAAATGCACATGCATATAATTAACTAGAAACATTACCAGCATGAGCTGCTAATTTGGAAAGAGATACAAAAGACTGGAATGTGCATAGAGAAAAAAACTGTAAAATTAAAATGACTACATAATGAAAACTGCTTCATGCTGTGTCTACGATTTCCCTGTAAACTTAATATAACTGTAAATATATTTTAATGAACAGTAGAAAGAGGCAATTACAAAGAGCAACAGAGGGCAGCCCAACAGTGAAACATCATCAGAATAGCTCTTTGCCTTCATATTAAAAGTGATGCCTGAAGACTGAGGATGAATTACAATTTCATAATTTCAGGGGAAAAATGCTTTCTGTATTAAAGACACATACCTACTTTGCCAGCTTGCTGACAGAAAAAAAGTAAAAAGCAAAAGAAACAGAATGTTCAAGTGAAATAGGGGTAATCTGAACTAACAAACAGAAAAGAGAGAAAATCCCAGCTTGACATTTTGGTGTTAAAATACCTTCTTAGTTTTTTTTTTCCTATGTTTGTTAAAACAGCTTGGCATTCCTCAAAGGCTGCCCCAAGTGGGAATGAGTTCTTGATATTCTCATATATCCAAAATCATCATAGGTGTGCTATCCCAAAACATATGCGAACATCTGTGCATCTTCATTTAAATGCTACCCGTATCTTGGAACAAGTGAAGAATAGAAGTACAGCTGTAAAATGAATGTGACAAGTTCCATGGCTCAAAAATTTCAGAAAAAGAATGCAAGGCTTCTGCCACTGATGAGCCCTTGTTATGAGTACCATAACTCAGGCAGGAGGAAAGGAAGCTAAATAGTCAAAAAACATCTGCTGATGAGTCGCTGGGGATGGAGGATGAAGGGTGTTTCAGTGAAGCAACATGGAAACTCAGGCCATACAATATGCCATGAGCTGTAATTCTTCAAGAGTGCATGGATGCTGTCCAGCGTTGGAGAACAAATGCTCTACATGGTATTTAAAAGGGAGGCAAGGCTGGACTGTAAAGCCAGAGGCACTAGAGCAGTTTACTGAACCCATGTGTCCTAGCTTGCATGTTGAGCCACCCTACATCTACTTTTGGAAGCTGAATGAAGAGGTGGGTTAAAAAAGGCGAGTAGGGGCTGCTGAGATAGCTCAGTGGTCTAAAGCGTCTGCTTAGGCAAGCTTAAGCAAAGCGCAGGACTGAAGTTCTATCCCTGCCACTATATGCCACACAGCCCTGCTGCAAGGGTGGGCTGAGTCGCCCACAAAAAAGAAAAAAAAAGTGAATAATAGTATTAATTATTTTCCTTGCTTTATGATTCAAATCCAGTTACTACAAATTTATAAGTTATGAAATTTATAAATAAGAAGGTCACCAGACAAATCTGTTAAATCCCATTTACAATGGGTGTAGAGCTAGTAAGGGTTCTAATCACTCCATGCAGCTGACTGGCAAAGTGCGTGCTTAGAGGGCCTCTCAACCGGGGTGAGCAAGCCACTATACAGTCCTTCATGTAACAGCTATCACAATTTTGAAGCTGACTTAGCATTTGTATGAATTATATATGCACAACGCTATGGAATTTTCAAGCAGAGAGAGACTTTACAAATGACCTAGTATAAATATTTCACTAAAATGTAGGCACTATCTCATCAGAGTTAAATGGTCTATCCAGGAAATCTACCCAGTTGGTTCACTATTGTCATCCTTCTATGTTGCCTTTTAAGTAATGATTGTACAAAAGAAGTGTTTATGTAGAAATTACTTCACAGTTTCTGTTATCATTTTCATACCTATTGTTTTTGATTTTATTTTTTCTCAACTCAGGAGTATTTTGGTCAACATATTTTATAGATGTAGGGGCTGGGGAGATGGCTCAGTAGAATAAACGCTTGCCTGGCAAGCTTAAGGGTCTGAGTTCAATTCCTGGTTCCACAAAAGAAAAAGAGACTTGTATCCTACTACCACAACAAAAAAAAAAAAAAGGAAAAAAGAAATATTTTATAGATGTAACTTTAAAATAGTATATTTAAGGATACTAATAAATAACTTAGAGGGGCCAAACTGGTGTGTTTGCTTGAGTATTTTGTGAGCAAGAGAACAGTAAGGTAGATATCACTCATGTAATATAATTTTTCTTAGTATTTAGATTCATAATAGCATTTAAGTGCTGTTACTTTTTCTCACTCATTGCCTGCAACTGAAGTGGAGCTAAAGCAATTTTAGAAAGCTTCCATCCCTTCTATTGTTATGTATCCAACTCAAAGGTAAATATTGTTAATTTCAAAAGAAATACTGTTAAAGCATAATAACCAAAACGTGGGATTTTCTGATTTAAGAGCCTGCCACAGAATAATATTTTAATCCTAGAAGTCGATTTATGAAAATTTACTGAAGAGTAAGAATCTGGAAAGTTGATACTTGAGGGTATTAACTCTGATTTGCTGATTCTATTTTTATAGAAACTAAGTCATGTGACTTTGGCTCCTGTATAATATGCCCCATTCATCAAATAACTTAAACACATTAACAAATGCTTTGATGGCACTTGGTCCATGGAGATTTCCACTAATTGCCCTGTGCTTTTAACAGTGCCAAACACACAGTACAACTGTTTATTATAAAAATGGCTGCTGCTTGCCTCCCATCTGACTAATGACCATTAGGATGTACAGAGAAAGGCCTATCGGTCTCCGTGATTATGCAGACATGGCATCAAAAAAGGTCCCTTGCCAGAACAAAGAAAAGTGCTCCAGTCATACTGGAGAATAAAATATGCAACAACGATTCCTAGTATCAGTGGAAAAATAAAGAGTAAAATGCATAGCTATTTTCAGAGTCTATGCATCTTCAAGAATCCCAAAGAACAAAATGAAGGGATTTCAAGCCATAATCATGGTGTAAGCATCTATGGTTAGAAAACATCTTTATTTTGGGTTTATTATAGTTCAGCAGTCTAAGCATCTGCCTAGCAAGCACAAGGGCCATAGTTCAATCCCTGGTATGCCATGCTGTGCTGGACCTGGAATCATAGGAGCAGCAATGCTTGCCAGTGAAACCAGGCATGATGGCACACATCTATAATCCTAGTGCTGGGTGGCTGAGGCAGGAGGATCACTACTCAGTAGTGAGTCTGAGCTGTGCAGTGAGACCCTGTACCAAAAAATAAAAAAAAAAAAATTAAAAAAGAAAACATATTTATTATAGAATTCCCCACAGTGTCTACTACCATTCTGGCCTATGAGACACTCTTAGAGATTTACTGATTGCTCGTGATACGATATGAATATTCTCCAGGACTACTAGAAAGGAATGGGATCAAAGAGGGAAGAAAAGTAGAAGGAGGGGTCATGGAAGAAAATGAGCAGGGTGTGTTCCATGTGTGTATGCAGGCACCCAAACAAAGCCCACTACTCTACAGTGGGATGCACACAAAAGACTCACCAGAATGATTAAAATAACTGCAGAAGCTGTGACAGTTAAATTGAAAAGCTGAGGGGTGATGTAGTAAAATGTGGAAATAACTCTGCACTTAAAATTGGACATTTGGGTTTAATTCTGCTCTGAATCAACCAGTCGTGTTACTTGTAGCAAGTCATAAATCTCTCTGAACTTCAGACTCCTTGCCTAGTAAGCAGGGATAATTACAGCTGCTTTGCAGAGGGAGAGACTGCAGGATCAAATGGAATGGTTCACCCAGATCTCCTGGCGGTGTCTAAGTCAAGAGAGTGCGATGAACACAACCCCTGTTCTCCCTGCACAGAGTCTTCAACCTTAAAAGAATAAAGAACCTTAAAAGAAGCAAGAGCAGAATATCCAGCTTATGAAGCTTTCATTACTTGTCTGCACAGAGTCACACTATGTGTGACATAGACGTTAAATTAGCGATTAATACTGACACATGCCCGATGGCAGATGAAACTGGGATCAACAACAGTGACATGGGCTGCCACTGGACAGTGTCTTTGGGGGAACAAGAGCACACCTATTTACTAATTTTACTTGCAGAAATACATTGTACTCTTAAGCACCACATGTTTTTCAAGACCGCTGTGTTCCTTGAGCCCATCTTGCTTACCAGTAACTTCCAGTGGATGAAGGCATATTGCACCCAAACAGTAACATGTGATGGACGGTATCCATGCTGGCTCGGGGTTTGAAGTCGACTGTTAGGAGAAAATGATACAACAGAAGTGTAAGCTACACATCTTTGCATAAACGTCACAACAGGCTATATTTGAACACTATGAATTCCTGAATAACAAGCAGCTATTCCCCAGTAGATATCCAGGTCAAAGCATGTTTCAGTCTTTTCTAAAGTGAGAAGTGGAAAAGAAAAAAGTGAAAAGTGGGTGTAAAAGAAGATATCTAGTAAATCTAAGCAACTACTTTGAAGATAGCATCATGCATACAGTAAGCATTGTGAAAGTCCTATTACTTTTTTAATGAAATTTTACATCATTTCTAATGCTGTTTTTTCTATTACCATTTCGTATTCTTTAAAAAAGAAAATTTCTCAGTGTTCCCTCTCCTAATTTTCATTGATTCTAACATCCCTCCAAAAACTGAAGGTTTAATTTATCTTTTTTTTTTGGGGGGGGGCCTGCTCAGCCCATCTGGTGCCAGGGATGGAATCACAGTCTCTGCCTTTGCCCAAATTTGCCTAAACAGTGCTTTAGACCACTAAGCTATCTTGCCACTCCCTGAAGGTCTAATTTAGATACAAAGTAGTTAGAATAAGGAGAAAACAACCAGCTCACCACCTTTGCTACATCCTGAAGCAAAAGCACTCTGAGTATTTTATATACTAGATCAAAATACAATTCATTAAAAGGTGTAAAGAAAACTGCTTATGGCAAGAAAAAGTCATAGCAAAATGTAAATCTAAAACAAAGGGGACTTAATGCAGTGTGTGAAGGATTCTATCAAAAAGCCTGCTATCAGAGGTAGGAAGGAGCCGACTGGGGGGAGATTAGTCTAATGGGTTCACTTTTTCGGTTTGCTCCATTTATACCTAATACAGGAATGATATCAGGACCCACCTTGTGTGGGAAAGAAAAAGGTCCGCTAGGCATGAGATATGCATAGGATTTCATAGGAGGTTCCAACAAAAGACAAAACAGGAAATGAAATTGCATCATAAAATAATTTCCTCCTTTCTATTTCTCCCATCAGATACCACTGAAATAATGGCTCCAAGGGAGGAGATACAGAGCCTAATAATGAAATCTACTTTAAGTGTGCATTTCTGACAGGCAGAATAAACAAAGGAGCCTTGGGGCAGTGACAAATGGTTTGAAACACAGGTTTGTGAGAATGTGAGGAAATATATCTGATAAGAATGAAAGCGGCACCAACTCTTCCAATTCACTAGAAACATGAGGAATGCTTAACCGGAAATGCTACTTCAGTCCCAGTGGCTGTCCTTCGACCACATCACCTGATATAAAAGATTGGGAGAAATTTTATAGGAACATCCTGGGAACTAAATACAGTACCTTTGTAGGGCTAAAACTCTACAAATAGCAAGACTCACTAATTAAAGAAAATATGATGATGCTGAAAGTGAATAAGATAGAAGATTTCTCACAGGACAACACCATTGGAAGTGAAAAATCTGAAAGTATGTGCCTGGGCAGCATACTGAGCAGAGAGATGACTGGGTCTATTTTCTGAAGCTCTAAGAAGAATTTGTTCAATGGCATGACACTGTTTGGAATTTATGGCTTCTTATGAGTAACACCACACTATAATCAGGGCCATAAAATCATCTAACAATGTGACCTAGGAGAGAATTCCATCTGGCGGTTGGCTCTCTCTCCATTTTTCCTTTCCAAGTAGATATCAAGGTCAAATTTCCACATATCTGCCAAACTGAAGCCACAATAAGATTGTGAAGAATGTACGTAACCCAGTAGAGGAGCCAGCAATCTTAGAGGTATCCACACATATACTTACAACCATTCCCAAATGACCACTGGAATGGCTGGGACACACTCATAGTTAACAATATGCATTAGAGGAACACCAGGGTAGACCATAGACAATCAACCTGCTGAATATAAAAGAACTGACTCAACCATACAAGTCTGTCTGTCCACAATCATGATTGGCACTCTAGAATTTTGGCCTTCTAAGATCCATATAGGTGTCCTAATCATAATTTTGTTTCTATTTTTCTCCCAGTAAAATCACATGGTACACAATAAATGACTTATTTAGTGTATTTTACATATTTTTACACACTGTTAAATGGTTTTTTCAATGATACTTTTATCTTGGGCTAGTCATCTAGGAATTTCTTTGGGGCTTGTTAAAAACAAGGTGCCCAGGGTCAATCCTAGGTCAATCCCTCTCATTATACCACCTTTTTGCTAGCTTCCCCCAAGCCACGAAGCAATTCCATGGCAAGAGAGAGGCCCCCTTCTGAACATTTTCTATCAGGAAGTTTACTGAAGAGATTGTCATCATTAAATCTCTTTAACATAGTTTACAGGGACTTTCTGATGCTGTTGACAGATGAGCCAAGAAATAAGACACTTCAGCAAGCCTAAATAATGAATTAAATTTATTAACTTAAAAATTTCAACTTAAATTTAAAATTTTCAATTTCAAATTAATTTTAAAATGAATTTAAAAATTTCAATTCAAAATGAAATTATGTATGAATAAAGGAATTTCAACACAAAGAACTTTCTAGGTGATAGGCTGTTTAAAACTGAACTTGATGGTATGTTCCAGAGTGGGCTAAAGAACCGATAGCTATTATAACTCAAGCTACGTAATATTAAATAGCATAAGCATCACTAAACTCTGTTTTTGTAATGTCAGTCTATACCAGTGTCCTATTAACTCCCTGTAGAATCAAATCTATATCCTCCTGCTAGCATTTTAAAGGTGTCTGTACTGTCACACCAGCCTCCTAGTTTGACATTTCCAGCATGACAGTCCCCTATGCCCATCCTTCTCTCATGAGGCAGCCTCTCTCACTTACTAGTAATACTGCTAACATTTATGAGGCACTCACTGGGTCTAGTTCCCTTTCTTCCCACTCAGAAGAGTCTGGAGCAGAGAACATTGTAGCAACTGTCCCTGCATGAACTAGACAGTGGTGAGGCCAGTGCTGGACTGCGTAACAGTCTGGCTCCAAGTCAGCTCCAGTATTACGTGATGCTGTCACTCATAATGTATGCCTTGAGTGTTCCTCTATGTGCTCAAACTGCTGACTCCTAGAATATCTTCCTCCATTTTCTATATCCAAACAGGCTGTATTCCCAGGTGCTGATCAAAATTTTGTGCCTCCATTACAAAATTTTCTCAGGTAGATAAGGAGCATGCTCATCTTCTTGTGTTGACCACTACCTTAAGTAACTGAATAGCTCAGTTGGTGACTGCAGAATGAATGCCACAATCCAGTAAAGGCCCCAGCTCTGAAGGATAACTACACAAGTTTGATACATACCTAGGGTTTCTGAAATGGTCATTTTATGAGGAAGTAGCACTTTTTATAACATTGCATAAACTAGTTCTTGATATCAATAAGTTTTTAGTATTTACTAAATCTAATGGAAAATATCCCATTCATAGCTTTATAAGCCACAATAAAATGGGTTTTCCTCCTTTTCACCCTTTTCCATGAAATGAGAAAGTCTGACAGTTGAGAAGGGTTGCTGTGTTGGAAACATGGTCACACAGTGGGTGACCAAGGGATTGAAGACACTGAAGAAATACTCAGACCGTGATAGGGTAGATTGCAATAACTTCTGTTTAATGATTACAAGCAAGGACATCAGATTTTATCTACTCATCAAAGGCCTCGAGCATAGTGCATTATATTTGTGCCATGAGTAATAGTTCTTTTCAAGTACTGTTTAGTTAAAAAAAAAAAAAAAGGATGGAAACCATTGAAAGATTCTCAATGGCTGCTTAGAGACAGACTGAATCCTCATGTTGAAAAATGTCCAGTCAACTCCTGGACAACAGAAAGATGACTGAGTGGTTGCATTGGGATGGGAACTCTCACACATGTATCCTTTCAATTCCTGCTGTCAAAGCCATAAAACATGGATATAAGCGATGTCCCCTGCCAGACCTGGCTTGGTCTTTATGGTCACACTACCTAGTGAGCCACAGCATAACCAAGATTAGATTGTTTTTTCAGTTTTTAAAGTACCCCAACGTCACCTGAATATGTACTTTGCTCAAGAAAGGTCACATTTAGAAATATTCAATCTAACTATGTAATCTGTAATAGAAATTGTTCTACATTCAAAAGAGAAAACCAAGAAAAGGAAGAGCCATGAATCATTAGATTAATTTCACCTGTTTTTTAAACTCAGAGGCTTCTAACTCATTTGTGTAGTACAATTTGACAGATAGGGACCTGCCATCATTCAGTAAGGAAAAGAAACATTTATTTACTGGCCAGCCATGTGAGGGAAAGCAAGTGGATGAAGATGACAGCTGAATTTCCTGGCTGAGTGGCCGGCTGTCAGAGCCAATTCCTCTATGTGTCTGTAAAACACCTTTTAGACAGCACTGCAGTTCAGTGGTCAAATGCAGATTTTATTGTACCTTCACCCATTCCAATCCTGTGATTTCTTATCTTAATTCAATGAGAAGTGTTTGGACAAGCTATCATGTCTGCATCTTGTACTACAAATAACCATTATGAAGACAACAATGTGCAATGTACTAATTACTGAAACTGTTGTAGTAAAGTTTTGAAACTGTCTCATTGCTATTTGTTTCTCAATAAAATTAATAAAAATGCTTAAATTATCAAAAACTTTAAATATTTAAAAAAAAATAAACAAAAGTGATGCTCCAGGAAAAACTATGATTTTGTTCAAAACTTTATCTTCATCACAGTATTTACACAAATATCTACTTTGATTCACATATATATTCTTTTTTTTTGTACTGGGAATTGAACTCAAGATCTTGCACTTGCCAGGTAGGTGCTTAAGCCACTGGGCTATCCCCCTGACCCTTTGATTCATATTTAATATTTCAACAGAGATATTTTAACACATTATATATATTGAATGGTCATGTGTAAGCATGACAGGCATGCATAAACACATTCCATGATAGTCATTTTGGTGTTAGCTCAAATTATGCAGTACGTTTATCAAAAATAGGATAAATAGTCACACATAAAAGCCACAATTTTAAGTTATTCAAATACAGTTTTGACCTCTAACACTATCAAGAGAATTGGGAATGTTTCAATAACCAATCTGAATTATACTTTGCCATTTGTACTTTTATTTAGTACCTTGAAAGTTCAAGGACAGACTTGTTTTAAATATTTCTTAATTCATATTCTTGTTTCCCAAATTCTGCTAGGCTGTCACATCCTTGAACACCATTCCCATTGCCGAGACCAATAATGCCACAGAAAAAAATGTGGCCTACTGAGAAATGAATGAGTGATTTTTGTTCTTTAAAAAATTCAGTTAAGGGCCAATGAGATAGCTCAGTAGAATAAGTGTTTCCCTGGCAAGCACAAGAGCCTGAGTTCAATGCCTGGTGCTATGAAAAATAAAAAATTCAATTATTCCTTATATTAAAATAAAAATATAACTTAACACAAAATATAAATTACCTACTATTTGAAATTCACATTTAAAAATGGCCATACAAAATGCTTTTTAAGTCTTCATTCAGCAGACAAGTATTGATTTTTGATCGCATTGCATGGCATATACCGTGGTGGTATTCAAAAGCAGAAAAGGCACAGAAATAAACACAGAAGATTAAAAAAGTCTGACAAAAAGAATGCAAAAAAATTTTTGTTTTTTTAATTTTTAAAAAAGGTATTATGAGTCATTAAGATGACTCATTTTCAACCTGATTTTTTTTATGGAGGGGGCAGTACCGGGGGTTGAACTCAGACCTTGTGCTTGCCAGGCAAGTGCTTATTTGACTGAGCTATCTCCCCAGACCTCAACTGATTTTATAACGGCCTTATTTTATCTCAGCTTAAGGCATTTTGAAATTTGAAATTCAAAGCAAGCCACCAAAAAACACTAAAGTTTCGTTCTTTATGTCATAAGACACCCCTGTGAAGTAAAAAATCTGGCTGAGGATAGAGCTCAGCAGCACGGCACCTGCCTGGGAAGTGTAAAGTCCTGAGTTTGGTTCCCAATACTAAATAAATAAATAAATAAATAAAGTGGAAAATCCTTGGGTCTACAGCTAAAACTCCTGCTCTGGGAGTTTGAAATACATGTATAACTACCCTCTCAACACACAAACTATACAGCCAAGCTCCTTTCCCTCAGTTATCCTTTATGTTAATGACTGGCATTTCTCTTTGGTTTTCAGCTTGCTGGTTTTATTTGGCTATAGCTGCACTTCAGTGTCCAACCCCCAGGAAATAATATGTCAAAGGACTCGCTCTAAAGATGAAGTAACTCTTTCTAAACAGCTAACAAAATCTTTAGCATTCATGCCATCCTGCCTGCAATAAAGAAAGGAAGAAATACTGAAAATAGTTACCAATCTTATAAGACTATACAAAGATTTTTAGAACCTGGAACAGTTTAAAATAGGAGGGCTTGGTCTATGAAAATGAAGAAATGGCACGCTGGTATTAATGTCCTCTTCTTTGTGTTGTCTGTGAATATTTTGCTTGACTGACACTGTAGGTTCCCTTATATGTTTAACTTTTAAATTACATGAGAGTAAACACATTTATATGAGGGAGCAGCAGTGTGCTGCAGGATAAATATTTATAGTGCTTGGAGTCACCGGCCCTGAAATCACACACCATCATCACTCTCCAGGCACAACCCCGTTGGTGTTAATAGAGACCTGCACTGCTGCTGTGACACAGAGCCACCACATTTATACAGGTGTGCACCAGGCCTTTCCCTTCGAAACAGTAACAGTAGCAGGCCTTAGGACTACCCCTGAACTTAATTAAGGAAGTATATTAATACAAGTCCATTAATGAGTGAACATTTTCTCCTATCATAACAAATGTATGCATATGAAACTTTACAATCTTTGCTAGTAATATTCTAATCCTGAATTTATATACTAAAGGACATTTGTATTAGTCAAAAAACTACAGTTGCTTCTATCTTGAACATTATTTAACTGAGAACCTGAGGAGGTGTTGCCCTTCCCGACTCTTTTCTTGCCAATTTCCAAATGCTACCTAAAACAAAAGTCAGGCAAAGTTCAGGGGTGATTTCTGTTCTTAAGGATTAAGAACTGAGACAATTCTGTTTAGAGAATGTTGTTACAGATCTTGTCTGCTGTGACTGCCCCAGAGGGTGGGTGGAAAGTGAACGCACAAGGTCTTGGCTTTGCTGGTTGACACTGCGCTCCTGTGGCAAACGCCTTGTGAGAATTCATCCTCAGACTGCCCCAGGGCTGTGCGCATGCATTCTTCAATTCACAGAGCAGTCATTTTAGACAGCCCACTTGGAGATTAGTTCCGAGGGACCAAAGCACAACTCTCATTACTGTCACTTTCCAAAATCAACAGTTTAAGCCAGAAAAACAAAGCAGAGAAATGAAACCCCACGGGAGGGATTTGCGGATCACACCTCTCCCCTAAACAGTTAAAGGCCTGCCATGAGGGATATTTAAATTAAAGAAACCAAGAAGGAAACAGATGGTGCTTTGTTACTTTTCCTCTCTGACACAGAATCCTCCTCTTTCTCACTTCCTTTCTCCTCCCCATCTCTTGCTTTTCCTTCTCTCTGTCCTGCCCTTCCCTTCTTATCCATCTACCTGCGTGACACATAAGATCTTCCATTACCCAATGTTGATTGTAAATGCAGTTGATTTACAGCATGAACTAGCAGGTAAATAAACAGTCTGTGGAGTAGAGCGGAATTAAGCGATCAGCCCCAGACAGGAAGCCGATACCACACAAATGGGATCACACAGTACTGGTGACCACTGACATCTGCATGCAACCCCTTAACTACTATTACTCACGGATCTCTCCAGATAGTTTGCAATCTTGTCTCTCAGGACCTGCTTCTAGTTTGCCTCTACATTAGGCATGATAAATGCATTTTGAAAGCTGACAGCAAAAGATTAATACACTCATAACCATCAAAGCAAACCTTTCATGGATTGCAAACAGCTGCTGTTCTCTCAACTGCCCTTCCCTCCCTACACCACTCAGTTAATACTTACTCACGAAGGCTTCCTCCTCCACCGGCAGGCGCATTGACATGCAGAAGTAGGTATCAGACTGTTGGGGAAAGAGAAAAACAGAAGCTGGTTAAGGACCACTAAGTCAAAAGAAAAAGGATTAATGTATGGCTACTATAACTGAAAAGGAAGCACTGGCCCAGTAAAGCGAGTATGCCTGCTGAGTGGAAAGGCTGCTCATAAAGAATATAAGTACCCTAAAAGTATTTCTCAAACTCTGTCTTACGGAACATTAAATCCTACCACTATAACTAATCATTATAGGAGATATTTCCATTACTGTAACAGTTAAAAGGTGATATTTGGAGCCGGGGAGATGGCTCAGTGGAATAAGTGCTTTCCTGGCAAGTGCAAGGGCCTGAGTTCAATCCCTGGATCTGCCAAAAAAAAAAAAAAAGGTGAAATTTTTGGGTGCATATGTAAAAAAAAAATAGAAACACTTAATGTTATGTATTTGATTTAAAAATTATGAGAGTGAATTTGGCCATTTTGCTGCTTGTAAAATTAAATAATTTCTTGAATTACTATATGAGTGTCCCAAATATAAATTAGAAAATGCAATGAATTGAAGTTAGTGTTAAGTATAATACAGCCATTGTTCCTTACTTTGAAATGTTGATTACAGTTCATAAATAACATCAGTATCAATTAAAACTTTGATTTCCCAGTTATTGGTCCTTTATCCAAATGGACATTTCCCCACTATCAAATATATTAACAACAAGACATCTTAGTAAGCCAGGCACAGAGGTGCATGCCTGCTGACTCAGCTATTTGGAAGGTTAAGCCAGGAGAATTACTTGAACCAGTGGTTTAAGCCCAGGCTGAGCAACATAGCAACATCCCAGCTCTAAAACAAAAAATCATGAAAAAGCAAAAGAGAAAATACCAAAAAGAAAAAGGAATTCTGAGTGAATAAAAAATTTCAACTTAAGGAGAGCACACACTTCTGTGGGCTGGTTCTTTAACAGAACCCCACATTTGGCAAAGTCCATTCCATGGTTGAGAATGTCCCCAGTGCACGGATGCACTCGATTCATTTAATAATTCATGCTTCACACATTACTACCGTGCAGTGCTGGTGTCAACAGACTCCACGTACACGGACAGAGAGCCTTCTAGTTTCTCTAAATCTGCTAGCAACTGAAAACTGAATGCAGCTTAAGCATTTACTTCTTTGGGATAAATAGAAGTTTGAATACACAGATGAAAAGAAGGATCTTAAATTCTGAAAACTTACAGAAACATGATTCTGCCAAAATTGCTTTTGTAGATAAAAAAAAAAATAAATAAATATTTAAATTCAAATATTTTGCCAAGAAAGAAACATGAAGAGAAACACCGAAGCTTGCACAACTAGAAGGTTAAATCACATATAGCTTGAATTGTGTATTAAATCCAAGAAATAACACAGACAAAATAGTGCTCAGGAACCTTGTAGTCATGATTAAGATCACTCATATTTTTCCAAGTTCTGAATTACCAGTGTTGTGAAGCAAACTGAGTTCATTATAAAATAAAAAATAGGGGCCGGGGAGATGGCTCAGTGGAATAAGTGTTTCACTGGCAAGTGCAAGGGCCTGAGTTCAATCCCCAGTTCTGCTCCCCCCCCGAAAAAAAATAATAATATGCTCAAGACTTCTCTTCTACTTATCATGCTCAGCTTCCATTTAGGACTAAGAAATACTTTGCAGCTTCTACAGCTACTCCTCCTATCCCTATTTTTAGCCAATATGCTCTATTATGCGCCAGACGTGATTTTAATGTTTTCTACCTATTATGCCACTTAAAAACCACCACCTTCTCTATAGACAGGCAGCACTTCCTCCATTTGGAAGATAGTAACATTCACTGAGAGGCTACTATGTGCCAACGCATTCTGGTTATTCCTCAGAACCCCTCTCTATGGTGTAAGTGCTGCTATTATTCTCATTTTATAAACTCGGAAACTGAAACAAACCAAGACCAAGTGGCTGGAGAGGTGCGCTACCAAACAACCAAACTAATCATGGTTCTTTGAGCCAGCTTCTCAACTGGCATGGATCTTAGGCTATAAAACCTTAGTTTCTAATAGTTGTTCCTCCTACAGCTCCATCACTCCTTAAGGATCCTACCTGGGAGAGTTGAATGTTGCCAGAAAAGTTCATTGTTTACAAAAAAAGACATTTAAAGAGAGTACAAAATAGTATGGAAACTGAAAAATTGCAAATGACAAAGAATTTCACTTAACAGTAATATGAAATTCACAGTATTTGTTGTAATGCATCGTGCTGTCTTCCAACCAGTCATTCATGTTACCAGATATATGAATGCAAAGTTGAAAGAGAATTATATAAGAAGAAAAGAAAAATAACAATTAAAAAAGGAGACAAACAAATTCTTATACGTAGGCCTCTGAACACCCTATTCAGAAAGGTACTTCAGAAAACATAAGCAGTCCTTTCCCTGTCCCTTTGAGTTATAAGTCATCTACTACACAAACTGCCCTCTTGCTTTCCCCTGCCTTACCCTAAACCAAACTACTGCCTCCTGCCATAAATACACAGGCATTTCTTTCCCCTCCAAACAAACGTGTTTAATGGCTCAGTTACAGTAGCCAGACCCCTTCATACTGCTCAGTGGCTTTACCTCAGCACACTCCAGCTCTCCAAAGGTCTCCTTCCTTTTGTTCCTGGAAAGCTCAGGTAAGTTCACATTGTGTTGCATCCCTATCACAATGGTCACTGCTTGAGTCTGTCCTTACCGCCCTAACTTGTGTAAGGTTTCTTGATCTTTTTCTCTTATTACAATTAAAAAAAAAGTATTTTGAAGTGAGAAAGACAAAAAAGGAATAAAAACAATGATACTGTGCTTCAAAGCAGGACAGTAAGAAATTAACAACAGTTAATCATTGCATGTTGTCTTCAAAGTAGTTGCTCAGATTCCAAGATGCACAGTGAATCTTGGACACTCACCAGGACGGCACCGGGCCAAGGACACAGGCCATCTGACTAGTGTACTACACACCGTCCAAAGCAATGGGACAAAAAATGAATCTGAAAGCATGTTCAGAAGCAGAACTAAATGTCAAGTAACTGCTGAAAAAAGGATTTAAAACGTGATGAAATGCAAATGAAACCAGAATTTCCCTTAACCTCAACTCACAGTTCTTAGTTTTACTCTATTTTTTAAAAATTGTATTATAAAAGTCTGCTAGAGTTGTTTTTGGAATAGGAAAGTGATAGGCCTAAGCGGACATATCAAATACAGCAAGCAGGTTCACCTTGATAAAAGCAAAAACAAACAACTCAGCACAACTATGATTATATATAAAATACAGAATAAAAGAAGCTGCCATTGATACTCAGAAGTGATCAGTTCTTTCTGTTACCATTGTTGTTCAACATAAAAGAACAGAACAAGGTAGAACAGCTTTGTTTTGTCAGCTTATATTTTCAGCTACTAACCTGCCTAATGGTGAGAGTGGGTTCAGATTTTAATTGTACATTCTCTGAGCTGTTTAAGCCAGTTGGTCAAAAAGAGGAAGAGAGGACGGAGGAAGGGGAGGAGGGTGAAGAGGAGAAAGAGTCCTCGGAGGAGAGGTATTAGTTGGAAGAAGCCCCACACAGAAAATGAGAATTCTATACAATTTTTTTGGATGACCTTAAAGTCTGTATTAGACATTATATCAGTGTTCTGCCATGTACTTTCTTTCTCTTCTTGGGGATTTTACTCCTGCCCCATTTTTCAAGATAAAGCATAATCCTGTTGGAAGAAAATAATGTAAAACTCTTTTTTTGTAGAAACAAGTACATTTAGAAATACACTATGGCTGGGCAGATAGCTCAGTAGAATAAGCACCTGTGTAGCAAATGCAAGGTTCTGAGTTCAATCCCTGGTACCGGAAAAAAAATAGGTACTTGGGCTACTGAGATAGCTCAGCAGTCTAAAGTTCCAGCTTAGGCAAGCTTAGATAAACTTAAGCAAGCGCAAGGACTGTGGTTCAATCCCCAGCACCACATGCTACACTAGCGCCAACCCCAGGATCAAGTGAATAATTCACCTTTTGCTGAAAGGTCTGAAGACCATAGTTCAACAGGCTAGAGATTAGCAAAAGGTAATTTATTCTTCCTGCAACTGTGAAAGGCACTGGAGATTTTGTTCTGGAATATTTTTCTACAACAAGTTGTGAGCTCAAGATCTACATAAAGAAGACAAGCGTGAGCCATTCACATGGTTCCTCTGCCAAAGCTCAGGCTTAAACATGACTCAGAGACAACTTCTGTCCACACCAGGCTGGCTGAATAGGAGGAAGCCTTGGTGGGGGGGGGGTGCATATAAATAAGCACAGTGTTAAAAACAGTCACTTGGTTTTGTCCTCATGAGTTCAACAGAAAAGGATTCACAGAACCGTTGATACACACACAGAGCCACCCAGGAGGCCAGGGTCCCAGGAGGCCAGGGTCCTAGTCAGGAGTAAGAGCCTTAAAGTATATGCGTTCAAGAGCATCAGACATAATGAGCTTCTTCTCTTCCTCCTTCTTGACAGCAAGTTTTAATCTAGTTAGATTGCAATTCTGGCTCATCATTTAAACTCTTTATATGTCTCTGTTTTTCTAAGAGACAAAATTCTATATTTAAGTAAAATTAAATTTCTGCATAAGTGAATTACTTTTTAAAAGAAGACATGATTTGTTGGAAAACTGGCTGGACGATGGCCTCTGACAAACTACTATGGGTTCATTATAGTACAGGATAGAAAGATTATTTTGGTGGCTACAAAATATTATTTCATCAGTACAGATTAATTTTTAGGGTAGGTCAACAAAAATGGGTGGCTATTTTAAACAGACATTTTGTGTTACAAAGAGAGAGAGAAAATTTGGTAGCATACTAATGATAATGTGTTACAATGAAAAATTCCAATCAAGGAATCTTTCTTTGAAAGTACAGCCTTCAAAGGCAAGAATATCATGAAAAGCTGAATATATTTCTTGAGTAATAAAATCATTTTACCACTACTATGAACAAGTAACCAGTTATGGGTTTTTCTTTTTTGCATAATGAATGCTAAGAATTTTATTTAATAACTTTCTGTCTTTATATTCTCTAAGAATTAACAGTATTTTTTAAAAAAATTAAAATGATGTCCATATATTACCAAAATTGAGAACATGAAAAGCTATAACAGAGAGAGCAATCATAGAGTCTCTTAGATCCCATCTTAGCTATTTTCCAGAACAATGCTGTCATAGAGGTTATTATTTATTACTTTCAGTTTTACAGGTAAAAATACTAAAGCCAGAGAACATAAGTAACTTGTTTGCAATCAAACAAATAATCTAGGAATTGATGAAATGGGGTTTATGTCCTGTTCTCTAAAATACCTCTCTTTTCCCAAAGAAAAAGAAAATCAGCTATTAAAATGCTATTTTTCAAGATCCTGTAATATTTGGAAAGAAAATGTCAGTGCTGAGAAACAATTTTAGTTGCTCTTGATTAAAGGAATAAGGGAGCCAAAGACACACACAATTTCTCAGAAGTATAAGTTCAGGTCCTCTGAATTTTTGGTAGTTCTTGAGAATGTTTCTGTGAAACATTGTTGACAAACTCAATTGAATTTGACTAGACCTGTGGCTACTTAGTTTTGTCATCACTTTATTTCTGTAAAGTTATTTGAACACATTACTCAAGTCAATGTTTCTTCTGTACAGTCTCTGAAGACACAAAAATAGTACCTGCCTGCATATTACAATAGTCCTTTTCACTGGAACATACTGCCCTAGAAAGGATGTTGCTATAATTCCATCCAAACCATGCATACAAACATTCCCAACTTTCCATGCATCATCACTGTGAATCCTTGTTTTCTCTCTGTGAGAAGGATGCTATGTCTGAGCTCAAAGCCAGGGGCTGGTCTGTGAAATACTGCAGATTCTAACTGCTAACATAAGGATCCTGTGTACAGAAAGGGAGAAGTAATATCAGTCTTCCTTGCCAGGCTCCTGGCGCTTTCTGTTTTAGTACATCAGCCAAATCTGAATCAAGAGAGATAGGATATTGCTGATGCTTCTTCACTGATGCTACTGGGAACTATCCAAGAAAAGCACTTTTTTTAATCTAAAAAAAAAAGAACAAGAAGATAGTTTGCTAGAAGTAAAAATAAAAAGGAACTAAAGAGCTTCTACAATACTCTCTTTTTACCCTGTTTTAACCAAGACTTTGCATACAGCCAAAGTGTTCAGTAATGTTCTGCTTAAACCATTTATATTTTAGAAAAAAAAATTTATTTTGATTTAGTTGTTTGTGAGACAGAGAAGCAGTGGTGTCTATGGAAAAGAAAGTTAATAAAAGTCAACTGCTTATTTAAATTTACTTGGGACAAGCAAAACCATCTCTATACTATTACACAGGGAAACTATGCACATAAAACCAGCAATTTTTGTTTTGGGAAACCAAAGGTACCATTCAGATTCTTGCACTGAGTACTATGTTTTGTTCTTATTGGAGAACGTCATTTTATTGTGCAGGCTTAGCAAATCCCCAGAATGCCTTTCTTTAGGAATGTACCAAATGTAACCACAAATAGATGGACAGACACACTGTGGCTGGCCTGTTTTTACTGAGATAATGCTCTACTGATTTTTTTAAAGTACTTTTCTTAGTACACATTTGGAGTACATACTGATTGCAGTCACCATGGAGAGCTGGTACCTGTACATAACACATCTTCCTTCTTTTTATGTTCTCTTCCTCTCCTCTCCTCTCCCATCCTTTATCACTTGGTGCCTTTCCCATTTGCAAAGTTTTTTTTGCCTTGTTCCCTTCTTTGTGGCTAGGTGTAGCCAGACTGTTCTTGTATATAAGCTATTTGCCATGGTTTAAGTGGTGAGTCATCCCTTGTTAAATAACCAGAAATATAAAAGACAAATAACTTTGGAAGATAACTGATAGATAGATATGCTTAACAACAGTAATATTTTTACCATATGTACACCCATCAACACAGCATGTCATAGAGCGTGCACATACATGCATGCATACATACACACACATAGTTAAATTTACACACAGCATGGCACCGTCTCCTGGGAGCACAGATGTGATTCTATGCATCAGAGTAGCTGTCAGAGTGTGGGGCAGTGTCTTCCACTCTAGATGATGCACTTGCAAAGTCCAATCTAGATAATCTGCTAAAGTTCCACAAAGTTATCCTCACGTTTTCACAGTGCTCCCTTGGGGTTCCACATCCTAAGTTTTACAAGAAGTTACCTGTGGTATGAAAACTGGGCAGTTCTGTCAACTGAATACAGGAAAAGCACAGAAAAAGATCTGCCTTGCTGATAAGAATTCTGATAATGAAAGGAATAAGGCACTGGGGACATTGTATTTCAGAGTTTTCTTCCAACTGATCTGAAATGATTAAGTTTAAACTTAACTGAACTAAGGAGTACCGAGAGTGGTAACACACTGTTCTTCTGCCTGAGAGTGCTTCCAGAGGAGGAGTCCTAGGAAATTTGATGAAGACACACCTTTAATGTGGACATGTACCTGAGAAAAGGCAAACTCATCCTCAGAGCTGGCTATGGCTTTTCTCTTGCTCTTACAGAGCACAACCCAGGTTCTCCAGACCTTGGAATCTAAGATATATAGCAGCCACTTTTGGATTTCCAGGTCTTTGGACTCTGAGCTATTCTACCTATACTTCAGGACCTTCTAAATGTACTTACCTATAAATGGCCATTTATGGGGCTTTGCAGTCTTCATAATCACTTAGGCAATTCCTGCTAAACCTTCCTGTATAAATGTGTATCTATTTTGAGTTTTGTTTCTGTAGATAACTCTGAAAGATATTAATATAACCTAAATATATAATAGAAACAAGTCATTCTTCAATTATACAAGAATAAGCACATACATATGTATCTCTCTCTCTCTCTCTCCTTTTCTCAATATATAATTTTTCATTTTTGCTTTGTGATACTGGAGACTCACCACAAGGCCTCAGGTATGTTAGAAACACTCTACCACTGAACTACATTCCCCAATCCTTTTTTATTTTAGTTTAAGACAAAGTCTCACTTGAACTTACTTATGATCCTCCTGCTTTAGAGGAGCTGGAATGACAGGAATGTACCACCATGGAAGGCCACAGGAAGACTATATTATATCGGTGGTATCCTCGTATAAAAGGAAGTAGGAGCAAAGAAATATTCAAAAGCATGAAAGATTTTTCTGAAGCACAAAACTGAGGTCTAAAGAAATGTACATCTCTGACACCAGAATCCACTGCTGATAAAATCCCTTGAACTGTGCACTTGCTACTTTCATGTATCGTCTGCTTTCACTCTTCTCTCCGTTGTCTTTCCCTTACTGCGCAAAGTGCAAATATATATAAGATCTATAAGAACTGCTCATAGTGGAGATTTCATGTTATAATACCCTGAATAATTCTCCAATGCTTCATTGTTGTCCTTCACATGAAGCTAAGTTCCATCTTTACCAATTTTGGAGATACTTATTCCAAACCAGAATGTAATATTCTTACAACCGTGTCTTGTGAAGTGTCCTCGGCATTTCAAATCAAGTTTGGCACATGTGGGATCTTCTACAGTATCTTGAAATTTTCCAGGTTTCTACCTCTTTTGGTAGCAATAAATGCACTATTTAAGAAAAGCTGAACTGAAGCTTGCCTAATTAGGGTTTTATACAGCGTCACTTTTTCATTTGAATTATATCCTTCAGTTGATTCATCCCAGAATCTCATTTGCATTTTTAAACTATAATCACACTGTGGCTGAGGATGACAAGCTGCTCCATGCCAAGTAGCTCAAATGGAAGCGACTTTCCTGGCAAGGGCCCTTCTCTGGGAATCACAAATCTGAATGAGCAAATGATGAACAAAAAAGCAATATTTTGGTGGGCAAACATCTGTCTTTGAGCTTTTGCACGCTTTTACTTAAGAGGATCCAAGAAGGAACCTACTGGCAGGAGCCTGTCATTGGCTGCCTGGGGCACCCCAGCATGGCCACACTGGGTGAATCCTGCAGGGGTTCTCCACAACAGGGATAGGGTGGGGTGGAGGGTAACAGTGCAGGGGGAGCTGCTGTTCTGAACAGGGACTGCTGTTGGTCCACAGCACTTGCCTCCGTCAACCTTGAACTCAAGGTTTATGGTTTTCATCAAGGTTCCCTGAATAAAGTTGTGAATTTTCTGAACATCGTGCTAACCTTAACCAATCACATACATGTCTATCTCAAGCACACAGGACTAGAACTGGACTTTTTCAGTCTACCCAGAAAAGGCTCCAACCTGAATACCTTGCTCCTATGCTAAATGGCTGACACTTGTTAGGGATAGCACAGCATCCCAGAAACGGAGCTGAAAGGGTTCCTCAGTGATGTCATTACTTAAAGTAATAAACTGAACTTTGGAAATTAAAGTCACCATCTCAATTTCTGTTTCTTGTAGGCTGTAAATAGCTTCCTGCAATACCCTAAAATGGCCATACTAATTGATAATACCTACCAATTATCCACATAAGACCACAGTAATAAGGCATCTTGCATTATGAGAATGTTTTAAGAAGAAAAGAGTGGTTGACAAGGCAGTAACTTAGCAGGGTCCTCATAGGCCTGGTTACAATATAATACTAATATCTGGGTACCTACATTTACCAATATCCTCAGCTACTTTAAAGAACACAGTTCTTTCTTCTGGGTCCTCCGCTAAGGATGGTAAATATGCACTTTCTCATCACAAGATTCAGAATATTCTCAGGGACCTGTAACACTCCAACTACTTTCACTGACCCCACTTACTTTTGCACTGTGTCCAGCCACTGCCAGTTGTCACCTATATTGCTCCCCATGACACAAATGCCTATAACAATGATATAGAGCAGTCATCACAAAGTTTTCCGACAAGCTCCTTCAGTGATGGCCACGGGGCCAGAAGTGATCTGAGAAACAAGGAAGGCCATCAAAGGAAAGGGGAGGGAAGAGAAAGAAAGGGAGGAGAGGGACATGAGGGGAGAGGAGGGGAGGAGAAGGGAGGGGAACAGTAGGAACAGGAGAATAGCAGAGCAGAGGAGACAGAGGAGGGGAGGGGAGGGGAAGGCAGGAGAGGCAAAGACAGGGGCTGGAAAACAATGAAAATCAAGTACAACTTTAGAAGCCTAAAGAAAAAAAAGAAGTTCAATAGGGTAATAAAAAGTTCCAAATAGAGCTGGAGAGATAGCTCAGTGGTCTACATGCCTGCCTAGCAAGCACAAGGATCAGGGTTTGATCCCCAGTACTGCATGCTGTGCTGGCACTTGTGCAGAGCTGGCTACTGAGACTGGATATGGTGGTACATGCCTGTATTTCTGGCACTGGGGAGGCTGAGACAGGAGGATTACTATGAGCCCAAGCTGTACAGTGAGACCCTGTCCAAATACATAAATAAATAAGATTTTTAAGAAATTAAAAACATCATTCAAATATTCAAAATGAAAAAATGTGTGGAACAAGTTGTTCAAACAAATAGTATCCCACAAGCTTTCACAGAGTATACTGCCATAGATTGGGGACTCTCAATCATGCTTGTGGATTTTCAATTTTAAAAACTATTTCTGCTCCACAGGTATTGGTGTCAACATAAATTTAGAAACATGTATACTGCTCTATCCTTTGAGTATATACTAATTTTTATAATGTATTAAAAATCCATGAAATTATACACTATAAAAGTGGACACTTCAAATGGAAGAGTAGAAGAAGAGAAAATATGAGACTGAAATAGGTTTCCTCGTGCAGATATACCAAGCTTGCCTGCTTGGCAAGCACAAGACCCCAAGTTCAATCCCTGATACAAAAAATAAATAAATGAACAAAAAAATAGGTAACCTGAAGTAAAAATCCAAGGGATCTCAGCATATTTGTATAAACATTATAGCATGGGCAATGCTCTGGCTCTCTGGAGAACACATATTTGAAAGGAGACTAACACTGCTGTGCTCACACTCCACAGACACCTCCATAGGCACCGTCATGTTCCCAAGGAAGGAGGGACAAACACGATACAGAGGAAGACCCTTCCTGATAGAGGAAAAAGCAAAGATAAGCCCTCTGCCCACATAGAAGTTAATTCTATAACCACAGTCAGCAGAGTTGACATGAAATAAAGGCACAGAGCCCGGGAACTCCATTTGCTTAGCATTTCTTCCACTCCCAAGACCATGCATGTAAGGTCTTGCTTTCTAAATACAAAATAGTATTCCAACACATAAAAAAGGATCAAAGAAAATAGTTTAGTAAGAGCTAAACTGACTGTCTCAAACATAAGTGAGTGGGCTATCAGTTGGGAAGCAATATTTAGTAGATATCCAGGAATCAGAGTTTAAGTTAGCTATTGATTTTCTCTACATATTTAAAGAATAAGTCTGTAAATTCTAAATCTATAAATATATGAGTAAAGAAAATTTTCAAGTTAATATTGAGTTTATGGTTTGCAATTTTATTTGTTAGGCATTGATAGTTCCTATTAGCATAATATACCTTTCCCTAATAGATTTCCTATGGAGACAAAGATAATACAAATGCAAACAATGTGACAAAGCTCAAATATATATATGATGTGTGGTGACTCTCAGCGGAATTTTCAATTTGAAGTATGATTAAGCTTCTGTTCAATCGCTGATGGCATATAAAATGGACACAGTAATTTCAAAAGAAAGAAAATGGCAATGCATTGTTGGGACTATGAAAATATTTATTAAAAACAGTCATTTTAGTATAGGGACATAAAACCATCAGCATAGCACCAAGTGCAGACGAAATCATTTACTATATTCCAATCAATACATGAGTCTAAGAACATATGCATCATCACTAGAATGCATATGGCTACACAATGCAGAAGACCAACGCAAAGCTTCTTGTAATAGCAAGAGACAATGGTCACCTACAACAGAAATCCAGACAGAGGACACCCAGAAATCATCAGTGTCACCAAGGAATCAGGTTCTTTCTTCCCTTTGGCTCGGTCATACTCAACCCACTGCCTTTATTGCTAGAATTTGATCTTCATAATAACAGGATAGTTGCGGTGCCTCACCGTGTCACAGCCACACAATGGCATTTCCCAATGCCAGCAAACAGAAGGTCTCTTTCTTAAGGACCTTTCAAAGAAGATTTCCAGAAGCACTTCAGTCCCAGGAGACTCCTCTCCTATTTATGTAGGCAGAATTTTCTTATGTGCCCATCTCTAATCCAGTCATTAGGAAAGAAAAAGGCCTGGCCCCAATTTACCCTGTCTAATCAAGATTAAATTTCTGAGCTAAGGCGGGCCCATCTGGAACAAAAGCAGGGCAGTACTATGATAGAAAAGAGAGAGACATCTGTAGAGTAGGCAACAAATAGGACCTCCTGACAGCACATCTGTGAAACAACAACCACAGTGATCTGAATTCTAGTTTGGCACGCAGCTTTCAGTATAATCACTGGGTCATGGGGCTCCTTTCATTGTATTCACCCAAAATTTTTACTATTTGGGGAACCCTGGGCTTTTTACCTAGTAATATAACAGTGTTAAATATATTCATTTAGCTTTCCTGGCTGTGATTCTTAAATCAACAGACAAGGTATACTGAAATATAAGAGGAAAAGGAAAAGATAAAACACTCATCTCAGATCAGTAAACCCGACAATCTAGAGGAAAACACAGAAACTCAACCCAGCCCTAAGTTAATGCAAAGCAATTGTGCCTCCCGAGAAACACGTGGTACAACACACACAGAGTACTTATGTTTAATGATATGTTTAACTGCCTGCGGTCAATGGGGGAGAGTCGTCCAGAGTCGGCGGCATCTTCCCATCTCCACCCCAGTGCTTGTGTAACACAGGCACTTCCCTCATATGCCCCCCTCAAACAGGAAACATTTCAACAGATTTGTATCCCTTGCCTTGAACTTTTAAGAGCAACTACAAAATCAAATACAAAAATATTCTTTGGAATGCTTTTTGGCTTTCTTTTGCACATTAAAAACATCTCTGTTTCAGCATCAGGTGGTACAAAAAAGCTGCTGTTCTGCTGGTCTGTCTCCTGCTACTGGACTGTACATGATGGGCTCAAGTCTCAATTTATTCTTCTTTGTGTTTACAAAGACAACCTGGCACAGGAGCTGTGTACACAGTGAATGTTGGCTGAACCGAATTGCTGAATTTTGTTACGTACGTGACTAATAATCTTTCATAAAGGGCCTGTTCTTAACAAAAATAGCTCCCAGGGATTGAGTCATATTTTCCAATAAGCACATTATTTATTTTTTTTAAAGAAAAAGGCTATCAAACCAAATTTATCCCACTGTAATTTTCCAACTTCCATTCAAATACAGTATTAATATTGTAAGATACAGAGGGACTAGCTTTACAGAGACTGTCTTCTAAACTCCTGACGGTGGATACTTGCCGTACAATGACTGGAATTATCATTATAACGAAGCAAGTATCTATAGAAACTGTTAATGCCCATTTTCCAGAAATATTTTTAATTGTCATCAGTTCATTTCATTATTATAAACATAAATACTGAATTTTAGTACATGATATCTTTAAACCAGTTTGGAAAGTTCCTAATACTAGACAAAAATAGTAACCCAATGCTTAATATTTAGGTTTCACTTCTTATGGTTTTTTTCAGGCTTACACATATAGGCATAAATAAAATAAAAATAAATAATGCTAAATTGTGGCCATGATAATCAGAGGCCTTTATCAGGCGTTATAAGAACATTTGAAGCCTGGCAGGACAGTGCACCCTATAGTCCAAGCCTCTTGGAAGGCTGAAGCAAGAGAAAATTTTTATTTCAGAGTTGTAGAGCAGCCTGAGCAACAAACTGAGACCCCCATCTCAAACAATAAACACAATAAAAAAACAAAGCCAAAACCAACAAACAAAATCCAATCATAACAACAAAAGGAAATAGAGCCTTTGCATCTGGTAGTTATACAATGTAAGGGGTAAAAATAATGTAAGCCAGCCTTAGGGGCAATCGGAGAGCTGTGAAATGTTTATGATTATTAAGAAATACTGACACCAAAAATATACATAATAGTTCATGCAGGAAACATTCTTTGTATAAAAGTATTTCCACTGAAAAATTCAGGAAGAATGACAAAACTGGAATAGTTATCAGCACATACAATTTCTAATGAAGTTTGACACTAAATAATCATCCATGGCTGCTACCAATGACCCAAGTGCTGACAGGAAATGCCAGACATAATAGACTAATCAACTCCCAATTAAAAACAAGTCAAAGAACAAAAGATAATACAATACAATATGGGAAGATATCTTTGGCAAATAGGAAGAAATAGAGGGGCTGGAGAGAAGAAGGGGCTATAAGAAGAATTAAGATGTGTCATATCCATATACCAACTATCCACAATGAACACATGTACTACGTACTGAAAAAATATATAGGAAAAATTAATATTATTCATTATAATATTAATATCACAAAAGATATATAAATCTGATTGTGTATCTCCTGTTGATAGTACCTATTACCACCTATATTAACATTCTTACAAACAACTACTAAATGTGACCAAGCCTCTGGATATGGCGGTGTAGAAAAATCAAAGGTCAGAGGGACATGATGAATGACACAATGCTGACGCTCTCAGCAAAACCTTCAATGCAGGACGCACCATCAGACATATAGGCGAGTCTCATTGCAAATGTATTACAGGGAAAAAGAAAAAGAGAGGGCGTTTCAACATTCTTAAGAGAAATTCAATAAGATTTTCCATGTGGACATTTAGATCTTGCTGAAAACTGAACAACTGCAACTATAGGCTAAGCTCATAAGTGAAATAAATCTATCCCATACGTGTAAATATCATACTGTCTCCTTAGTGTAACCTGAAAGAATAAATAAAATCTGAAAGCTGTAACATATGTAGTAAAATGGAAAGAAATTGAATATAAGGACTAAATATTGAAGATGAGGGAAAGGAGAAAAAGAAAAAACAAGGAAGGGAAAAATCATTCAAGTGTATATACAGGATATCTCATATAATTGTATTACTAACTTCCACCGGTTTTATTTTAAAATAGCAGTTAATGTTTAAATTTTTCACTTTCACTGACTCCATATGTTAATGTCTGCAATATGAGCAACTACATCAAAGAAAGTAATGTACAATACAAAAACCACAGCTGAGTACTTCTCATCTTGTTCTTTTAAATGTGCACCATTTTTAATGTCTTATTGTTATTATACTCTTTAAAATAAATTTAAAAATACAGTAAAATTGTCAAGAAAAGAATTATTAAGGTTTATTGAAAGCAAACTTTAATTTTCAATTGTTTGTCCAATCTTGCAAACCTGTATCTTTTAATCTGAGCAAGAGATTTGATGATAAAAATATGTAATATAATAACCATTGTTAATTTGCTATTCTTGTTTTGAGAATATGTACTGTATGTACTATTGTATGTTACTTTGTTTCTGTTTTTGTTATCTGCTTTGCTTTTATTTTTGTTTTTACTCTTTAAAATAAAATAAAATTTAAAAAAATAAAAATAAAAATTAAAGGTATCAGAAAGGCCAAGCAGTCTAAGGCACCAGATTCAAGGTACATGTCTTGCCTGAAGGTGTTCTGGTCTCCACAGGGAGCCCTACTTTAACACAGCCTTCTCCTGGCCTGGTATCATATGCCTGTAATCCTGGCACTCAGGACGCAGAGGTAAAGACGATCGTTGTGAACTGAGGCCTGGGTTACATAGTGACTTCAAGGCAGGCCTGAACTACAGAGTGAGACCCTCTGTTTGAAACAAACACAAAAATGGAGAACTCAGACACTGACTAGGTATTTGGCAATATTATGGTAAGAAAGCGACTGGTGGTTATATTTTAAAGTAAAGCATTTACCCTTTAAAAATACACCCTAAAATATTATGAAGAAACCTCCATCTCAAAAAAAGGCATAAACCCAGCTAATTTATAGTAGATGCCTCAAAATAATTTTCAGTATGTTGCAAGATAAAGTAGAGGAACACAGATAAAATAAAACTGGCCATGAGTTATCAATCACTGTTGATATGTGTGGGTTCATTTTACAAGCCTCTAAATTCTACACATAGCGGAGATTTCCCATTAACAATGTAAACTAGAAAAAGATGAAGCTGGTCTCTAAGAAGCTCTGCTACCAACCAATCAGCCCAACTAGCAACAAACTCAACAATGAATGCTCATTATTTAATACGTATTTGACTCCTAGAACATTAAAGCACACATTAAAAATTCATTTTTCCAGGAATTTTAGAGCCTAAAGATGAAGTTCACCAAGAAACACTGAAATGTTAAGATTTGGTGTTCTTTTGAAATCTTTTTTTTTTTTTTTTAATTAATCTTATTTGTATGTACTTGGTAGTTTCTTACTATACAGCTCAGACTCATAGTGAAACTCATGACTCAGCCTCCCCAGTGCTGGAGTTACAGGTGTGCACCACCACCTCCAGTTTCAGGGCTGCCAGGGCATGTGGCATCAGGGATCAAAGTCAGGTCCTTGTGCTTTCCAGGCAAGCACTTAGACTGCGGAGCTATCTCCCCAGCCCAAAATTTGTTTTAAGGAATAAACACTGATAAGAGTTCACAGAAGACAGCAAGTCGAGAACAGACTTGTTCTCAAGTGGAACACACTTGGGATGAGGTAAGAGGGCTATTTGGTTATATGGAAAGTGAGAGACACAAGACATGTGAAGAAAAAATGACATTCATTTTACAACTTTCAGACCCTGCCACTTATAAAATACATGAGTTAATAGATTTCACAAATCCTTCCTGTAATTATGTTGTGAATGGCACTGTATATTATATAGTACTATTTCTAAAACAAAGTACTAATTTACTTTTCTTAATATTTAAATGAGAAAAAATATTTAAATAATTCAGTCAAAGATTCTTTGGAAAACAAGAGGGTAACTGAGGACAAAGAAACTAAGGACAAAGATATGGGCTAGATTAAATGAATACCTGTGGGTAGTTAAAATGCTCCAGGAGCTTGCAATTACTATCCAAAGACCTGGTAACAAGAAGAACATGTGCACAAACCAGGAACTGGTATAGCCCCAGAAACACAGTAACAGCTAATAGCAAAAGCAGAGAAATCAGTCACCATCAACCTGCTGCCCAACAGAAGAGGAGCCAAGGAAACACAGAATCTGACCTCCTTGTCCTCCTGCTCGCCACTGTCCTGCCAATGTCCTTTCAGACCAGAGCCAGCTGCAAGGCAGAGCACCAGTCTGCACACTCATGTGTCCATAAAGGTCAGCCTCCTGGAACTTACATTGGTCTGGAGAAGAGGCCACTGGAGAACCCAGCGGGGAACCCAGCACCTAAACTGCATCTCTTCCTTTGTATTTCTGTTTTGATGCTTTTAGTTTTTAAAAATTATACAATGGAAGCCACAAAACCAAATGAAATGACAGATTTTCTCAGCTTTGAGGAGTCCTCCATAGAGAAGCTGTGTTTCTGTAAAGGAAGAGGAGAATTTAGATAAACAGAGTAAAAAGAAAAACAGTGACTTGAAAAATTAGTTTAAAGAAAATCTTGAGTTGGAAGTTTGGTGGAGGAAGATACAGCCTGGAAAGTAGACTAACATGGCCATAAAGATTACTTCTAGAGAGTTCTAAGGATGAAAGCTGGGTAGGCTGAAAACAGCCAGATAACAAAAGGCATAAGAGATGGAGGGGATTTACTTATTTTTTGTTTTCAGAAATGTTTTATTTATTTATTTTAATTTTTAAAATTATTTGCATATTTTATTAATTTTAATGAGAAAAAATAGCAATGAGACAGTTTCAAAATAGGTTAGTAGGAGAGTTACAATAATTAATACACTTCATATTGTCTTTGTAGTAGTTATTCAGAGGACAAGAGGTAGACATGACAGCTTGTCTACACACTATTAGTGCAAGCTGCTCTACATGGTTTCAGGGTAAATCCTGAGGAAATTTGACTGACCTCGTCAGACACAAAAGTTACATTTTTAGTTATAGAGGTCTTGCTTTAATTTGGTTTTAACCATCCAGTAGAAAAGTATAACCACAAAGTGTGAAAAGTAATGTCTTATCAATATGCTGAGCTGCAAAGGCTCAAGTCAGTCCTGCTGATAACACATGACTATTGTGGACCAGGAGAATCATCTAGAGAGAAAACATTCTCTCTGGCTTTCACAGAGAGCAAATTGGTCAAGCAATGGCCATGACTCATCCACATGGCTGACACTGTCAAAAGATAGAGGGAATTTAGGCCTGAACTGAGAATGGCTTCTAGTCAGGTAAGAGAATTGTGATGTAATTCAAATTATAATTTAGATCTGTTTACATGATGGCATTCCTTGGTGAACTGATAAGGGGGGGGGGGGCACAGTGCTTTAAGAGGACAAACTTGGTATAAATGAGAAGGAGCAATAAAAATTGCTCTGGGAAACGGACCAGGAGGTTATCTGTTCTAGTCAGATCTCCAATGCATAACATTTCTGAGATCGCCAACTTGTAAGGAGGAGAAGTTTAATTTGGCTTATGGTCTCGGGGTTTAAGTCCATGGCTGCTCAGAGACCTTGGTCTGGGTCTGTGGCAGCAGTGCATCACAGCAGGAGCATACGGCAATGGAGACTCTGCTCATGGTGCCAGGAAGCAAAGAAAGGTAAGGAAGGGGGCTCCATGCCGGCATCCACCTCAAGAACACACCCCAGGGACTAAGTGCCTTCCACTAGGCCCCACCTCCCACCCTTTTCCAAGGACACCATCATCAGAGGACCAAACCTTCACCACATTCAAGATCCAAATGCAACACTACCAAGCTGGGTTAAGTCTTTAACAAGTGATGGAAACTTGCTCCTGCATCCACTCGTATGTCTGTCTATCCCAGGAAAGCCTTCTACTGTTACCACACACAATGTATAAGGGAAGCCAAATGTGTTTCCTGTCCTCAATTCTATAGTCTGCTCAGGACATAGAAACAACAGTGAACCCTCAGAGGGGAAAGCAGAAGAGATAGGGGAAACTGGAGGGGGTCAGAAAAAGCTTCTCTAAGAAAGGGATTAAGGCTAGAATCAGAAAGATTGGAAGATGAGAAAGGTAAACAGGGACGGCTGTGGGCTCAGCACTTAGGAGGCTGGGATGGGGGCGCTGTGTAAGCCAAAGGTTTTGTGGCCATCCGAGGTAACAGCAAGACCCATCTGAAAATACAACAATAGCAATATGGGACTAGGGAGATAGCTCAGTGATCTAAGTGCCTGCTTGGCAAGCACAAGGACCTGGGTTCAATCTCCAGTGTCACATGCTGTGCCAGCTCTGAACCCCTGGGCACACTGAATCAGCCACTGAGTCTAGGCATGGTGGTGTACACCTGCAATCCCAGTGCTGGGAGGCTTGAAAATAGGAGGATCACTACAAGTCTGAGCTGCACAGCAAGACCCTGTACCAAATATATACATACATACATACATACATACATATATACATGATTTTTTAATACATACATACATATATACATGATTTTTTTAAAAAGCAGAGAGAGAAGAGAGATTATGGCAAGAGGAATGAGCCAAGACTCTTAGAGACAATGAATACAAGAAAAGAAGAAACTAGCATAGCTAAAACAGAAGACAAGGGACCAATTCTATGACATTTCATAGAAGACACCAAAAAACATCATAGACACCTAAAATTCAGACCTTCAGGGAGGAAAGAGTCTAACATGGCTCCAACATTTTAACCAAGGAAATGAGGTACAAATAAACTATATATTCTATTACCATAAATTCACTGAAGTCTAACTGCCTACTCAACCTGTATTTACTAATAGGCTCTGAAGAACACAGCTAATAAATGTTCATTTTTTAATCAATTGTCTGCAAGTGTCTACTAAATAGTGAGTACTTTGCAAAGTGACTGGGAATTAAGTCCTCATCACATAGACAAACTTTGCTGTGCTCATGTGTAGGCCACCAGTCAACCAGATTTCTTGTCTGTACCTATGAGCTGAATAAACAGCTATAAATTCTAGCAAAGTCTTCTAATCAGCAAATATCCACTGAGAACTTCCTTGTGGAAGACACAACATGAAATGCACATATGGTATGTTTTCTGGAGGAAGGTGGGAGGGCACTGGCTTCCTTTAAATACAGACTGTGGTGTTTGTTCAGTGGGAACATACACTGACAAAAATATACATAGAGATGAATAAAATGCATTCCCGGGGTTCACAGGCCATCAGTGTGAAATCAATCAGTAGGTGACAATATAATAATCCATTAGAGGGGTACAAAGGATGATGACATCTGTGTGAGTTAGAGGTGTTAGGCAGGCTCACAGGGAAGAGGCAGACATCCAATAGCAATGAATAGAGCAAGATTTCAATAGGTGATACAGGAAGGAAAGATAAGCAAGCAGAAAGAATATCACAAAGTTCCAATGAGTTTACTTGTATGAATAATAAATGGGTGAAGTATTGTGGAAATGGGGAATTAAGGAAGGAATCAATAGGGAATTTTGAAAAGAAGTATAGAAAGAGGCTATATACCAGAGAAACTAAATGTAGATTATAAAGAAGGGAATCTTTAGGTCAGAATGAGGGCTCACTGAAAACTAACACTGACTGAAAAGGTAATTGTTTACTGATTAAAAACAGAAATTCTAGGGGGCCTTCAGGTTAGCTCAGTTGCTTAAGTGCCTGCTTATGCAAATGCAGTCAGGCCAGATCAGGTGATCTCTAGCCCCACATTCCTTACCAGAACCTGCCCCCACGTAAGGCAGCCTGAGCCAGCCAAAAAAAAAAAAAAAAGTCCTTCTTTACTTTAAATAAATAAATAAAACAGAAGTCATGACAAATTTAAAAAATAAATAAATAAATACAAAACAGAAATTCTGGAATCAGATTGCCTGGGTAGAACCAGACTCCTCTACAAGCACTACTAGTCATAAAAGGGGGGGAAAAAAAAACTACTGATAAATCCAACGTCACAGATGAATAAAAAAAAAAACATTATGCTAAGTGAAAAAAGTCACACAAAAAAGACTATCTACAGCTGTCATAACAGTTGTACATAATGTAAATCAAGAAGAGGCCAAACAACAGTGACAGAAGATAGCAGTTGACAAGAGTTACAGAGGACAGTTAAGAGTCAGGGCAGGGCAGGGCATAGGGGGCCTCTGGGGTGATAGAAATGTCCCTGGTCCTGCCATAGTGGCAGTGACCCAATTGTCAAAATTTGCTTGAACTGTATGCTTAAGATATATAAATTTTTATTGAATTATACCTTAATATACTGATAAACATGAAGGAAAAAGTCATTCAAAAGTACAGCGTTAAGTAGCAGTTGAAATAAAATATGCAATGTTTCTTAGATACTGGAGCAGGCATCAAGGGACTCATAACTTATAATCAATGGGTCACACAGAGACATAGTTATGTTTGGGGGTGGAGTGGGAAGCCAGAGGCAGGCTCAGTATGAACAGAATTCCCTTTAATTAAAAAAAATATTCAACTAATCCCTATTGAGCACTAATTTCTTTTTTCATTCAAGGATACAACAATTAACACAACAGAGATTTTTCTCTAAAGAAACTTCAATTATTTAAATTGGCAAATAAAATTGTATGTATTTATCATGGACAACATGTTGTTTTGAATTATGTGTATGTTCTACAATAATTAAATTTAATTAACAAAAGTATTACCTTACATAGTTATTACTTCTATGATGAGGTTAGCCTTCAACTTATGATCCTTCCACCTCAGCCTCTTGAGTGCTGGGATTATAGGTGCGCAATGCCATATCTGGCTACAAGAAACATGTTCTTAATAGTGTACTTAACATACACCTCAAAAAAACCAGAAATAGAAGTACCTGTATCCATGCAGATGGATACAGGTGTGACGAATACTCAGTCTTCAGACTGTTTCCCCATTCCCCAACAGAAATGGTATTATACATAATGACTGGTGAGCAAGGCCACATTTTTCACTGCAATATACGATAGACTGGATTCACTACAGTGACTGACATTTAAGTATTGAAAATGAGCATAATGATAAGAAAATATTAGTTGATAAAAGCTATAAAGGGGGTTAGAGGTAGTCAGCAGACTGATAAAAAGACTTGAGAAAAGCATCAGAGTCTTACTTACATTTCAATACTCCAGAAAAATTCCTTTATAAATTATTGGGACTAGGGCTTATAGCTCATTGTACAAGGCCATGCAACATACATACACATCTTCTCACATATTTCTGAATTAACCTTATTAACAAGTAATGTATGTATGCATAGCTGCTAATAATATATACTTTATATATTATATCCATGATGAGGAGACAAAATAATATTTAATTCAATTCACATTGTCCTTCATAAGAACATACCTAGGGCAGCGAGTCACAGATTTGCAAGTATCTTCTCTGTATAAAATTCTCAACTACAGTAAGTATGTACTGGAGTTTCTGTAAAAATGCAAATTCATACATTGGATATACTTCTGAGCTCTTTCTTGACACTTGACGTATTTGGATCTCAGGGAATACGTGGTGAAGAAGAGAAAAGTGAGGAGATAAGTGAGACACTGCCTGCCAGTAACCCTGGTGTCTGCCAGCAGCAGCACATTACAACACTGCTAGACTTGGCTTTTGTTTGCTTCCAAGGCGCTCCAAATCTCACTGGCTATTGTAGAAGGTTTTTCAGGTCATCACAAACCAAAATGAAAAGGGAATTCTTGGTCAGCAATTTATGAAATAGCTTATTTATTTCAATCGACTCCTGCCATAATCAATGGAAGGACTTGAATTCCCCTTATACCCAACACCCATGGGTTTCTAAACTTGAGCTTACTGTGCTGATTAAATAAATGATAGGGTGAGGGACAGTACTTATGTCTGGCAGAGTCAAAGAACTCATGTTGAGTTAGATAAACTTTTTGCTTTTAATTCTAAGCTATTTAGGATAGGAACTTCCTTTTCTCACCCCTGGCACAATGTTCTCCCTGCTGAACTTGGAGTGGATAGGACCACAGAACAGATACACAGGAACTAGCTATGAACTTCTAAACTTGTCTAATTCCACGACAGTGGCCTGCACTTCCTCGGGCTGCCAATTTGTCTTCTATTACTCTCTACTCTGTCTACCTGCATCGTCTGAGCAACACAGGTGACACTGTAACAGTCCAATAGCTATGAACACTGCTTTAGCACTTACGGAAAATACATGCAGAAGATGAAATTAACATTTGAACATGTCCAAAGTGGGGATGATAAATATTGTAACTGGAATCACCAACTGGTGGTAGTACAGTAAGGTAAATAAAATACGCATTTTCACAGCAAAATGATCACTTAGTTGGAAGTAAATGATTTCACTGTAATTCAATACAGTTTACTACATGAAGCCTTTTAATAAAGGTCTAAATATTTCACTTTTCTCTGCTTTTATTTAATTTCATATCAGTTTTTTGCTAAGTTTGAGTTTTTAGCTATTTCCAAATCACATCTAATCATAATCAAATTATATACACAATTATTAAAGGATATTGTTAAAGTGTTAACTGTGTATACATCTGAAATCTGTAAAAAGAAATATAACCATCTCTGAGAAACATCATTTGCCCTTTGTAAATCAATGTTGCCATGGAAATATTTTTCAATGAGTACTGGATTAGCAGAGGGTAGGAGTACGACACACCGTATAACAGAAATACATTTGTGATTTTTTATATACCTTATTCTTTACAAATGGTCTGGGGTCTGCTGGGTGGGATGGCTTCTGCCTATGAAGACTGAGCTTTTCCTCTAATGCTACACTGGAGTTGTCCCTTTATACATGATTAAATACATTATCTGCGAAAGGAACGGGTGCCTTGGAGGAGCGTGTTCTGCACTTTTGCTTAAAGAATGCAACATTCATGTGGAATGGTTCCAAGAGCTTTTGTTGAACAGAGTTATTGAAATATTAATTCAGACTACATAAATGTAAAAATAAGTGAAACAAAGAGGATTTTTCTGGTGGCTAATAAGTGCAAAGAGAATCATTTTCCTTGCTAATGTGGAAAGATATGCATGCTTGCCTTCCACAAATATCTTTAGATGATTATAATGGAAGAATGACCCCCTACAAATCTGGCTCTAGTTGTTTCTAACCAAGCACCAAACTTCCTAAAATATTTCATTAATCGGGCTCTCTAAATAGCATTGCTGCAAACAAAGAAATAGGAACTAGCAATTAATCAATTAGGGGCACTGTACAGAAAACCTCTATGCAGATTTCTGAAACATTAAGAATGTATGACAGAAGTGCACAAAATCTAACTGTAATCTTTTTTGTTGAAGGCATTATTTCCTCATTAATATTTAACAATTACAAAATAACAGATGATGATTTTAGTTACAAAACAACTGAGGTAAACAAAAAGAAATTTAAGTCTCCAATGTTGCCTGTCCAAAGGATCCAGACATATAGTCTTGATGTGTCTCTCCCTCATTCTTCAATGCCCGTATAAGATCATCGAGCCAAGTAGACAGACATCTATCATAATGTTTTTATTTTTTATTAAAAATGGGATCATATGTCAGGTGAAGTTTGCTTCTCTCACTATGTAAGGATAATCCTAGGGCAAAAGATCCTTACCTCACTCAGCTTCTATTAACTGCATGATATTCTGCAGAATGATTCCCACAAGCTTAAGATCAAACACTTTTATTTTAAAAGATAATCCTGGATAACATTACTAAACATCTGTCTTACTAACAACGTATGAACCAGCCCATCATAGGAAGAATTTTTGTTCAATTAATAGGTTAAAAAGATAAATATTTGCCCTCAATTTTAATGCCTAATTATTAATACAGTTGAATTTTATCATTCTGTTCTTTTAACATTAATATCTCAATTTATTTTCTCCTTTAGGGCTGCTTATCTTCTTAATATTGTATTTGGTAGAAGCTCCTCTATACTTGGTATATTACCCCATTTCTTTCATATTTTTTCAAGCATTTTCAGTCTATTTAATAATTTTCATTTTAGAAGTTTAACATATATTTAATTTTAATATAGATTAAACTATATATATTTATATGTATATTAAACTTATCCAGTCTCTTCTCTAGTTAGTGGTCTTATTCATTGTTTTTGTAAAGTATCTTTTCAGGTTAAGGTATTTAACAAAATTTTTCTAAGAATTAATTCATGTCCTCAAGATAAAAAAAGTTACTGACCAAGAATTGCATATAACTGTATGTAAAAATTTTTCTATATCATTTGTAATTCTTTTTTTAAGAGAATGCAAAATAATATTAAAACAAACATTACAACTGATACAGAATTTCACTTAACAAAGTAATATGAATTTCACAGTATTTGTTGTAATACATAGTGCTGTCTTCCAACCAGTTATCCATATTACTAGATACAGGCATGCAAAAAGAAAGAACTGCACAGGAAATTAAGAAGAGAAAAAGTACAATTGAAAAAAGGAGACAAAACAAATCATTACCTGCTCCTTTCCACAGACCAGCAGAAATACACAGCGCGGCAGTCCAAACCACCCCGCTTACATACATAGATAGATCTCTTTCCCCCACTCCCTCTCCTGTCCTTCTCAACTCAGTGACTGCCTCCTTTTGAATCAGTTCATTCCCTGTTCCCAGTATCTGCTGTACCCTTCAGATTCCATTTTTTCTTTCAGGTTCTCACATTAAGGAGACAATATGATGTCATTTGTAATTCTTGAAAATGTGTTAGGCTTGCTATGAGTTTTCTACTTTAAAGAATATTTTGAAGACATGAATTCTTGTTTATTTTTAACCTATTTCTTTTTTCAGTCATTTCTTTACTAATTCTTTTTTGTTCATTTATTGGCTTTTCCTAATTTTTAATTTTAATATTATATAATTTTCATTATACAAAAAAATGCAGATTTTCCATTATCTTGACTTACTGCAATAGCTGGCATTTGCGGCGTTTTCTTGGCAAGACTTTTCCTTATCATAACTGTCCAAACTACCTACAACGTCACCTTTTGATTTCCTCCTTGGGTCAAAAGCTCTTTGGAAGACTGGTTCTCAATCCCTTCATGGTCTACTTGTAGCTTTATTCAATTATCATTAGAGGACAAGGATATAAAATCTCTAATTAGTGTAGTCAGCAAAGGTTTCTTAATGTTCAGCTACGTGATTTTAAATGTTCCATATATATTGAATGCATACTGTCTTAAAATATAAATTTTATCTATACAAAGAGATATTAAATCACAGTATTATTCACAATCATAAAGTTATTCTGATTATTGAAATATTCAAACATTTTATAAATAAAGTGTTTGAATATTTTAATACCTATTTGGTGGGTCAAATATCCCTTCATAATTGTGTTTCACTCAACTTCAATTTGAATTTTTACTTCACATGCTTGGCAATGATAGTTTTGGGTGTCAAAGGTATGTAACTGTTCTCTTAATTGTATGATTAATAACTACTAGTCCTTTAATCAGAAATTGTAAGTGGAAAATGTTTTTTTCCCTTAAACTTATACCAAGATTGAGCATCCCAAGACCCTACCCCTCTTAAAATTATTTCTTTGGAGACAAGGTGTTGCTAAATCACAAAACTGCCCAGGCTTGGAGTCTACCATGGTGATCTTCCTGCCTCAGCCTCCCAGAGTACTGAGACTACAGGCATTGCCACCACGGGTGAACTTTCTTTGATCAAACTTTAACCAGGTTCCTCAGGCTGCCTGTCTAATAGAAACTTCAACAGGAACAGTTGAATGCCGCACCTCTAAAGTGACCCAGATCTCTTTCAAATACTTGATCCAAAAAATCTCAAGGCTGCTGAACAGGCTGTTCAAGCCAATATGTGAAAAAAATAAGGCTTCTGCCTCCTGCTCTCAGGGTAGAACAGATCAGAACTTTACTGAGTGCCTGCTAGCAAGTGTAACTCATCTTTTGTAACATTTTACTTCCTTTGTTCCATTCATTCCCCCACTTGCTTCCATTCCTTCCTTTCCCTAATTCTGCCTTTAAAAGGCTTACTTACTTCTGCACTAACTGAAGCTGAGTTCAGTACAGTTATTACTGATGGAAGTGCATGCTTAGCACCTTATTAGAATTGGTACTGTTTAACTTGACTTAGATGCAACAGCTAAGAGACAAGAGTGGGAAAAGACTGAAAGAAAAATCAAAGTTCTTCTGAGGTCATTACAAAGTCCTTGGCTTTACTTGTGAGTGGTGCAGGAAGCTCTTGAAAGGTTGCAGGGGGCTTGTGGGATAGCTCAATTGCTTAAGTGCCTGCTGCCTTGAACAGAGACAGGTGCAGGGGACCACAGTTCAATCTCCAGCTACATATGCCTACCAGAACTGCCCTTTCCAAAAAGAAAAAAAAAAATCCTTCTCAACTTTTAGGGCCGGCCAAATAGCTCGGCAGATTAAAGCACCTGCAAGCAGGTGCAGGGGCCAGGGGTTCAATCCCTGAGTTGTCCTGCCGGCCCTGCACCTAGGGCATGCTGAGATTGCAATTGAGACTGGGCATGGTGGTGCACACCTGTAATCCCAGTTCTTGGGAGACTGTAAACAGGTGGATCACTACAAGTCTGAGCTTCTTTGTGAGACCCTGAACAACACCCTGTACACAGGAAGGAAGGGAGGGAGGGAGGGAACGAGGGAGGGAGGGAGGGAGCAAGCAAGCAAGCTAGGCTGGTAGGTTTGGGCAGATGGGCAATGTTGTGTGACCAGTTTCAGGAGACCCCCTGACTGGCATGTGGATCACGTCTGAGGGACACACAGACACAGGGCAGTGATGATGGCTACCCCAGTAATTCAGGAAGGAGCACAGAGCATGGGCTGCAGTGGGAAAGATGATGGTCATGGGAAAAAGCTAGAGTATGGATATAATTAAAAAGTAGACCAGGAAGACTTGCTGGCATGTTTTTATGGTGGGGGGCGGGGGAGAATTAGGTAGGAAAAAAGAAGAGAGGGAAAAGGAAAGACAGAAACAGATAGATTATTTACTGTTTATGGGACAGAAACATTTAAAATATAATATCCCAAATAAGAGAACTCAGGTTACGGACATCTCCTCATAAAATCTGAACAGGTAACTGAAAAACAAATATTAAAATGCTATTAACCTTGCATTGATATTTTTATTCTCTAAGTTCTGTAGGTCAGCAAACACCTTCATACCATGCCAAAGGTGAAATCCATTTATTAGTCTAAATGTCATATGCAATTGTTTCAACCAGAGATCGAGAAAGTACAGCCCATGAACTGGCTGCCTGTTTTAATAAATAGAATCTTTCATTGTAATACAGCCAAGCTACTCATTTTCATGTTATCCATATCTGCTTCCTAACAGTTGAAAGAGAGATTATATAGCTCACAAACTGAAAATGACATGTTAGGAAATAATTTGCTAATCTCCGGTTTAGATTTAGACAGGAATGATGGAAAATTGTGATAAAATAAGCTTAAACTAGACTGCCTGTAAGGTGTTCTTTTAACCATCAAGTGATCAGGAATATTTCAGCAGAATTCAGATTAGCAACATTTCTTTCTGCAAGGGCATGAAAAGACATAAGAAAATATGTTGTTGAAAGTTATAGAAGGGAACGAGTACTCTTCATTTTCTTTAGCAAAGAGATCTATCTATCTACCTGTCTATCTATCTATCTATCTATCTACACACCCACATATATAATACAAGTGGAATTTAAAAATTAGATGTATATATAAATGGTAATATTTGATAGTAGGTATCATTTTTACTGTATGTGTTTAACAGAATATAATTTTTGCTATTCCATCTTTTAGTAAACAGCACCGTCAATAATAATTACACATCTCTACACATTGGCTATTAACAATTGGAGTACAGAATTATGAAATGAAAAGGAATCTAAGATTCAAGTAAATCTGTTTTAAACCCTTGTTTTTCTAATTACTGGCTATGTTTTAATTCTTTGCTTTTGGAATTACTGGCAATTGGACTATGGGACAGGTTATTTAATCACCTTGGGTCTCAATTTCTCATGTGAAAAATGGAGATTATAAGACCTTGAACACAGTTAATGAGAATTAATGAGCCACTGTACAGCACCCCACACAGCGCTGGAACATATGAGCACTCCAATATACATTCTCCATTAGGAAATTTGCAATAAGCAAAGAACCATAAATCTTATTGAGAAAATAGGTCATCATAATGGAGCCTCTTATACGATAGCTACTTTCTGAACACTCATAGACATGTTAACTCGAAATACTAAAATAAATTGAAAATGAAGCCTATCTTTTGCTTCTTAGTTTTAATGAAGGAAAAAACGGTCAGTGCATACTCATATGGGCAGTTTTGAATCCAGAATGTGACATATTTAGTTAATTCTCAATCATTTTTTCACTAAATAGACATGAAATAGAATTCAGTACAAGAAAAGATGAAGCATCATAACTTAAATCATTAGCAAAAAGCTACACACCATTTTAATTTCTAGTTTACAACAGCCACTTAACATTTTTATATTTTATTTAATTCATATAATTAAGCTTTGCTGGTAAAGGGGTGAATATGCAAAATACATAATTTGAGATTTGACATGCAGCATCTTAAGTACTTAAATACTGAGTTTTTAAAACAGAAACTAAAAGAACAACAAAACACCAAAGTGAGACAGCTAAGTAATAAAAAGAGGAGCTTGGTGATTGTCTTTTCTAATGCTCACTGAATTTTCTTCAGTATTATTTTTGCCAAGGTTGAAATATTAATAATATTACTTCCTCAGGTTTTTTGGGAGGGGGAAATACAGTTTTTTAAAAAAAATTGTGTAATTGCTGCACAAATCTGGACTGGTAGTGATTCTGTTTCAGCCTCCCCAGCACTGGGATTACAGGCATGCATCACCACAGCCAGTTTCAGGGCTAGCACGGCACGCCCAGGTTTCCAAGGCCAATATGGCACAAAGTGCCAAGAATCAAACTAAGTTCCTTATGTTTGCCACACAGGCACTCAGACCTCTGAGGTATCTCCCTGGCACAGATGTAGCATTTTAACATTTTTATATTTTTGCTTTTTTGAAAAATCTTACGATTTCATATAAAGTATCTGTTTCCAAATACTATGAGTCCAGAATTTTCCATCTTCACCAGTGAATTATTCTTTTCCTTTTTGTCTAAAGAGGGAGAAGAATGGAAGATAAAGAAAAGCTAAAAACTAGAACTCCTGTTCATTTGAAGACAATGACTCAGTGGAATTAGTCCTCACCTACTGCCTGTCTGTTCTGACAGCGCAAGTGCCCTTCTGCAGGAATGGCCAGGAGCAGCCTCCCGAAACCAACCCTTCTGTCTTCTACTCTCATAGCAGCATCACCCGCTTGCCAATGCACACCGCCCCTACCAGCCTGGATGAGTTTTGTAGCTCTTATCACTTTCCAAGCAACTCCTTCCAATCAAATGGACTTGGATCAAAAACCAACTTCCATTTGCTATGTCTGTTCCAGTGAATGGATTCAACTAGAAGACAGCAAGAGCTGTCGAGACAGACAGGCCAGAGGATTGGGAAAGGAAGATGGAATGCAGCTCCGGAAGTGGCTTGGGAATGAATCTTCTTTAGATACTTTGCAACCACCACACAGGAGAACAACCACACTGGAATGAGCGTGGATGAATTCTCCCCAGGCAAGTCCAGGAGACGGCCTGCCAGATGCTGCTCAGAAGGCTGCTGGTATCCAAAGCTCAATCTTATCTCCTTCTGCATTGAGGTTTAAAAGTCAATCAGATGATAGGAATCTGAGAAAATCAGGCTGCAAGATGTCTCCCTTCTTTTATTTTCATATCCAGCTAGCCAAATAAAAGGCGGTGGGAGGGACAGATAGAAAAGAATTGAAGGGGCTAGGGAGATAGCTCAGTAGAATAAGTACCTGCCTAGCAAGCACAAGGTTCTGAGATCAAGCCCTCGTACCACAAAATTGAATGTGTTATATATATGTATATATATGATGAATGTAATCACTATGTACTGCACACATGAACCAATAAAAGTTTTAAAAGGAAAAAAAGTGCCTGAACTGTAATTTCAAAAATCACATACTAATAACCAGAGAGGAGGAGATTAGGAGATCATAAACCACAGAGAACTAGAAATTGTTCCAGGGAAGTGTCACTCTTCCTTGCCATTTTACCTTGAGTGTTTAACACTGACCAGAGACACAGATGTCTTTTGTCCATGATGATTAAATTTAAAAAAATAAATATTTAACATGTCATAATGACATCAAAACTAGACAACTGTCACACTTATGTTTAACTATCTTTATATGGAAAAGTCTAATCAGCTTTCTGCAATAGGATAAACAACTCTGCATTTGATTTGCACAGGGCCTCAGATAAAACAGATATTTTAAGCAGCTGGTACTTACACATAGTGTAATGATTACATCTTGACATTTTAAAGTTAAAGGGTACAGAAAGAAAAGCCCATCAAAGCAGGGATGCTATTACACAATTATCTGTGCACCGCATAGGCAAGAAAAGAATTAATATTAGTAAACAAGTTTAAAAGTTTATTTGAAGAAAAAGAAGGAAAGAGTAGAAAACTTTTGAGAAAATTTCACAGGGGTATTATTTGGATCATGCTGTTTTCTACCAATGGCTACAACCTTTCATAATATTTTAAAAAGCTAATCCTAACTACAGGTTTGTTAACCTGCTGGGCAATATCTGAGATGCTCTTTAAATTCTGAATTGCTCTGTCTCCTGGAGACAAATATTTGTGTTCAAAAACTCAGAGGAAGAATGTTTATTTTATCTCAAAGCATGATCTACGGCTCCTTTGAAGACAAATACTGAATGAGACAATACTTTGTGAGAGGCTCAGGAAGGGAAAGGTACAACTCTCCAGTGCTCTTAGGCCATGCCCAACAGCAGAGGAGAAGTGTCTCATGGCAGCTAATACACCTTACTCGAGAGAAGTTTAATTATTGTATAGTTTCCAGGTATTAGTCTTTTTGTTTGTTTGTTTTTTTTATTTTAGGGAAGGGTCTCCAGGGTGTCCAGAATCTCACTACTAGATCAGACTCGTATTGATCTGCCTGTTATAGCTTCCCAAGAGCTGGGATTACAGACATGCACAACCATGCCCAGTCTCAATCACAGGTTCAGCATGCCCCAGGGACAGAGCCGGCATGGCAGGCTCAGGGATCAAATCCCAGGCCCCTGTGCCTGCTTGCAGGTACTTTAATCCGCTGAGCTATTTGGCTGGCCCTCAGGTATTAATCTTAAAGAAAATATTTAATTTGGTTAAATAACTTTTTCAGATTAATTTACACTTGTAAGTCATGAAGCCAAGCATACAGAAGACCTAAGCAGGCAGCACATAAATGTAATATGCTATGCAGACCTAGTATTCAAAAGAACATACATTAGAAAAGTGACTTTTAAAAATAAGGTCAATATATAAAGCCCTCAGGAGAGCAAACATAGAAAAAATAACAAGCTTGCCATGGGTACAGCTCAGCGGCCCAGCCTGGCAAGCTGAAAGTCCTGAGTGTGATCCCTGATACCACAAAATAAATAAGCAAATAAATAAATAAATAACTCATTCAAATTAAAGTACACATATAAAAATTCAGTCTTGGGACTGGGGAGATGGCTCAGTGGAATAAGTGCTTCCCTGGCAAGCACGAGGGCCTGAGTTCAATCCCTGGTTCTGCCAAAAAAAAAAAAAAAAAAAAAAAAGAAAAATTCAGTCTCACTGAAGTTTGCTACTTCTTTTGATATCCTCCCAGTAACATAAAAATGTATGTACCCTTTTTGAAAAAAAATCATCTTTAGCATTCAGTAATTCCTATCATAGGGCCACTTTCAATGGAAATACCTTTTAAGAATGAGCATCCTAGGGCTGAGGACATAGCTTGACAGTCTAAGTGGCAAGTGCAAGGATTTGGTCCCTGGTACCATGTGCCATGCCAGCCCCAAAACCAGGTATGGTGGTGCCACCTCTATTCCCAGCACTGGGGGGGGGTGACACAAGGGGATCATTAAGAGTCTGAGGTGTGTAGTGAGAGCCTGTACCCAATTAATTAATTAATTAATCAAAAGCTTGCTTTAAAAAAGCAAGCATCCTGAAAGAATTACTCTTTCACTGACTTCACTCAGGTTACACTTGGCTAGACTCATGCTTCTTATTTTTCTGATGTCCTCCTTCTCCATGAGATTATGTCTGGAAGCACACGGTCAGCAGTCTATGTTGGGGCTCACTCACACTCCTCCCAGCACATATAATAACCATAACAACAGCCGGGCTTGAGCTCCTGCCCTGTGCAAGACAACTGAACTGAACGTGGGGCTGTAGTCGCCTCCCTCAGCCCTCAGAACATCCTGGCTAGCTAAACTATTACTCAGTTTACAGAACAAGGAGCAGGACTATCTGGTAGAGACAAACATCTAAGCAGGCATGCAAGTAGTGGGACAAGAATAGCATCCACCTGGCCTCAAAGCCAAGGTCCTGGGGGTTTGACTCAGATTTAGACAATTTTGATTCAGATATATACAATCACTGTAATTGGCTTTCACTGCACTTTCTCTTAAAATCAAATCTCCATAGGATAGTTAACTCACCAGGTTGTCCATAGAACTTTACCATAACATGAATGAACTGGCAGTTACTCAGACTGTTGTGTTGATGTGAGAATTGGCAATGGCAAAAGGTCTCCAGTGAGTGAGGGGATCAAATGAGCCAGCAGAAGCTAAAGGGTTGTCTCAGACAACACTACTCCCTGACTTCTGCATCTGTAGCCTGTGCCCCTAGATAGTGGATCCTGACTTTACCCCCATGTGAGAATATTTCCAAGTCACCTACTCTTCCCTCCAAGTTTCCCAAGTACTGCAAAAGCACTGATTAACACTGATAAACTTATGAAAGAAAATGAACATTAATTTTTAAATGCTCAAGCCAGGAGCAACTAAATGTAGTTGGATTACAAAATTGATGCTTTGGATCTCCACAATATTATTCTCACAAAGTTATCATAAAGGTAGCATGCTATGCAACTGTTTATGCAGCAACATCTCTTTTTAATGTCACAGAGCTTAGAGCTTACGTATTCATATTCCTAATCTTATGATTCTCAAGGAAGAATGTACAGACTTTCATAATGTGAGTCCTTCATCTTCTGCATGATAGAATTACACAAGCAGTGGTTGTGCCCCACCAGCCCTCAGCTTCCTTCTTTTAAGCTGTTTCAAATCTGTTAACGTCCTTAATTTTTATTCACTTGACTATTTCCTTTCTAGCATTTGGCTAGTACGATACTACAGGCCCCAGAAAATCTTCACTAGAGTCCTCATCTATTAACAGCAACATACTGTATCATGTTACATTGTATCATATGGTACCCTATCATATTGTGTCCTATCATATTGTACTTGCAGTTCTGGGATCAAACCTAGAAGTTGCACATGCTAAGCACATGCTCTTCTACTAGGCAACATCCTTGTTGTTGGTATCTCATGTTGACTGTGTGAAGAACATTTTTTTTTTTGTATTTTTGAGACAGGGTCTCACTATGCAGTTCAGGCTGGCCTTAAGCTCACTTTGTAGCTCAGGCTGGTCTCGAACTCACAACAATCCTCCTGCCTCATCCTCCTGAGTGCTGGGATTACAGGCCTGCACCACCACGCCCGGCTGTGAAGAACATTAAAGTCCTAAAATATCTAAATGTTCTTGATATTGTAATATAGTAAACTAGTTTTCCTACACCTACTGGATCAAGCTTATTAGGAAAACATTTTTGATGCCCATCTTACATCAAAATGTGATATGGTAGAATGAAGTATAATTTTGAGACCTAATGTAACCACTTTTATCCTTTCATGAGATACTAATCTAATCCTGTATTCCATAGGCAAAATTAGTTATGCCACCAATGTTAAGAGTAGGATTCTCTACTTGTATTTTCAGTCTCCCTGTTTTCCTGTTCAAGCTTACTTAATAACCTTGTTTTCCAAGGAAAGGATTTACAAAAGATTTAATGGTGTGAATCTCATTAGCATCAAAAGATGTACTTTATAAAGAAAATATGCGGAGTGGATATAGTTCTCTAACCAAACTAGTAAGCCTCAACTACCAGCTCAAGTGCTGACTCCTCTGTGTATCCTCTCTTTAAATTTTATTGTTACTGAGCCTCTACCATTAAAAAAACTTAAGTCCTCAGTGTCTTTTGTATTATCTGCATTCTTTCTCCCTTGGTTTTCCCTTTTTTAAAATTTTTATTTATTTATTTTATGTATTTAGTACCAGCTCTCACTACACAGCTCAGACTCCTAGTGATCCTCTTGTCTCAACCTCCCCAGCACTGGGATTACAGGTGTGCACCAAAACGTCTGGACTCAGTGCCTGGGGGCAGGGTCTGTGTGCCATGTGATGTCTTCCTTGGTTTTTTAATATGATTTTTAATAAAATCTCTTGTTTATATTCTAGTTATTCCTGAAACTTTCCATCTTTCCATCATGTTATTTTCTTGGATAGTATTGTTCTGGTCAACTTTTCTTACTTCTCTTTCACTGTTTCTTTCTTTTTAAGAAGGTTTTCATGTTTTCTTGCCTGCTTTTTACTTTCTTTCCTCTTAAAGATCTCAGTGAAAACTGGATTTTAAGAAAAGAATACTTTTTGAACCAAAAGTACTCAGAGTCCTGGTTCTATGCCTGCCTCACCCAGAGAAGACCTGATTCCAGAGGAAAACATTCTGGGAGCTTCTGTGTCCACCTTTCTGGGCATATTCAATAGGGCGTTGAGCATTTGTCACGTAATCTTACAAGTTGCACGATCTGCACATCAGTCAGGCCAAAGCTAGCACCCAGGGCACATGTGCAGTCAATCAAGCGTGTTGAGGAAACATGGAAGAAATATTTCACAAGCAGCTCTAAGCTCAGCATGCGGGGCAACTGAATTGTTTACCCAGTGAGTCAGTTTTAGTTGAATTAAGGCAAAGCCTAACTCAACCTTATTGAAAAAGGCTAACATAACTAAGAACTAGTTATCCATCAATACCAATGTCACCAATAGTTTAGGTTCTTATTCTCACTGTACTTCCATCCATGCTACTAGCTTTATTCTAGGCATGGTTTCTTAACGAATTAAGGAAAATCTAGTTCAGTGATGTTGAATCTTTTAGAAACCAAGAGCCCAAACATCAACACAAAAGCTACTTATTTATCATAAACTGTAAACATTGCAATTGAGGTTTTACTTTTTTTAATGGAATTTATTTATTTAATATATTTGGTACAAGCAGATACTAAGCTTCTCACTAAGCAGCTTGGACTCTAGTGATCCTCCTGTTTTCAGCCTCTCTGGCACTGGGATTACAGGCATGCGCCACCACACCTGGTCTCAGTGGCCAACACGCTGAACCCATGGGGTGGGTCCAGAGCAGCATGTTGTTTTGAGGATCAAATCCCGGTCCCTGTGCTTGCCTAAGCAGGTGTTTCATCTGCTGAGCTATCTCACCAACCCTCTGAGGTTTAGCTTTAAAAAGATAATTCACAAACTTGGCTCATGTGCCAACATGAGGGCTCTGCATGCCAATGGCACCATAGCTGCCATGGTTTCACCACCAATGCCATATACCGCAAACATGGGGCTTACATGTGACAGAAAAGTTCCCAGAAAAAGCCCTAAGATTTGACTGGATTTTTCTGGTCATGAACTATTTCTAATCCAGCCACTGTGGAAAGGGGTGAGATGAGGTGATTCTGCTACTCTTGGTCCATCTGCTCATTTCTGTGGCCTGTGTACACTGCTCCTGGGAACCAAAGAGTCTCGAAGGAGGAGCAAGGGGGGGGGGCTAGCTCCTTGTTAGGAAGTTATCCAGCACATGGACACTGCACATGGGGAAGCTGAACATGGCACAGAACAAAGGCAGTAATTCAAATACTATGTGTTCTTTTCACATAGAGCTAGTTTGATAATTACAGGATTAAAAAAAATGAATAAATATTTTGTTTTATGAAATGGAGCTTTCCTGTGTTTTAATAATAAATTTTTCTAGTAACTATAAGATTATTGACCCAGCCAATGACTATTACTATTATTTCTATGAAATAATTTAAATAGTATCTCTTAAATGATAATTATAGTACATAGAATAAAAACAAATAACTATTTGACTAAAACAATGAGATTCTTTTGGAAATGAATACTTAAAGACCAATTAGTGAATATTTTAAAAGAAATGGTTTAGAACTAAAGTTAAACAAAAATAGGGAAAAGAGCACTTTTAAAGTGTGGAGACACAGTGAGCCTGCAGAAGTAGGGAACTCCTGCTCACCTCCACTCATCTTAATCTCAGACTCCTTTAGGCCTAAATACTAAGCAAGGAGGTGATGAAATTAAAGGCCAGGACTGTAACGACAGAATGCCCATAGAAGTCATCTGCATGGTCAACTAGGGATGCAGAGAAGCTGAGAGTCGCGTTTATAGCAGTAAAGTAGTTCCTTACTGGAAATTAGATCATACCCAGATCTCCAAATTCTTACCTTCTGAAAAAAAGGTTCTATTTTCTAGAGTTTCTGGATGCCAATTCCAAAAATGATTTTCCCCCAATAAGTAAAATACTGTTATTTTTTCAGGACTAAAAGAGGAAAATAGAAGGTTATCTGCAACAATGAGTCATCAGCCACTGCAGCTGTATGACATCTAGGTCTCTCCCTGTCTCTGCAGCTCTTCAATGGAGAGGACTATCTTTTAATGACACATAAATCCCTGCACTGCCTGGCTGCAAAACATAATTAATTCTGGTCTTCTTATGCTTGACGAAATACCTTACATGCTTGACCACAGTGGATCTGAGCTTTTTAGATGTACCTAAAATAAGGGAAGCCCTAGGCACAGCCTAGTTCTACCCCAAGTGCTCCCCAAAACATTTCTGTCTGAGTTGCTCATCATTTGTTCAAGGCACAGCTCTTATAACATGCAAGTCAGGCTAAAGCAAACCACTGGCCACCTGTAGGAACCATTCTCCTAACTTCTGAAAGTGTGAAATGTTTTGTATTTCAAATTCTTGGCGGTAAGCAAGTTTTTATTTCTCAACTTATAACTGTTCTAGAAGAGTACACAAATTTATCTTTTAGGTGCAGCTGTTCAATATCATTTCCTTTCATTAGAATAACATTTCATATTTTAGTGCATACACACAGGCTGCATTACGGAGAGCATCATTCTTTGGAAAACTCAAATAGGAAAATGTTCAAAGTTCCATTTTAAACCACAAATAACAATAGGAGTAAAGAACTGGAAAACAACATTCAACTGAAAGATTTACAAAAGGTTTTTTCTACTTATAATATTCAATTATTCTAGCTCTATCTGAGGTGTCTTAAAGCCAATGCTTACTCTTAAGGAAGTGTTACCACACCTGTAAATATAGTTTCCTTGCTTTAATTATAGATTGCGCACAGAATAAGTAAATAGTGAAATAGAGAATTCTCCTCACCTGTTTAGGTGTAACCCCAGGCATGCGAATATCCAATGCAAAATCTGATGAGTCAATGGGAATTACTGGTCTGGTGGTACCAGGACATTCATTGGAAAATGGTCTAGTCGTTTCTTTAAGCCTTAAAAGAGAAGAGAATTTCAACACTCATGAATGGAAAGGGGAACAAAAAAGAATTCTATGACCTTAAGATTAAAGATTATTGATGCAGGGCCAAATGAAAGCTCTAAAGATGTAATGATGAATCTTCTTTAATATAACTCAGAATGATATTTTATAGTCCATGATCACCATATTCCCAGGTTGCAAACAGAAGACAGCCAGAGGAACAAACAGGCTACTTCTGAACCTCAATTCAATATACACTTGTCAAAATACATATTTGTTTCTAGTTAATAAAGATATAGTATTAATATATTAGAAATTAGCACTATTACAGACATACCAGTTTTCTAATGAGAGAAATCTTAACCATAACTCAGCACAGTGTTTGGTAGCTATTTGATGAAGTGCCCAATGTTTCCAGTTAGAAACAAACAGTAAACATAATGTTGCTGGGAGGCAGAGATATGCGGCGGACACAAAAGACTGCGTTGTGAATTACAAATGTACAAGTGCATAAATATTTAATATGGTAATTATGAGGAGTGTGTGTACAGCCCAGTGTTTCCCAGTGAGCTATTACAGCCCATGATCTGCTTCTCCACTGCCGCTCTATTTTGCTAGTTTATTCTTCAAACCCTTCTAAACAGCAAGGCACTCAAGTCTAAAAGGCTGTATTATAGTTTCTGAAATATGTCCCCAAGAGGGAGTGATCTGTATTGGAAATCAGAACTTCTAATTGGAGTTCTGAACGCCGAAGCCTGGGTAGTAAGCTGGGCTACACAGTACAGGGAGATTTTTCCTTCCTCCCCCCACCCCCTTTTTTTCCCCAAAGGAGACTTCACAAGAAGTTACAGCCCCCCAAATCCCCGGGGGGCTCTGTCCGGAAACCCCAGCCCCACGGCCCCAGCAGGACCGCGCCTCCGCGGGACACCCACCTCTTGATCACGGCCAGCGGGGTCCGGAGCGCCGCGCCGCCTTGCAGGGCGAGCAGCAGCGGCGGCAGCAGCAGGGCGAGCAGGCAGCGCGCGTGGGCCATCGCGGCGGCTACTTCATCCCCGGCCGCGCGCGACCGACCGGGACCCGCCGGCGACAGCGCAGGACGGCAGCCCCGGCGGGCAGGGCGCGGGCTGCGGCGAGGCTCCTGGCGCGGGCGGGAGCTCGGCCACCTCCGGCCGCCGGCGGACGGCGCTAGACTCGCGGGCTCCGGGGCGCTCGGGGGCGTCGGGCACGGCGAGGGCCACCGCGCGGACCCGCGTCAGTCATCGTTCAGAACCTGCAAAAATAGAAGCAGATAATGGATGACTAACACATGACAGCATTTGTCCTCAGCAAATCCCCGCCGGGCTCGGCGCTACCTTAGGAGCTCCGCGAGCCTGCGCCCCAGCCTGGGGAAAAACCCGGCGCGCGCCCCATCGCCGCCCCTGCGGCCCGGACGGCCGCCCGGCCCCCCGCGCCCTGCGCGCGCCTAGCGGATTTCGCCCCTCTGCTTCCTCTGCCGCCCCTTCTCTCTCCAGAAACGCACTTAATCCGCGGATGAATGTAAACAAAGTTATTCGCACGAATGACTGACCCCAGCACAATGGGGGAAAAACCGAGAGAAACAAAGACAACACAGTGGGACACGCAATAACCATACAGCAAGACTTTCAGAACAAAGGCACGTTGGAACACACACGGGGGGGGGGGGGCTGCAGACACCCGCGCCCAGAACCAGGCACCCCCAGAGTGCTCAGAAGTATTTTCAAACGGAATTCAGCGGCTAACGTGCTATGAAAAATGTGAATGCTCATCGACAAACGTGCATCTACTCCATAAAGTAATAATCCGATACTTACAAGACATCCCCCCAAACCGACATTGTCCAAACGGAAGTTCGGAGGGTCGCAACACAATTACAAGACCAGGGAGGATCTTAGCTAGCACCGAATGAATTTTATCTAGGGAGACTCTGATCCAGATTTTGCTATCAATATAATTGAGGGATGTCAGGGCTGAGAAGAGCACCCCCAAATTATGCTGCATGCTGCCAGGCTGAGCAGTTCCCTCTAAAAAAAAACTGGAAGGCCTTAAAGGCTCAGGATCGAGGTCCCGCTAACCTTTCTGGGTCCTCTTCCCACAAGACCTTGTAGAGCATCTCTGTCTCTCTGTCTCTGTCTCTCTCTCCGTCTGTCTCTCTCTGTTTCTGTCTCTGTCTCTCTGTCTCTCTCTCTCTGTGTCTCTGTCTTTGTCTGTCTCTGTCTCTCTTAGGTCAGACTGTAAAAGGGAATGCACCATTTTGGGTTCTCCACCCCATTATCTACCTAGCACATAAGACTGAGGAACATGACCCCGCAGGATGGAGTCCCATGACCAAGGCTCATACATATTCCAGAGATTCTCCAGGCCCATCTATTCGTCCAATAATCATTCATTAAGTCCTCAGAACTGTCTCCAGTTCCCTTCTCCCTTTCCTCTGCAGAACAAGAGACATGTACATTTATGAGTGATGTGGGGCTAGCAGTATCACAACCCTGTGCTTGTCCCTTGCACTGCGATTTTTTCCTCTTTCACGAGTTAATAAATTTGTATGTCTTTCTCCTGCTGATTAATCTTTGTCAGCTTATTCTAGGGAGCCTTCAGTGGACTTAGGGAAAATTTTCTTTTGCTCCTATCAAGAACTAGACTGACATCTTAGAATTTCATTCAACCTAACCTGCATGCTTTTCACTTTACTGTTGCTCTCAATTTATTTCAGAATATGTTTCAAATCTGCACATTATATAGTTCAAAGGCATTGACTTAAAATATATCATTCACACTGTAAAAAACAATTCCAAAGATAAAGATTTACTAAATTTTGTATTTGAATCAGTAATTATAACCCTGGCTCAGGAAATATCAGATCAGTTGGCCAGATGAATCACAGTAAAAGTCAAAACTCAGAAGTGTAGTAGCGCCCAGTTGTGAGGCACAGCATGCACAAGGCCTGGGGTCCACCCACACTCTGCACACACACAACATGACAGCAAGGCCATTTCCAAGTACCTCACAGTAATATATTAGCCTCTGTGTTATCCTCTAGAAATTACAGGTGGTGATACCAGAGCAGACCAGCAGAAACAATCAGCCAGGAATAAAGCAAACAGACAGCAACCTTCAATCAAATGATGTTCTTCATGGTCAGTACCCAGTACCTCCTAAATACCAGAATCCCACCATACCCCAAAGGAAATAAAATGTAACTTCATATTCAACAAATTTAAAGGATGCCAGAGGCTCCTGGGCACTCAAGTTGCTCTGCACATTTACACATGCAGTGGCATTTTTAAAGGACCGAGAATACCGGAAATTTCTCTTTGGCTTGCAGTTGAGCTTTCAGCAACAAAAACCTTCATCTCTGTCCCTCTCCTGTGGATAAAGGAAAGAATTCTTTGTGGAGGAGGACAAAGCCTGAAGGCTTACTGTAGCCTTCACCCCAAACAAAGCATACTCATGTCAAATAACACTACTTTCTGTTGCCTGAAGGTCTCTTTTTAAAAAAAGAATACATAGGAAGAAAGGTTGCATTTTGCTATTTTGTTCAGAACAGGAGTCCAGGAGAGTCCTCCTAATATGGGACAAGTCTAACTCCAACTGTTAGATGTCAAGTTCATGGCTAATAACATCCAGATATGAACCTGCAAAGCAAAGAAGTTGGGAGAGGTTTACTGGAAATAGAGAAGAATAGTTCCTAGATTGCCACAGGATTACAAGTTGAGGTGCTCAGCTAATACTGGACAAGTAGGGAAATGAGTCATGTAGCATGGGCACACGGGAAGGGAAAAGGCATTTTGAGCAGCCCTGGGTCCCCAGGCTCTGCTCATCCCTGGTCACTGACCTCTATCTGGGCTCACTTGACCAGTGGTGCTAATTTCAGTCTAATTTGAAGTTGCTGTTTATCCCTTAGGGAGGCAGTAGCCTCTTCTCCTTGAGGCCTGGCCTCCCCCAGGTGCACCCCCAGCTGGATTCTGGTGTTTGTTGTTTTGGTGCTGGCTTCCTTGAGGGCCTACTCCATCTCTGACTGCATATTAATTTCCACAAGAGTTAGCTGCCTAGAATACTTCTAGCTGGCAAGGAGATTTAGTATTATACAAATGCTTGAATATTAATTTATTATTAAAATTCTCAAACAGGAACATACCTTTAAGTACTAAGTTTTGGGCAAAAAAGTCCCACATATGTGTTAGATTGATTTTTGTAGTCTTTGATGTCCCTCAACTGCTATTTAAAGAAAAGGGAATTGAAGGTGGGGGTTGAAACAAGGTTGATATTTGTAGCCAAGGCCAAGCCTGGGCAAGTGTAGGGACTGCAGTTTGGATCCTGGGCACCACTTGCCACACCACACCAGCCCTGCCCCAAGGGCGGGCTGAACCAGCCCCCCCAAAAGAAAGTCTATATTGTTGGTTATGATTTTAAATAATGTGGAATATATAATATTTAAATCTCATTAGTCTCTCAAGATTTTTTAAAGCACTTCATTTCAAGCTCAGTACAAAATATTGCAGTAAGTATGGGGATTTTAAAAACCACATAAAACAAAAGAGAAAATAGTCTATTAAAAGAGGGGAGCAATTAACCTAAGGTAGGTTTAGAACATACTCTTCCTAGAAGCATGCTATAAAAGGGACTTGGGATGTTCTGAGGAAGGAAAGAACCTTCAAGAAGAAAGAAAGAGAAGAAGAAATGATGAAAACGGTCTTCCACAGAGGCAGCAGGCACTGACTAGAGCTTTAGAGGAGGGTTATGCTTCCCACTCCAAGAGGTGGGCAAGGAACAAGAACAGCACAGGAAACAGCTGCGAGGAAAGAGCCTGGGCAGGAAGCAGAGTAGGAAAAACAAGTAATAAAAGTTCTACCTCCTAGGTTGAAGCTACAGGCCCAGATTTACTACTGTACTGGTAATGCAAAGCAAAGATCCTGTTTACATCATCATAAATTCTTCAAGTGAGAATGATTTATGGTTTATACCTATACGGATATTAATTTTAGGAGCAGCGTTATTAGCTAGTAAGTATCGGCGAGTTCAGAGGACCAATCTGGCTTACAAAACAGGCTCTGCATTACCTCTAATATTCATAAAAAGAAAAAGCCAAAAGTTAGCTGAAAGTTGCAGTTGGTGAAATTCAAATAAATACATGGGTTATTTGTGGATGGATTAATTTACCAAGGGTGAACTTGTACTGCATAGTGTCTACTCATAAACTACAGGAAAATTGCCCGACTCCTGGCTCTAGCATCTACAAGATGCATGAATCTATGCTTTACTTTATTCATGTACAAATAGAAATAATCACCCTCTCTACGTCATAAGAGCTGCTGCCAGGAATAACTGTATTAATATCCTCAAGACAGTGCCAGGCACATAATAAATGTTTGCTATTACTGCCACTGGAGCAGCGCCATATTGAGTGCCCAAGTGCTGGGGATGGTGAAAATCAAGACAGATAAAGTTCCCACTCTTATACAAGTTCATTTCTAGTGGAGAAAACAAACAAAAATACCAAATTATAAACTGCATTTTCTCTTAAAGAGATTTTAGGCAGGTCTGTAGAATGACTTATGATTTAACTGATTAAAAGATGCATAGTCATTCCCATAGTGACTTGATTTCTGGGGATTTATTCTTGGGCACAAACGGAGCAAGAGAATAAATATGCTTATAAAGCTTTTGAGGAACATTGTTCAAAGTAACAAGGAACTAGATCATCAGAATGGCAAAGAACTAGAAGCAACTTAAATGCTCATCTATACAAGCTTGGTAACAAAAAAAATACATCTAAAAATTACAAAACTCATAATTACTATGCATCTTTTCCAAGAAGGGACAATACAGTCCTATATGAAAGCCAAAATTATACTCTATGACATAAGTATTTCCTCTGACATAATTTAAAAGATTTTGGGGCTGGAGAGATGGCTCAGTGGAATAAGTGCTTCCCTGGCAAGTGCAAGGGCCTGAGTTCAATTCCCAGTTCCACCAAAAACTATATATATATATATATATATATATATATATATATATATATATATATATATTATACAACCTAAAACTTAAAGAAATGTTGCAAGTACAGTACAAATAAATATTTTTTTCTATAAGAGGAAGTTATTGATCTGATTCTTCGACACCCCTAAATATGTTAGTGTATTTCCTAAAATCAAGTACCTCCTACTATATAACCTCATTATAGTCTCTGAAATACAAAGCTTCACAAGTAGACCTGTTACCATGTCTGATAACAGACATGACGCTGGCATCTTCAGTTGCCAAGTTTCGCCAATGGTAATGTAACAGCCTTCATGAGTAAATTCAGAACCAAGAATTGTATGGAAAATTATGTCTCTAGTCTTGGGAGAGTTTCTCAGTCTGTCTGTAACTGTCAGAACCTTCATTCTGTTGAAGATTATGGGCTTGTTATTTTGCACAAGGTCTCTCAGGTTTTTCTTATTTTTATCTTTCATCATGACCAGATTCATATTATATGAATCCTTGGCTAGTAAACAGAGCCAGTGTTGTATTCTAGTCACCATATACATACCTGTATTAGAAGCCCATAGCTATCTATTAAGTCATACCAAGACTTAATTGCTGAGAGCAGCAACTATCAGTTTGGATAGTTTCTGCTCACCCAGAAAAGCTTGGCTGGGTGGTTCTCTCATCAAGTCGTGGCCAAGATGCTCATCAGGACTATAGTCAATGAACACATGACTGGATCTCAACCACTGGCTTGCAGGGTCACTGCCAACTAGAGCACGATGTTGGCAGGAATGTGTCATCACTATGCGAGGACTGGTTGGGTATCCTTACTACATGGCAGCAGGGTTTCCCCTGTGTAGGCCATGTCTTCTTCTAGATATAGCCTCAGCAGGCACAAAGCCATCATTACTGCCACATCTTATCGGCTGTACAGGTGAATTCTAGCCAGTGTGGGAGAGGGCCACCTATCAATACTGTAGGAGGTAAGGGTCATCTTCCAAGAAGCTAATTAGCCAAATCTATTACTGCTAATCGGCCCTTACGAAATGAGTACTTCCCACCAATGCCAACTATGACCATTTGACTCCAGTGTTCTTTACCAGGATTGTCCAGCACAGCTACTATTTTTCCCTTGGTATTTAGTATTTTTAGTAGAGATGTTATTTTTAAATCTGGAATGTAGCCTCAGGGCTCGAGCACTAAAGACCTCATCCCAAATGTGATGGTATTGGGAGGTGGTGAAAACTTTCAGAAGTCAGGTGCAGTGGGAAGTCTGAGGTCACTGGGGATATATCCTAGATGTGGATGGTAGGACCTCAGGCCTGTTCTCTTTCTTGGTTATTCTTGGCCATGAGGAGAATGGTTTTGTTTTTGCCATATGCTCTCCACCATAAAGAGCTGCCTTGCCATGATCCCGAAAGCAATCCAGCCAACCACGGACTTACACTGCCAAAACTAAGCACAAAAATAAATGATCTCGAAGTTAATTACTTCAAGTATTTGCTATAAGAACAGAAAGCTAATTTGTAAGGTAACCAATGTTGCTATTGTGCTTCCTTATTTCCTTCGAGTCCTATTACTTGATCCCTAATCATTCTTTTTGAATGCCGCCTTTGATCTATTCCAAAAAAGCAAAACATACACATGTATTTTAAAACAGAAATACTATAACTCTAGTTATTTCATCTCCAGTAATTTTATTTGGGAAAAGGGGGACTTTTCACTTTCTCTTCATACACTTTTGTCTTTTTAATATTTACCACTTTAAGTTTCCTCATTAACTAGAAGAAAATAAGGATATATGCATCTTAAATGATTTTATGGAGTACTGTTCCATAGATTTCAATTTACATGTTACGTTCTATTTAAGAGTTAAGTTTTCTCTCCATGTGACTCTCCCCAGGCACACTATATAAGGTTTTGAAAACAGTTGCCTTCCTTACTTAACTGGTACATTTCACACTGAGTATGATGGTGCTCATATGCTTGTAGTACAGGGTTTTCAAGCTCAGCCTTCAATAGCTCAGGATGAACAAAACTTAGCTTAGAGTAGGGTCTGTCCTGTGTATTACAAGATGTTTAGCAACACTCTTGATCTCCATCCACTAGATGCCAGTAGCACACTTCTCAGTTGTAACAACCAAAGGACATCACCTCACATTGCCAAATGTCTTCTGCAGAGGAAAATCACCCTAATAGTTAAGAACCATTATTGTAGTGAGGCTCAGTAAGATGAATCTTAATTTGTAAATCTAATGCAACACCATGTCTTTTTAAAGAGCTATGGAACTTAGATGTCAAAAAACTGTGTTTGTAAATAGTAGACTTTGAAAGATTATTGTGAAAATAATCACAATAGTAAGTAACATTTATTGAACTATATGCCAGGCAACGACTATATATATATATATCACTGAATTCTTATGAGTTTAAAGTATGGGGTATTATTTTTCTTTTATAGGTGAAAGTTCCAAGGCTTAGAAAAATGAACTTATTTGTTCTGCTTACATAGTGGTAGAGCAAGAACTAAAATCTTCACTTGCTGACTCCAGAGTCTACCTTTTAACTGATGCCTTTCAGCACAAAAAGTCATTCCATATTTACCAATACCACACTGAATAACCCTTTCTACACATGGCTTTATTTGGGATTTATCTCTTCTAACACTACAAATTTGAATTTTTCTTTCAAATACAATGAATAGCCAAGATTCTAAATGGTGTTTTAAGAAAATAATATCCAATGTTTATTGAGGAATTATTATATCCAGGCCTTTGCTTAACACAATGTAAATTCTCACAATACTGTGAAATTTCTACCATCATGCCTACTTTACCAAAATGGAAATTAGGCTACAGCAAGAATTAGCTGTCTTAGTCAAAATTCAAACATAGACTATTTCATGCCTCAGTACAAGGCTTTAAGTATTAGACTACACAGTGAAGCTTAGTCATTTTTTCATTCACATACTAAGTAAGCAGCTTTAGCATTTCCTGTACAGACTCACAAATGTTACTCATTTAGTTAATTCTGAAGAAAATGAAACAAAAGCTTAATAGTTCAGTTCAAACATGGTCCAGAAGTAGCCCCTGCTTGACCTAAACAGATCTTCTGCCTTTCCCCCAAATGTGAGTTCTCACAAGAGTCCAAGACAAAACAGTTCACAGAAAAATCAGATTTTCAATATCTCTGGAAGAGATAGAAAATTTGACATTGTAGGGCTCACACTTCCAGGCAGCAATTTTCCAGGCAGCAGTGCCAAGCAGTGTGTCTCCCCATAGTGCAGTCAGCAATCTGCAGACTGCTATGGTCTGCACTATTCCCTGCCTGCTCTCAGACTCATACAGAAGAGAGGTTGTTTTAGCTATAACTCTGCACCAAGGTGCAGTGGTTGTGTGTTCATTTGGTCTTTCATTCCTCTTTTTGTTTGTCAATAACTGGGCCACTTTTCTTATTAATATTACTAGCCAATACCTTAAAGCCACATGTGCTGAAATTTCTGCAGAGTGGCAGCCTTGCTTTACTCAGGAAGATGAACTCAGACTACACTCAGATACAGTAATTTCTTTCCTTCCTTCCTCTTTCTTTCTTTCTTTCTTTCTTTCTTTCTTTCTTTCTTTCTTTCTTTCTTTCTTTCTTTCTTTCTTTCTTTCTTCCTTCCTTCCTTTCTTTCTTTTTTCTTTCTTTCTTTCCTCCCTCCCTCCCTCCCTCCTTCCTTCCTTCCTTTCCTTCCTTCCTTCCTTGAGGTTCTCTTCATTTCCAAATGGCAAATTTAATGGCATTTTCTCCATGTGGATGTATTTGAGCCTCATTTCTTCTAACATGTACCCAAGTACCCTTCCCTTACAAGTCAAAACTGGCTGCGAATCTGTCAGGGTATATGGGCACTCAAAGTCTCAGGGGTACCATTCAGCAAATGATATCACTGCACCAAGAACTTGCCAACTGGAACAAATTTTACTTTATTTTATTTTTGGTTTTCATGATTAGTACCAGATGCCCTTTAAATATGTCTATTAGTCATCAAATCAGTAGGTCCTGTAAATACTTCCATGGAGAAAATAATAAGAGACATAATTCTTAATTGAATTTCTCAGCTTTGACTAATACAAATGTTACTTCCTAACACATGTATCTAAATTCAGTGCTAGCATATTTTCCTGAAAAATAAAACAGATCCCCATGTTCCAAACAGCACACGTCTTTTAGCTCTAAGGACTGGGCTGGCAAGCTCTCAAGAGATTACTGAACTGCACCAAAGAGCATTAGCAGTTTCTAGTGATGTCAAGGAGTCAGAACAGCTCCTTTGTATGCTACGCATTTGCCTGCCAGGTACTTTAGTTATTTATAAGCCTAGATGGTCACATAGAATTTAGTTTCAAAAGAAGAGGATGAGATGCCTCTGCAGCTAACACCTTGTTTTTCTTTAAACTTTCTGGTACAAGCTTTATCTTGCAATGCTATTTAATGAGATGAGAGCTCTCACTCACTTTTGTCCTAACTCATAGAGCAAGACAGCAACAAAAACCTATCCACTTAGTCTAAGTCCCTAAGATGCCACTTTAGAAATAAATAAACATGGTTCTTCTGCAGGGAAGTTTTTGAGGAAGTAGCTTGAAAATAATACCAAATATCTGATTACCTTTCAAATGTAAGATCTCGCTTGTTGCAAGAAAAGATCATTGAGTGACCCATTGTCCTAGGTATTGAGACTAAAATCTTTTTCATTAGCATTTTGCAGTATTTTCCCTAAGGGTGCTGTGGTAGCATTTTCTTTGCTTTTTAATAAGAAGTTACCAAAATAGTAGATAGAATAGAGAGATAAAGAACCAAACTTAAGAATAAATACTTAGAGCCTGGGCTCCTGCTGACTAGATCTGAAGGTGGGGATCAGCCTTTCTTTCTGAGTTTTGTTGCCATCTACCACTCAGTACATTCTGTGAGATGTTCTGGATTGTTCCCACACCCTGAGGCATAATTATTTCTGAAGCATTTTCATTTACATTTTGTTAAATGTCCTCCAGTGGCTTCAGAAGCATATGAAAACTCACTCAAACCCAGAATGTACGTCTACAAAATCAGTATTGTTTTTTCTTCAAACCAAATGGAAAATGTCCACATCTTCTTTCTTATTTTTTTGGTACCAGGAATCAAACTCAGGACCTTGCAGGACAGCACTGTGCACCTGAGTTGTATCCTCTCCCCTGACTTCATTAAAAGTAACATTTTATCTTTTGCCTCTTTGTACTACTCTCAGTGAAGCATTTTTTCCCACAGCACAGACTATTTTCAAATGATTCTTACGTTTTCAATTTCGAATGTTCAAATTCTTAGCATAAAATGTTCATGAAAACACCCTTTTTATAATACATTTTTAATCTATTTCTTCAAACCTTTCAGTTGTACAATTACAGGTATTAAGGTGAAATTGGTAATCATATCACTGTATTACTATTATATAATTGGAAAAATAGGGGAATTTTTCTTAAAGATCATACAAGAATGTCAAAATATTCTCTCTCTCACTTATATAATTCTGCTCAATTGGGGTTATGTAAGCAGAGGGATTCTACAAAATATACACACAAACTGCACACTGCCCCTTCAATCCATTCCCATTACAAAATTTGAAATCTATTAACACAAAATAATATGGCATCTAAAAACATTTTCATGTCTTTTTTTTTTTTACGGTAAGGAAGCATACAATTTAGCTTAATTGTAAGATTACTATTTGAATCTTAAATGTGCAATTCACCACTGAAAGAAATACAAGATACTGAAGTAGTTTATATGCAGGTATCTGAATTTCTAGCCCACAGTAATAGTTTTCTTTGATCAGTGTCCCCAAGGAAGAACCTCTTAATTTTCCTCTGTCTGAAAATGATCAAAGTCTTCTTACTTTTGTTAGAACTCTTTAATGCTGCTGCACAAACAGGTGGTGAGTTTATTTCTTTGCTATTATACAGTTCTTTTGCGGTCTTAAGCTTAGGAAGAAGTGGTTTATTTTAATGAAGTACTTGTAGACCAGCTTGCTCTTTCTCAGTTGTCACTCCTCTATACCAGGTTTCCTGTAGAGATTTGCAACACACCCTGGAACTTAAAGGAAAGTGGAAAAAAAGAGGAAGCCCATAATTCTCCAGGGCTGAGACCTGCTTGGTGAGATCCCCGCGAGAACATTCCAGAATAGCCTGGCCTGAAAACACCCAGGTGATTGTTTTTGCTCTCTCTCTCACCATTACTGTAGTTGCAGGCCTTGAACTTGAGTTATACTCCAACTAAAGGCTGAGTTTTTAAGTTACAAAAACATGTGAAATATCTCACTTGTGCTCACCAGTAGCAAAAATAAAGCTATTCAAAGATAGGATGGAGTGACCCCTGCCCTTTTATATTTAAAGTAGGAAAATCTCTTTAACATAAGGACACTTGATGAACATATATTTTACAATAATGACACCATTAATAATTAAAATATTTTTAAATAGCTGAATATTTGCCATATTCCAGCCAAGACCTAAGTACTTTTCATATTTTATTTCATTTCATTTTCATGGCATTCTATATGCCATTTTCTAGTCATGTTTCCATTTCACAGATGAGGAAACAGAGGCAGAGAAAGGCTAAGGAACTTGCCTGAGGTCCTATAAGAAATGGTGGAGGAGGGCCTCACTCCCAGGTTGGGCTGACTTTAGGGGCAGGTACTGTTAAACAAGGAGACTGAACTTTACAAGGGCTGGATTTCTGGTATTTATTAAGAAAATGCATTTATGCCACAACTAATTTAAATCAAGAGTACACGTGAGAGTGAGATGTGTTACTTGTCTCCTTTCCTGGGTACTGGCTCCATCCACCCACAATCTCCCCTCTGCAAGAGGATCCTGAGACAACCACTTTAATTAAGTGGAGGGTGCAGACTTTACTTGGAGCCAGAAACTTTGGCTCCAAGTATTAGTTTTTAAGATTCACTTTACACTCCTAACCCTTAATTTCTCATGCTTATGTAGGGGGCATGGATAAAAGCACTAGCAAAGAATGATGAACAACAAGAAAAATCCCAGCAAATTCTGAAATGAGGCCCTGCAGCAATCCTAAGTCATTATCAGTGTTTCGGGTTTCAGTTTTATTAATAGATAATAGGTGAAATCTTTCTTTCATCTTTCTAATTTTATACTGTTCATTCTGAACCCATTTATAACTCTCAAGTAACATGTCAGAGTATTAGAACTATACCTTGCAGGTTGCATGTCAGAGTATTAGAACTATACCTTGCAGGTTGCAGACACTGCAATTATCACTGAAGAGTCAGAAATAGGGTTAACAGGCCCCAATTCAAACCCTCTTCCTAACACTAACAATGACAGCAAATATAGTAAATGCATGTGCAAAAATATAACTAAAATCTCAATCTAAATCACTTGAAAAATGTTCCACTGACATGGAACAATTGAAATTCCATGGGAACTCTCTGTGTTATGTCAAAATTACCAAGAAACATTTATCAGGTGCCAACACCAATATATGTCTTGGCCACAAGCTTGTGCTGCATGATTTAGGAAAACCAGGTAGAGAAAGTGGACTCCCAGCACTACCTGCCCAAAGCAATCAGCAGCAGGGTTGAAAATTGTGCATTTGTATCCCAAGCCCAGTTAGATATTTCTGAAAACATGACAAACAAAATGGTAGAATGAACTAGATTCTTTGGATTTAAGTGAGACAAAGAGATTTTTATGATTAGTGGCTATCTCCTTATAGACATCTTGACAAGGAGAGTAACCCACTGTTGAGAAAACATTTTAAAAAATGAAATGAGCTATCTGACTACTAAAAAGTATAGAGTACTAAGTGCTACAAGAGAAATCAAGTTTATCATCATTTACTTCACTGTACTGAAACAATAGAGGGATTAAGAATTACTTTGCTGGAAGATGGTTCTTTTGAAATAGAATTTAAAAGCCAGTATGAATGCACAATTTTCATTTTTAGAAATAGTTTTCCATTGTAATGAGTTTAATGAGGTTTCTAAGGTTATGTCTGAGTGAGTGATAAAATCATGCAAACAAGGATTTCTTTAATCACAGAACAACTAATTCATAACAATGGGTAAAACTCTAGATAAAGCAAACAATGTGCTTCTAATAATCCCACCCAAAGACTGTTACCTCTTCTGAAATGTCATATTTTTAAAGATTTGGTAAAAACAGAAACAAAAATGTAGACCCTTATACCTTTAAATATATTATTCATAGAAATATCAAATTTATAGATTTACTAAAGATCATATTTAATATTACTTAAAAATATTCAGGTCAAATGTGGGAGTGCCTGCTTATAATCTCAGCACTTTCAGAGACTGGAGCAGGAGGATTAGAAATTCAAGCCTAGCCTGGGCAATTTTGTAGTTTAATGGGATCCTTTCTCCAAATTTTTAAAAGCTCTGAGGATATGGAAAAGCCCTATGTTCAATCCTCAGTACCACTAAAACCAACCAAGCAAACAAACACTAAGGTCACTGTCAAAACTTTAAAAATTCCGTAATATAGATCAAGTTGGATCAGAAGGTACTTTCAAACATCTATGTTATATTTCAATATAATTTTCTGGGAAATATATGTGTAGATCAAGGCATTAAATTTAAAGCTTTGATCTTGACAGCTCATTCCCAGAACCATAACGGCAGGTGACCACATCATTGACCCAGGGCAGGCTGGAAAATAGGGTGTGGGCAAGACTAGCTGGGGAAGAAGGCTAGTTGATAACCTATTAACTACAAACTTCCAGCACATGTGTGCAGAACAGTTCTCCATCTCTCTCCTAGAGAGTGTATATCAACTAAATAGGACCAAAGCAAAAAAGTCCACGCAGAAAAGGTCTTAAACAAAATCAACACCCATTCATGATAAACCCTAAAGAAGATAGGCATATAAGGACCACATCTGAATATGATAAACGTTCTTTATAACAAACCAATAGGCAACATCATATTAAATGTGGAAAAAATAAAAGCATTCCCCCTAAAATGAGGAACAAGACAGATGCCCCTCTCACCTCTGCTATTCAACATAGAACTTGGAACATTAGCCAGAGCATTTAGGCCTGAGAAGCAAAGACATAAAAGGGAGATAAACAGGAAAGGAAGAATATAAGCTATCATCATTAGCAAGGTGACATAATACTCAACATAGGAGACCCAAAGAACTCCAAAAACCTCTGAACATTAATAACTGACCTCAGCAAAGTAGAAGGATACAACATCAACACACAAAACACATTTGCATCTGTGTACATCAACAACAAACAGGATGAGAAGGAAATTAAGAAAAAAATACCATTCATAGTAGCTTCAAGAATAATGAACTATCTAGGAATTAACCTATCAAAAAAGGTGAAAGACCTGTACAGAGAAAACTGTAGTACTCTGAGAAAGGATATTGAAAAGGACATCAGAAAATGAAAAGATATCCTTTTTCCTATAAAGTCAGAACCAGTATTGTCAGAATGGTCATGCTCCTAAAAGCTTTCTGCAGATTTGGTGCAACCCAAATCAAAATACCAACAGCATACTTTACAGATCTAGGACAAATGATCCTTAAATTCACATGGAGCCAGAAGAGACCTAAAACAGCAAGAGTAATTAGGGGCAGTAAGAGTAAAACAGGGAGCATAGCAATACCTGACTTCGAGCTACACTACAAAGCAATAGTGATCCAAAGGCCACGGTCCTGAAACAAAGACAGACAGACATGTGGTTCGGTGAAACAGAACTGGGGACACAGAAATCTCCCCAGGCATATTCAAGTCTGATCTCTGACAAAGGGCCCAGTAGTGTATGGTGAAGGAAAGACAGCCTATCCAACAACTGGTGTTGGGAACACTGGTTATCTATTTTCCTACTTTTACTTGGCCTAAACTCATTTTCTGAAGACTTTATTTTCCTACCATTAATAAACGTAAAGCTTTGCTAATGTTTGCACTTTTCCTGACCAATTCTTTGTTCATGACAAAAAGAACGTAGAGACCACCTCCAGAATGAGATTCCAACACCCCACAACCCAGTGACATAGACACAAACCAGTGGGAAAGACAGCTTCCAGGCTGGCTGTATTGGATGTCACCTAGGAAAATATGACTGTGCTGATTACTGCACTTTTGGCATAGAGAAATTTATATTTACTTGTGATTAAACAGAAAAGATAAACTGGATGACAGAGATGACAGAATTATATTATTATATGAACAAACTTCATTCAAATATCCTAGAAAAATATAAAGATTTTTATCAATTAACTTGCCATTAAGAAAAAAATTAAGATTTTCATCCAAAACCAATAATATGGGGCCTAAGAAGCAGCTCAGTGGACTAAGCATCTGCTTAGGCAGACCTACTTAGAGAGTGGGGTTTGATCCCTGGCACCACCCACCTCCAGAAGCGCTGAGCTGGCCACTGAGGCTGGTCACGGTAGCACACACCTACAATCCCAGTGCTCGGGAGACTGGAAACAGGAGCATCACTATGAGTCTTAGCTGCACAGTGAGACCCTGTACCAATAATCAATAATAACAATAATAATAATAATAACATTAAAATATATAGCATTTTGCCTGAATTAAAGGTCACAGAGTTGTTTCAATGTATTACAACAATGCTATTGTTTCATTCTGAATTAGCCAAGTCAGTATTTTAAGATGGCCTAGTTTGTCTGGCTGGCTGGCTTGCTTGCTTGCTTGCTTGCTTTCTTTCTTTCTTTGGTAAAAGGTCTTACTACACAGCTTGGACTCATGCTGATCCTCCTGTTTTCAGCCTCTGCAGTGCTGAGATTAGAAGTGTGCACCACCAGGCCCAGTTTTGGTGGCCTGGCCATGCCTGGAGTTCCAGGCTGGCATGGCATGTGGTACCAGGCATCAAATTTAGGTCCCTGTGCTTGCCAGGCTGGCGCTGAAGACTGCTGAGCCACCTCCCTATTTCTTATTTGTGAAACTGTGTATTTGCTTCCTTATCTTTTCATAAAACATTAAAGTTAGTTTGATACCACAAAGGTCAATACCTTATATTAGTAAATTTTATCTTAAGCAAACACTAATTTTAAAATCAGGAAAATGAATGAACTCAGCAATACTTGTTATTAGCCTAAAATACAATATAACTTTTAATAAAATTTCCTTTTCATTTTGAAATTTAAATCACTCCTGATATTATACTCTAATGAGATAAAGGTTCATTAAGGCTGTTATGTAAAAACAAACTATACTAGAGGGGACATTCTTTACTGAGTTACAATTATCCTCCTTGTCCTAGGACATAGAAAATGAGATATCATTAAAGTATTTAAGTTCTATTATGCAACAATATTCTAATACATTATCAAAATACAAATGCATACAGCCTACCTAATTCACTTAAATTCTTGAAATCTTTTGTATTTGAATCTCTTTCCTAAGAAGAAAGCCTGCATGAATAAAATCAGAAATTCTAAAGGGGAACAATCACACTCATACGCACATAAAACAGTACTTTCTAAACTAACGGGCAGTCCATCAGGCTAGTGAGCAGAAGGCTACCTCACAGTGCCTGTTGGGTTCTCCCAATCCCGATTCCGCGCCAGCACAGCCAATCACATTATCATCCTGTGTTTGCCTTCTCCAAATGAAATCAGCTGATTTGACCTTCCTGGCCCCTCAAATTTGCCCCACATGATGACTGGTTTGAATCTGAGACCCAATAGTGCCTAGTGGCTACCGCTGGTCTTCTTTGTCACTATTCTCTCCATTCTTTACATCACTTTCCCAGGTGTCTGATTTTTTTGCAGTGCTTCAAAGCCATCCAGGGGCCCTCATCTCAAAGCATGACATTTTAAAACTCTGGCAGTATTTTAATTAAAGGAACTTGGAGAATAACACATGACTGGGATGCTGTCCTCTGATATTTCCTTGTCTGCTTTCAGTCTGGAACACCCAGGTATTCAGTACCACTTCCCTCAGTGTGCTGCAGTCCTGTTACCAAGCAGCAGTTCTGTACCTTATGTACTGACTTCTTATTAAGTCTCTTGTATCCTTTCTCACAAGCTTACCAACATATTGATATCACAGTTTGGTTTAATCAATATTTAAGTGGGTAAACCTATGCAATAAAAAGACAAGAAAATCATACAGACATTGTTCCACAGTGAGACAAATAATGCACCTTGCTATCTTTGTTGTCCACCATTTTCTTTGTACTATAGTTAAGAACATGGTTCTTGAGATATGGATGAGATATCTTGATTTGCAATCTGTGTGATGAGTTAGACCCAGACTGTCCTCCCAAACACGTCCTACCACTGACATGTTCAGCAGTAAGGCTTCTGGAATGGATCATGGGGACATGGTATCCAACAGCCGATCAATCCACCAAGGAGGCCATATTCAATGTGCTATTCCTAATTGGATGAGGTGTGTTACCAGATACATCCTCTGGACAGTGTATATCCCTCCTGGAACTTCCCTTCTCTCTTGGCTTCTTGACTGCTACTGAGTGAGCAGTTCTCTGGGGCAGTGCCCTACTACTGTGGGGTTTCTGCCCTGGAGCCTACCAGCCCCCTGGTAGGGACTGTACCCTCTGAAAGTCATGAGCCAAAGCAAATCTCTCCTGTTTTAAATGGTAGATGTCAGGTCTTCTGTGATGGCAACAAGAACATGACCAATTCACCAAATGTATTCATATAATTGTATTTGGCTGAAAAGAAAATCATGACAATCATTTTGTCTAAACAGTTTCAGTGATATTTTACTTTTCCATCTTCTTCTAATCATATTGTGAGCAATTCAGTTGCCATTCTGATTTCTCATAATTGATTTGTAACATCTTCCAAACTTTCCTTCTATCTATTCTCCAGAATCTTTTCAAATATTCTTTCTTTCTGACCTTTTATTGATGTGCCCTAATACATGTCATCCTTATGTGGTCCTAGACACTCTCCATGCATCTTGCTTGGATATTTCAATTTGAAAACTGACAGTAATGACAAACACTTTCTATATGTTCCTTGAAAAGTTCTCTCCATCTGTCACTGTTATCCTCCTTAGAACTCCAGTATATAGGGCTGGTAGTGTCTGAGTGACTTGCAAATTTTCTATTTTCTTTCTACTTTCTCTTTGCTGTTTTGCCCTGCCTAGAGATTTTGTAAACTTTCCTGATCACAACTCTTTTTTTGATCAAAACTTTTTATGCTTTGGTTTTACCACCTCCTCACTTCTACTCCATACTACATTGTTCCAGCTAGGCAGCCCCTAGTGCCGCCATGTCTCCCTGGGGAGACCTGCACCTCTGAAGAGTCACACATACTTGGCTGTGAAGTAAACACTGAGACACAACAGAGCTGTCTGGAGCTGTACAGGGAGGATGGCTGGGCTGAAAGTTGGCCTCTTCTTTGTGTAGCCCCAAAACCCAGTAGAGGAAGGCCCCTTTCCATTCTGGGGTTTTCTGATGCTTCTAAGAAGAATATGCCAATCTCTTGAAATAAAGCAGTATGCCACCAGTGTCTGGGAGCAGGGTGAAAGTTGGAACCTGGAGTAAACCCTCAGGAGAATCCCTATTTCCCACTACTATCAGAGAAGCAGGAGTCCTTCAGCTTCAGGCATACTTTGACATACAAGACACAGAATAGTAGTATAAAAACAAACTGAAACACAATTGGGAAGCAGAAAGAAAATTCCATGGGAAGCAAGCCTTCTCAGCCCATCACAGGTAGCCAGCTCATCAAGCCCAAATGAGGCAGCTTCCTTACTAGAGACAATCAGGTGATTTCTCTATTTTGGTTCTCTGTCTAGCCTAGAATAGTTCACAATGATGTGTGCTCTGAACCTCTTCTGAAAGATTCTAAATGCTGCCTGATTTATGAATCATTCTTTGCCCAAATAAACTGCTAAATTTAACTTGTCTGTATTCTTATAATATCACTCTCCATGGTGCTGGCATGGCCAAGGCTTGAGCCTTCAGTATAGCTTCTGGGCATATCAGCAGTGCTTCTTGCTTGCCTTCCCTGGTGGGGGAAATTTACTGTAGCTGAAATACCTCTTCTAATGCTGAGTTTTCAGTTCTCTTTTCACTTGCAAATAAGCATTCTTCTTTGACTTGCTAGAGAATCTCTCCTCTGCTCTGTCTTTGTAGGTTTATAATTTAAATTTCTTTCATCATCCATTGTAAAAGGAACAGGGGAGGTAGAGAAGATGAAAACCATGGAGTCAAGTCAGCGGCACTGAAGCTGAAGTCTTAGAGGCGCAATTTTAAAGTCGATTATCTAGAGATTATCTAGTTCAATTCCTTCATTTAGTAATCAAAGAAAAAAAAATCAAAGATGAGTGCTCTGCACAAAGTTGCTTTTCCAAGTTCAGAGCAGAACTAGAAGTAAAATGCTACCTATCTTGTTAGTCCAGGGTTTCTTTGACATTCAATCTTATTCCAGGAAAAGCACTTTATTGGCCTTCCGTTGTGAAAAAAATATATACCACTGAACCACCTAGTACTGACATAATGAGGAAAAAAAAAAAGAAAACTAAGAACTGAAGGAACATCTGCTGAATGCTCTACGTCAAAGATAAGCACCAGGTAGTGGTGGAAGGACGGATGCCCTGGGACTGGAATAATCTTGCAAGATGCTCTGAGGAGGCAGAGGTGTCCATGAATCTCACAGCAGGCATTCGGGGTAAAGGTGGGTGTGGGCACCACCACAAGATGGGCGTGCTGGGTTCAGCCTCTGGGAAGAGCAGGGCAGGCTCACCTCACAAAGTCTTGCCAGGGCATCGTCCATGGAAAGCAGAAAGGTAGGCCCAGCCCCCGCAGCAAGGCCCTGCCTCCTAGGGTCTGCAGGTCACAGGCACTGCTCATCTCCATCTGTTTCTGTTGTGTGCTCATCTGAATGAGCTCATAACATTATGCTGAAAGTTTCTGTAGTTGTTATGGAAACATGCCCCACTTTTGTGTGTTTTCTTTATATTTACATTACAGAATAGCCATTTTCAAATTATAGACTCAAATATGCACAGCACCAGCTTCAAGTTTCTAGGTGGGACACTATGTTTAAGGATCTAACATATTAATTCTAGGGCAAAAGAAAGACTAGATGTAGAATTTTAGAAATTCAACTGAATGGCTTGAAAAATATGGAACATCTGGGCACTTTTCTCTGTGTCACATATAACATGATACAAGAAAAGTTACAGAAACATTTTAGTAATCAACAAAAACATTAAATATTGTATTATGTCTAGGAAGCAAGGAAATGTTTACCTGTAACTACTAACACATGATAAAATACAGCAGGTATTCTTTTTGTTGTTCATATTTCAAAGGAGCTTTAGAGTTAAAATCTCTGTTACTGTATGACCTTGGCCTGAGCACTGTTCATTTTCAAAAGAAAAAGACTAGTTTTCATTCAGTCTTGTCAACTGAAGTATAAAGGTATTACTGGGTGCTTGAAGATATAAACAAATGCTAGCCAGGTGTAGTGGCACACACCTGTAACCCAAACACTTAGAAGGCTGAGGCATGAATATTGCCAAGAGTTTGAGAGCAGCCTGGGCTACATAATGAATTCAAAGCCAGCCTGAGCTGCGTTGGAAGTCCTTGCTGCAAAACATTGAAAGTAATTAATTTAACTTAATATAAATAAAATAGCATTTAAACTGTGGCCAAAATATTGCCATGCAAGTCTTACTAACTTTTTAAATCTTTATTTATTTATTCATTTATTTGGTACAGGGTCTTACCACACAGCTCAGACTCATCGTGATCCTCCTTTGTCAGCCTCAGCAGCTCTGGGATTATAAGCATGCGCTACCACACCTGGTTTTGGTAGTTGGTGTAGCACTCCTGGGGTTCCCAGGGCCTGGCACGGCATACAATACTAGAGATCAAAGCTAGGTCCTGCGCTTGCTAGCCAGGTACTTAGACTGCCGAGTTATCTCCCCAGCCTCAAGTCTTCTAATTTTATTAATTACGTTGAAAATATAATAGGAATATTTAGATGTTTAAAATATGTGGCTGTATTTCAAATATATAGTAATTTTTTAAATATGTGCTTTATTTGTTTCACATGGCTATAGAAGTTCTTGCTACCTAGTGCATAATTAAATTATTTTGATGAAAATATTACTGAATTAAGGGCAGGTTTTAAAAAAAATGATTCATTTATTCATTTAAATTTAGTAACAGAACTGAGAACAGTATTGTGTACATGCACGGTAAGAACAATTTGAGTGTCATCATCAGTGGTCAGGAAAGAGCACTCAGGATGATTTTGGTCCACACAGCACGTCCAAGCTCTGACCCTGATGTTTCAGCAGCACTCGTTTTAATTACAAGCATTTAATGGAGAACACCCAACCCTGTTCCTGCACCCTTCACCTCCCATGGATTCTGGGATACAAAGGGAGGTAACAATTGCAAAAGTATTTTATATATTTTACTTTTAAAAACTTTCTCTGCTGATGATCACTAGAGAGGATCTGCTCCAAGAAATCTCATCCATCAGTCTTACAGTGTCAAAATCAGGGCAGTGTCTCCTCACTGAGCAGCCAAAGCATTTTGGGAAAGTCCAAAAAGCACATTGGGAGCATGGAAATATCTCAGACTCTGCCTTTTGATACTTAATGAGTAGTTAAGAAAAATCATGAGCTTTCTTGGCCCAAGAATCCTCTGATTGTAAGATCTGTGATGCTTAAAAAAATATGTCAACTAGGCCTGGAGATGTAGCTCAGTGGCAGAGTTATTACCTTGTATGCACAAGGCCCTGAGTTCAATCCCTGGCACAAGAAAGAAAGAAAGAAAGAAAGAAAGAAAGAAAGAAAGAAAGAAAGAAAGAAAGAAAGAAAGAAAGAAAGAAAGAAAGAAAGAAAGAGAAGAGAGAGAGAGAGAGAGAGAGAGAGAGAGGAAGAAGAGAGGGAGGGAGAGAGGAAGGGAGGAAGGGACGGAGGGAGAGAAAACCATCAATACTTATTAGCTGGGCATAGCAGCACTCATCTCTTACATAGATAGCACTTGGCAGGCTATAGTGGACGGATGGCAAATGCAAGCCCAGCCTACATAATTTAGCAATAGAAAAAGTGCTAGGAATGTGGCTGGACAGCAGAGTACCTGAGTGCAATCCCTAGGATCAAGAACATAAGACAGAACTACACTCAAGCTCAGACCTGCTCTACTCAGTCAGTATCTCTGGAACAGGGATTAAGCATGCATAACTTTTAAAAAATTTCTCCACTCTTGGGTCAATGCTGTTTGCACAAATTCCTCCCAGCTCAGGTGTTGACAGGTCATGGTGCAGTAAGAGCCAGGAAGCCATTCCTGACAGAAAACCTTTGAGATTCTGGTCAACTTTGAATCTTTATAAATCTGAGTTTGGTATCTACAACTACACAACATGATGTTGTTCAAATTTTAACATTATCCAGGGGATTTAATATGCAGATTGTAGGGTCACATTTTAAAATTTAAATTCAGTAACTTTAAGAACCTAAAATATGCATTTTTTAAATGCATGTGGGGCAAGGATCAGTTTTGACAACTATGGTGTAGGAGTTTTAACTACTTACAACCGTCAGGCATTCAAGGTCTTGTGAGCAGTCTGACATCATCTTAAATTCGATGCATAGTAATATGTCTCACAAGTAAGAGACCCGGATCTCCTCAAGTCCACTTGTGAACAAAGTATGACAGTACAGTGTGGTAGAATTGCCACAGGTATGAGAGGCACTCGGGCCCTCCTGAGCACAATTTGAAGCAGCAGTCCTTAAGGGAACATAAGGACAGGACTTGGAAGGCCAAGTCCTTAGAGAAGAACAGATTCTTCCCCTGAGTTCTCATAATCAAGGATAAAGTCTGCTTAATTGGGCTGAAAAGGCAGTGGCTAGAGGCTAAAGAGAACACAGAAGAAAGTTTGTATGCTTGCTTAGACGAAACATGGCATTCTTCTCTATATGATTAACTGTTCCCAGCAAATAGAAGGCAATGAGTCAAAAGTACAAGGCTTTAAAGTACAGACAGAAATTTATGATAGTTGTGTTTAACATTGAATGATATGGTACACCTGTGCTCATTAGCTGCATGCTATTCTTGTGTAGAGAAACTGTATAAAATTAGCTGTGAATAAAGAAGCGGCATGCAGAAGCAACTGCTGCTTTCTTGCTCTGCATCCCCCGTGTCCCGATTCTTTGCATGACCCTTACCCAGGGACCCGAGTGCACTAGACACTCATGACAGTACAGTCCCAAGATCTTCCCCTGGCTGGGCCTCCTACATCCAGGCTTGTCTACAGCAAGGGCCCACGAAGAGACCAAGCTACTTGTGCTAGCCCAGGGTACAGCATCTTACTTCTAGTGTGGTATCTGGGTAAGAATTAAAAGGTGTAAGGAGCTGTTCATGAGAGCGACCAAGTAGAGCTGCACAGTTTTCTAGGCGCTTCACCTTTTTCAGTCTCTACTCTCAAGGCTGCATTGAGCTTTGCCCAAAACAGAGCAAGATGAGAAGAGGACACCTCCTGAGCTCACACAGATGCAGCACCATCCTCCTGGCTTCTGCTTAGTCCAGATCACAGTAAATCAAAGGTGGGCAAAGCCTGATGTCCATCCCCTGGCCCTCTTCAAGCACAGGGCCTACACACAGACCATAGAAGAGGGCTAGAGAGTGCACTGCATTTCAGGTTTGTAGAGAAGTTACTACTATGTTGTACACAACTGTATTCATTCCCCATATATTTGCTCCCAGAAGGCACATAACTATTCTATACAATAGCAACAATAGGCGAGCTTGAATGTTTTTCTCTTTTTTTTTTTTTTTTTTTGGCAGGATGGGGGATCAAGCTCAGGCCCTTGCACTTGCCGGGGAAGTGCTTATTCAACTGAGCCATCTCCCTGGCCCTTGAATATTTTTCTAATCATTTAAAACATTAAAGACCCTGGGCCTACTGTGACAGGCTCTGCCCCCAGGGCACACTGAGATGGCAATTGAGACCGTACATGGTGGGGTGTGCCTGTAATCCCAGTGGTTGGGAGGCTGAAAGCAGGAGAATCAGTGTGAGTCTGATGTGCAGTGAAACTCTGTAGACTCTGTACTAAATAAAAAAAAAAAAAAAAAAAAAAAAAATTCTATCTAATACATAAACTATTTCAAGCTAAAGCAAACTGCTTCCAAACTAAGTTACTAAAAATAGACAGAATTCTCATTGATAAGTGCTAAGTGTCTACAGCTTAGCATCTACCCCCTTGACAACCTGCATAAACAACAGTAATTTTCACAAAAGCTTACAGAACCAATTCTGATCGCTGGGGATCTCTGAAAGCAACATATATTTGTGCTCAAAAACAATGTTTCTCAAGTGCACAATTAGCTTCCCTCTTTTTACAATCTTATTGTTCATGTGGCTATGTATCCATTACTAAACTCAATTATTTTAACTATTTCTGTTATCATAATGCTTCAATAAGGAGTCACTGTTTTTATTTTCCTTCTTTGCCCAAATCCTTATACCATAGTTTGGATGCATTAACAATGCCAAATATATGAAGAGTCTCAGAAAAATAATAGACTAGAATAAAAAAATGTCAGCCAGCCAGATAGCTCAGCAGACTAAACAGCCTGTGTAGGCAGGTGCAAAGACCGGGTTCAATCCTGGGTGTGCTGGTGTGCATCTGTAATACCAGCACTTGCGAGGCTGAAAACAGGAGGATCATTATGAGTCTGATCTGTATAGTGAGACCCTGTAGACCTTGTCCTAAATACATTAAAAAAAATGAAAAATAGTGGAATAGAAACAACATAATTATGGCATCAGGTATGATCATGTATGCTTGTAATCCCCCCCACTTGTTGAGACAGGAGGATCGCTGTGAGTTCAAGACCAGCCTGGGGGCTACAAAAGTGAGCAGAAAGCCATCCCAAACTGCGCAGCAAGACCCTGTCTCAAAAATAAATAAACAACATGATTAGTCCAATAATCTTCTAATATGTTAATGTCAATAGTAATGAATAGGCTTATGGTGGTTGGAAATCCATTCATGTTCTTGATGGCAATGAAATACTTTAACTTTAAATGTAACGTTTTATATTTTCTTACTCTTGCCTTTTCCCTTCAAAGTTCCTTGCTAATGCCCTGTGTTCAAAACAACACTCACCCACCATGACCCTATTAAATGTATTACTTTCCATGGTCAATGAGACCAGGTCTAACCCTCAAAACATGAGCCCAGCTGGAATATGGATTAACAAAAGCACACACCTGGACCAGACACTGCTCAGCTAATTACCGTGCCAAGAAAACTGACTGTGCCTCATGCTCGGTCATGCCATCAACATCCACCAACTGTGAATGGCATGGGCAAGTATCAGGAACCTGCCACAGGAACCCTGAAACCCCCTTCTGGGTAAGCACTGTCATCTGGACTTCAGAGCTCCAGCCAAACAGCTGAAGCTCTAATAACTTGTATTTCTCTGTCATGAGAGTAACATGCAAATCAGGCAACAAGGTTAGAAGAATATTATTCCTCCATAAAGGTTCATTTCTTGAGCACTGACTATGTGATGGGGTTGTGTGGCCCCTTTGTTTGCCACAACATCTCACATCCAGAACAATGCCTGGCACAATGAATGAGTGAGTGAGTGAATGAATAAATGGATAGATGAATACTTTCCTTTCTCACAAGTCTTATTACCACCTCTATTGAATAAATAGTGACATTGATGCACAGGAGGTTATGTGCAGTACTCAATGTCACCTATTACTCAGTGGAAAGCCAGGACTGGAAACACAAGTCCTCTAAGAGGTTGCATCCTGCACACTAAACCCACTATATATGTCACCTCTCCTTGTCACAGCCAGCAGAAAGAGCCATTTCCTTCCCAAATAGATATATGCTCTTCATTCACATGCTCTGAGTTGCCTGGACCCTTAATTTGCACTTTCTTTAGGTTCTAACTGAGAGGAAAGCCTCCCATTCACAAACATGCACCATGTTCCATGTACCACGCATGTACTTTCAAGAATGTTGTCGTATTCATACTTTGTTCATTTTCAGCTCACATCTACCCTTCATTTCATGAATGAAGAAAATGAGAAGACAATCTTTCATCATCATTTACCAAACTTGTCCAAAGATAAGTATAATTGGCGGGGTTGGTTAAAACAGTACTGGGCCCTACTCCAAATCTTTTGACTCAGAATGTTCAGGCAAGGAGCCAAATCTATCCAACTTCCAAGCTAAATGTTAAACTTTTAGACAGAGGCCATGTGTGAGTCATCCATGTCCCTTGTGCTGTGATACTAGGCCAAAACAGTGTCCCATCTTTCCAGGATTTTAATGTGCATGCATAAAATTCCCAAATATAGGTAGAAGGGAAAAAAAAAAAAAAAAAACAACACAACAGGTAAAAACAGCCTCCTTTATTGATATGCAAATCATGTGATTTCTAGTTGAAGGCATAAGAAAAAGGAAGGTAATGGAGAAAGAGAACATAGATGGTAACTTCCTTTGTAGGTATGCTATGCTTCTAATGCCCACAGGAAAAAAAAAAAATCAATTAAAATCCAAGCATGAAGCAGGAGGTTTGTCAACAGGATCATTCAAGCTACTTGAACTAAGCCTCTCAAAACCAGCAATCAGCCAGTCAAATAGCTCAATGGACTAAAGTGCCTGCTTAGACAGGCACAGGAACTGGGGTTCAATCCCAGATGTGCCATGCTGGCCCTGCCCCCGAGGTGAGCTGAGACAGTGACTGAGAATGAGGGTGGTAGCACCCATGCCTATAATCCCAGCTCTTGGGAGGCTGAAAACAGGACGAATACTATGAGTCTCATTTGTGTAGTGAGACCCTGTAGTTCCTATACTGAGATATATTAAAAAAGAAATAAAATAAAATTTCCTAGGGGGCAGGTAGATAGATCAGCAGCATAAAGGCCTGCCTCGCAAGCACAAGGTCCTGAGTTTAATACTCGGTACTCAAAATAAAGCAGTCCTCTATGGCAATAAGCAATAAAATTTTTACTGTGTCCTTATTCCATATACTACGTGCAACTCGTGTTTTCTGAGGTAAATTCTCAAAACAGGGCATCATGAAAAGAATTTGTAAAATGTGCTATGCGTTTAAAGGGAAATGTCATACACTGACAGTTTCGATTTCAGTTGTCTTTCTTCAAGCTATTTCTACCTAAAGCAGATTTCCTAGAAAAACTCACCCCTTATCATCTAAAGCATTCTCACGAGAATAGTCTTCAGAAATAATTTAGAGAGCTCAATATTAACCCAAATATAATTTTACTAGCTTTAGCTCACTCAGGTAGATAAATCTGCCCAGCACAAGGTATAAAATACATCCAGTTCTTAAAGTTTTTATTGTAATTTATCTTTCCCAGTAAACAAAGAGTTGAATTCACTATGCCAATCTAAAATTTTATAATGATTGTGGTGAGATGTCCATTCCAAAATCAAAAGATGCTGGAAGAGAAATCATGCAGAGAAAGTAAGTGTAGAATTTAGAGGTCAATTTCATAATGTGAAGAAAAATATTATACCCTAAAATACCTCTGCCTTAATCCCTTTGAGTAAAGAGTAAACAAATAATAAATTATATTTTACCATTCAATAAACCAAGACTTTGGAGAAAGAGAAAAAGCCCATTTTTGAGTGGTGGAACTAATCAAACCCTTAGCCTTGAAAAGCGGCACCCACATAAGATGTGACCCCAGCCCGGCGAACTGGCTGTGACTTACATAGGCCTCGTCCACATAGCTCTCCCTGAGAACTTGTTTCTCAGTTTTATTTATGTACTTATTATTTTTATGGTACCAAGAATTGAACTCCAGACCTTGTACATGCCAGGCAGGTGCTTATACCACAGAGCTATCTCCCCAGCCCTCTCCCCAAGAACTTGAATTGGGAAAAGGAAACGACAGTGAAGTAAAAAAATTCACATTAAATCTTGGTCAGATTGACAGGTATGTGTATGCTACAGCAAAACTATAAACCTTCTAGAGTGACAGAAGATCAGCAAGGCCATAAAACAATTTTGCAAAGCAAAAGAGACAAACAGAACACATACAGGGAAAAAGAACTAGATACCAGGAAATACCAGGAGAGAATGTGAACAACTTCAATTCTTGAATATCCTCTTCCATTTTGAAAGTCCTACCTTCATTTCCTGTCTTCTAGGTGCAGCGGCCTCCTTTTTCATTTATATAAATGCCTTTATTTGTGGGCTTCTACGCCTTGGAATTGAATAGCTCTCACTGCTGCAGCTTCAAGAAGGAAGTGATACCTGAGCTGAGATATTCCGAAGTAGTGGAGAAAGGCTTTCCAAATCAAGGCTATGCCTCAGCAAGCTGAATTGTACAAGTTAAATCCAGCCAGTGTTCAGGAAATACTGGACGAAATCAAATCAGAGAGTGTACAGCAGCCAGTGCCCAGAGGGTAACTTAGTCCATGACCAGGTAGTCCATACCCTGCAGGTGATGCAATCAGATGGAGGTTTCCCAAGTGCATTCTTGCCATGATGTGGGTGGAGACTAACATGGTGGCTGGGGGCAGGATAGGAGGTAATGAGCAGTGAGAAAGGGGGCTGATCAAGGATAGTTACGTACATCAATTTCCACCACTGTGGACTATTTTTAAGGGAAGAGAAAGGAAAAGAGCACCAAATTGGTCCTAAGAAGCAAGTCAGCACAATGTCAAATGAGAATCTAGCCTTGCAGCTTGATCAGCATTGTAGTTAGGCTGTGCTTTACCCTTTGGGCCTGCTACTTTAACAGGAGAAAATAACTACAGCCTCGGGGCTTGTTGACCCATGAACAAACACACCACCAAATGTGAGTTGGTACATGATAAAATATAGATCATAGACAGAGCTTGCACTTTGAAATACCACATAATTTCACACTTCATTTCCCCAGTTCCCATCCTCATTTATTAATTTCTCATCATAACATAAAGCTGTATCAAGTTTTAGTTACTTCAGGAAACATGGCACCTTTCACAAAGTCTGATAAAGTCATTAATAATTAAAGAATGACTTTGAAAGTAGGGCATCTTATACCATGTGGCACAATGTTTCCATGCTACTCAGCGACCCAAAAGAAAACCATGCCTACCCTTGAATAAATGGAAGCCATGATGCTCTGATCTTAATTAGTCTGATGACAGGACAAATCAAATCCACTAATACTTCAATGGATGGAAATGAAGCAATAAGATTTGATGCTAGTCTAGGTTGCAAACACAGTAAATGTTTTACCTTACCAATAATTTCCTTTACCCATAGATCTAGAAAGTGAATATTACATTGATAACAAGCAGCTGTTATTTTAACAACTGACCTCAGAGTATTACTTCAACAATATGCTTTTGTTTCTTGAGTTTTTCTCTTTCCAACATTCAAGAGTCTGGTTAACTATCTTCATTTCATCAATGTGTGTGCATATAAATGAGGCACATCCTCTTTTCCTTATAGATAGGTCCCATACTTAAATTATACCCCAACAACTGTTTCCTCCCCTCTCATCTGTGTGTCTTGCTGTGTAGTGTCTTGACCACATCTGAAATACTGCACATCATGAGCCTCTGACATGGTCTCCTTTTCCACAAACAGTTCTGTAACACAAACTACAGATTTAATGTCCTCTGGGAACATAGTAGAAAGAATCTCAGGCTCCACCCAAGACAGACTAGAGGAAGGTCAGCATTTATGATGACTCTCGAGCAATCTTTTCATGTTTGAAGGGCATTTCCATTATTATTTGGGACTATACAAGTTGAGAACAGTCTGACTAAACCAAGATCTGACCTCAAGCTTCCTTACTATCCTGGAAAGATTCCAGGTCCTATGTGAGAAACGACTGCCATCCACCTCCACCCACAGTGGGGCTGTTGGGATGGTGGTACATGCCATGTATGGTAAACAGACAAATTATAAATCTTAAGTTTAATCTCTGAAACCCTGTGAAATATATACACATACATTATTGTTTTTGTCAACCACACCTAATTTTCAATTAGAGGGCAATTTGTATATGTTTTGGTTTAGACCAGGCATCTCCAACCTATAGCTTACAGGCCATATGTAGCCCAGGTCAACCAGCATGATGGCCCCTCATGTCTAACTTCATTTATGAGGTTTAACATTATTTTTCATGAGTTCATTGTGTCGAGCTCAGGTATGAACTGTAGGGGCAACAATCAAATACTGTGTTGGGGGAGGTACAGTTCAGCGTTAGCTGCATCCCAGTGGCTGTCATTCACAGTTACACTGAATCCCACGTGACTTGGACGACATATGCACCTGTGCAACTTGGCGAGTAAAGCGCAGCCATTACCAGCAAAAGTGCCACACCCCACCCACACGTGTGTACTGGTGAAGATGGGCATTTGTGGCCATTAGGCAGACACACAACTTTTCTTGTTTAATTATTACACTTGGGCTTATTGTGGTGTTATTTTGAAAAATAATTCACTAAGCTACATTAGTTTTTAGCAGCTGCACACAGGAAGTATAAAAAGTTTTTAACTCATGATACTGTTAGAATTTCAAAAGCATGAATGCTGGAAAAATAAATTGTTTCTTATTAATTAACTTTTGGCACATATACAGAGCTATAACCTGACATTCAACTCAAAAGAAGCAGAAAAATCTGAGCATAGATCATGTTTCTTTACCAGAATTTCATAAGAATTATTTTCTCAGAGAAAAGAATCCCAGAGACTGCTTCACAATCATATATTGGCCATGCCGCCACATTCTGGTTGAACGAACACTTGCTAAAAATTATTTTTGAGGATAAAAAACACAACAAATAAAAGTAAAAGAAAAAATTCAGATGGGCTCCTTGGGAACTCACTAATAACTGTGGCCACCTCCCTGAAACCAATGCTGATGACTTAGTTTCCCAAAACCAAGGTAAAAAAATCTCACAAGGTTGTTTATGTTGCCCTCTATAAAAAACAAAGCTACAATGCGAATATTGTTCAAAAGAAGCTTTGTGGGGCCAGAGGGATGACTCAATAGAATAAGTGCTTCCTTGGCAAGTGCAAGGATCTGAGTTCAATCCCCGGTTCTGGAAAATAAAAAGTTTTGTTATTTATACATGTATTTTTTAATGTACAACCCAAGCCAATTCCTTGTCATTCAGTGCAGACCAAGCAAGTCAGAAGACTGAACACCTGTGTTTTACATCATTAGAGACATACCTGTCATTCATTAGAAGCAATCACACAGACAGATCCTACACCCTTCCCTCAGTTTCCTTCTATCTTGCATGGCTACAGAGTAGCAGCACAAAATGGAATTCCATCCTCTGCAAGTTTGTCATTTCAAGAATGTTGCATAATCCAAACCACAAAACAGATCTGTCATTGGCTCTTCTCACCAGTACCTTTCCTTCAGAATCCACATGGTGTTGCATATACAGGAAATACTCTTTAGGACCTAGGGCTAGACAGGAAGTTTTTAGACTTGCCACAAAGTCTATAGCAACAGCATGTTCCTTTTTGCTGTTGAGTTTTATTTCATGGTATAGATACACTACTGTTTATGTATTTATTTTCTTGCTCACGTTTCAGTCCTGGGGAATCAAACCAAGGGTCCTGTGCATGCACACTCTACCACTGAGCTACACTTTGGCCCCATCAGCTTGCTTTCTTGGATGGTTTGCAAATCCTCCCACATGGTCTGAAGCTTGTTTTTCCATGCTTTTTCACGGGGTCTTTTGTAAGCATAACTTTTTAGTTTTGATAACACTCAAGGCCTCACTTTATTCTTTTATGGATTAGGCTCTTTGTGGCAAGTCTAAAAACTTCCTGTCTAGCCCTAGCTCCTGAAGAATATTTCCTGTGTTTGCATCCTAAAAGTTTCATAGTTTTATATTTAGCTTTGCAGTCCATTTTGACCTCACTTGTGTAAAAGTTGTGAGGTTCAATTCCATTTCCTTTCCCTTTTGCCCTGTTTCTTTGGATCATCAGTTATACTGACCTACTAACTTAAAACACAATGCATCCATTTTAAGATGCACCTCAATTTAATAGCCACTCTGGCAGGGAGAAAACAATGGACAGTGTCTTATTCACTTTCCTATCACTTGTACACAATACTCAGATCCTATAATGAAAGCAGAGAGGTTTATTTTGGTTAGTGGATTTTAAAGATCTAAGGCCAAAGGGACACGTTAGAAATGCCTGGAAGTGGGTAGCTGCACATCACATAGCAGCCAGGAAGCAGATGAGGAGAAGGGAGACGCATTCTTCCGGGTCATGTCCCCAATGATCTACTTCCGGTCAGGTCTCACCTCCTAATAGTAAGTCAGCCACAAACAGGAACACACCAGTAGATTCATCCACTGAGGCACATCATGCCCCAATGATCGAATCACCTTCCAAAATCCCACATGAAGCTTTGGGGAAACATTATTCCAATAACAGTTATCAGAATAAATACTCATGGCAAATGTAAGAAGGCAGAGTTGCGGAAACATAGAAGTGGTTCATCTGTATGTGGTCACATTGAGAACATATTTGTTCATATAAACGTAAGGCCTGAGCTTTCTTCTTGCAGGACAGTGTGTTGACTTGATTCTTAAAATGATGCCAATACCTTTTTTTCATTTTCCTCTTCCCTTAGAAGAGTCCTTGATGGCAAAATAAGAATGTTTCTAAATTCTGATAACCTACCAAATCCTAACTGACTACATGCCAAATGGAGTTATTCTGTTGGAATCACCAGTCATTTAATGCAGCTGTGCATTGTTTGCTTCACCACACATTCCTAACCTTATTATTCAATAAAGAATACATCAATCCATTTCGTGGTTGCTGAAGACCTAATATGGCACAGCTGCTCTCTCAAGGACTGACTGATGCCAGACCGCGTGCCAAGCACATTTTCTTCAGTTCATAACTTCTCAAAGATTTTGTAGCCTCTTTCCTGTGTTTGCATCCTAGAAGTTTCATAGTTTTATATTTAGCTTTGAAGTCCATTTGACTTCACTCGTGTTAAAGTTGCGAAGTTAAAGTCCATTTCCTTTCCTTTTGGTCCTGTTTCTCTGGATCATCAGTTATACTGACCTCAAATCATCAAACATCCCTGCTAACCATACATTGAATACACATATACGAATTTAGATTGTATTTTTGTGAAATTAAAGTACTAATATTTATGATATTCTCCTATTTGAAGCCCCTTACCTGCTCCAAGATTAGTTAAGTCATGACTTCGATTCAATGTTGTCAGTAACATTTCGATCCATCAGAAATGTACTTCTACGTACAACATGTAAACAAGATCACTGGCTTTTCATACAGTCATCAAGTTGTGTGTGGCCACATTAAACCCTGTCTAGCCCACTGTGACACAAAAGGTTGAGCATATTTTCCAGCTATCTATTCACTTTCATTGACCTCACTATTTATTTTGTCATCAAGTTTAACTTTACAGTGTGCCTTTTCTAAATCTAACAATTTAAATTGCCTTTGGCAAAACTACATTGGTTACTGTTATCTCTAGCTTAATTTTAAAAACAAATTATTGAATCTACATTTTCAACTTTAAAAAGTACTAGTGAGATCTTATGATCGCATATCTAATATCTCTAAATAGGTTTTGGGCTTGCTGTATATTCTGGCAACCCTTATGTTTCAAGTGCAGGTTGGGATACATGCGTGAGGACGCTTCCTATAATGTACTTGCTTGAAACAAAAATTTCCCCTCCTATTTAGCTCTGAATATCTTCTCTTTATATACACATAACAAAATTCACAAGGCCTTCAAAGGAGAGAAAAACCACAGGCTATGAATGTTCTATACTACTTAGTTTGGCTTATTATTACAAGTAATGAGGAAATAATGACCATTATACTAGGAACTGAAGAAATAGTGATGTACGTGTGTGTGTATGTGTGTGTGTGTTGATAGGCCCTTGAGAATAAGCAGGTAGATTAGAAAAAGGATTTGAATCCTCAAATATATAACTGAGAGGCTGCCACTACTTGAAGTATGTTTACTCTGGAAAGAATTAACTCAATAAGCATGTTAGTACAATTTCTTAGAATGAATTACTTAAAAGAACTAGGCAACTTCATTTTAAATAACTGGGTTTTAATGAAGCTTCTTTTTCAGTGTGGTACAGGGGATTGAACCCTGGATCTCACAGAAGATAGGCAAGCACACTACACCCCAACCCCTAAGAGTGAATTTAAAGAGACTCACTGAATTCCTAGCTCCACCATTTATGATACCCTGGATTTACTTCCTAACTTATAAGGTAGACTTATGCCTGTCTCAAGGACTTCCTGGGATGATGTCCCTGCATTTAACAGTGTGTTGCAAGACTGTGGATTGTGTGGCACTGTACTTCAAAGTGCTACTTGAAAATCCCACTCAATCGAGTCATTATAATAGTGCTGGCTCAGGCTTAGTGTACTGACTTCAGAGGAGGGAGTTGTAGCCAAATCGTAAACTCTCAATGACAGAAGAGCAAAAGCTTGCAGAGCTCATGTTCTAGTCTGTAGACATCACCATGCCAAGAGACAGCTCTGTCTCCAGACAGAAGAACTAGCTAAGAGCGATATACATTAAATGCTAGCAGTCCTCACTAGACAGGCCTAGCTTTCTTCTTGTTGTTGCTGTTTCTCACATAAGACTGAACTGTATACCCTTCTTTAGTATTTTCCATTCTACAACTCCTCCCCCTAAATCTCAAAGATAACAAGGAAGAACAGGAACTCAGAATCAAGACTGGAAAAAGATGTGGTATTTCTATATAATGGAGTATTACTCAGCTATTAAGAATGATAAGTTTGAAGCATTTATACTGAAGTGGATGCCACTTGAACATATACTCATAAGTGAAATAAACCAGACACACATGTGTAAATATCATATAGTCTCCCTAGTATAACAAGCGAAAAGCAGAAATTCAAAAGGAAACGTACAACTAAAATCAGTTGAGTCAGATAAGGCAAAGTGAATGGCATATGCTGCAGGATACTAATCAGCTTTTCTTCTGGATGGTTAACAATCTAAGTTCACAAATCAGAGTTGGTGAAATAGAAGAGCCACAAGGCCAGCCAACATTTTGGCCCAATCCTTTCAAGGTCAGCGAAGACTCAGGACACAGGAGAACCTGTACTGCAACATCATGAAACTCAGTTGAGCTCCAAATTTTCTGACTAAGGAGATTATGGAGCCACAGAGGAAAGAGATTGAAGTTCTATAGTGTGCCTGGGGAGTCACATGGAGAGAAAACTTTCTCTCAGGCTCTCACAGAGAGCAAACTGGTCAAGCATTGGCCGTGACTTATCCACATGGATAACACAGACAAAGGATCTACAGGACTACAAGATAAACCCTGAGGGGACTTCACTGACCACATAAGAAACATAAAGTACATGTGTTGGTATATAAGTCTTGCTCTGTCTAGGTCTTAACCATCCAACAGAAAAGTATAAAAAGGGAGTATACATCGCAGGGCCATACTATTAAGCTGAGCTGTAAATGGCTATGGTCGACAACTTCTTTGAACAACTCACTCTTGTTGTAGAATGCTGGACTGTGTTGGATTGTGTTGTCAAGTTCAAGCACCTAAGTTAGTTGAATGACAATGGAGTGCCCACCTTTGACAGGTGTAGACAAAAGAAGGGGTATAGAAAGAAAAAATCATGATGTGTGTGTATAGACAGTACAGTTGGGATAGATAATGCTGTGCTTCTACATAATCCTATGAGAGGCAAGATCTGCACTAATGGAAGTTGGACAGGATATTATATCAGCTTCTAGTACTATGGTCATCCACTAGGAAAATAATTATTGAATTTTTGATATAATTCAGATGTAAAAAATAAGATAAGTAAACAGCTACACTCTTAATTTACTGATTAGAGACATCTGCTATAATAATGTCTGCAAGTATAATATCATGTATGCAGCTTGTACGATACCAAAACAGTATGAAAACAGTTTGCAATGTATTAATTTATTGAATCTGTCTTGTTAAGGTGTCTTAAAACTGTCTGATTGATATTTGTACTTCAATAAAATAAAAAATAAATTAAAATAAATAAAACACTTAAAAAGAAAAAAGAAAGACTGGTTAAGTCTACACAATAATTTTACTGTGTGACAGCTGTGTGCTCTAAAGAAGTTAACTATCCTGATCACACTTCAAGTGAAAAAAGCTAAGTACAGCACAGTACTAAGCATAGCTGAGATATTAATTGGCTTTCAGGGGTGCACAGGTTACTTGAGATACAATGTGTAGTAAGAACAGTGCTTTCTACAAAGTGCATTTGGCCCCCTTCACCCTTCACTTCTTCTTAAACAGCATTTCTGCAAAGAGTTCCCATTTATCCAGATATTTCTCAGATTATGATTGTTGGGAAACAAATAATCCTGTGAAAATAATACACTGAGTATCCCAAAAGTAATTCACATTCACATTGATCTTTTCTCTGGCAGCTATTAGAATTTTAGCAACACTTCCAGACTACAGGACTGAGAATGTGGCCCAGTGGTACAGGGTTTGCCTAGCATGCACAAGGCCCTGAGTTTAGTTCCCAGTACCACTAAACAAATTGACAAACAAACTATGCAGCTTTATTGCCCTTTAGTTATGTGATGGCTTTCTGGGGATTTAATGCAGGATTCTATACCATTACATTAAACCTTATTCATTTTCCTTTACTCAAGATGCTGATTCCATAATAAACTGCATTTACTTCCTTTTCTACTTTTAGGCATATGATACTATAATTAGTTTGATAGATAAAGCTAGAGTCTTACCTTCATTAATGAGCATTTGAGTAAAATTACACAGCCAGTCCCAGAGCCCAATTCAAACTTCCAGTACATTTTGTGTTGACCTATACTTTATTAAGGATCATAGGTTCTTCGTCTTTTATTATTCTGATCATTATGGTTTATGTCTAGGTGTCTCGCCAAGGCCTCATGCAGTCACAGGGCATAGTTCTATTGTTCATGATTAATTTATGATCCAAGGTTGGGATTATGGATATGAGTACCGCTGGGATTATGGAAGTGAGTGCTACACCCAGGCTGGTGCAGATTGCCTGAAGACAATATAAGGAGGAGAGAGACCTGCCCTCTGTTGCCCCTGCTGCTGTCCTCCCTGCCTCTCTGCTTTTCACTATCACCATGAACTGTTGTCCTCTGCCCTGTGCTGCTCTGCCTTGGAACCCGCAGAGTATGGACTGAAACCTCCAGTAACTGTGAACTAAATACACCTTTCCTTCCCTAATTGTGAGTATTGGGTATCTGCCCCAACAATGAAAGAAGAGTATCTGAGACATTTATTGTTTTCAAAAGTTATCAGATAAATTCACTGAAATCTTCCATTATATTGACTTAAAATTATAACATTTTTCAATGAGGCCATGATATGTGAAGTTGCTTATAAAATATTTCCATGAACCAATTTTTTCATTTTATGGTTATTATGTGATACATTTATTCCTAAAAACTGTTCTTTCACTTCTCTTTTATTTGTAAATCTAGAAAGAGAGAATTCTGAACCATTTTCTCATGTGCCACCATCTTGCATCTATTCTGATGTTTTCATACATGACACACACATCCACAAATTGGTAAAGAACTGCATTATACTTGGGGTTATACAGAAATCAAAAAGTGTATTAAGATTTGTGCAAGTTATTGACAGAGACAGAAGGATATTATGATCATTTAAAATGACTAAAAATACTTATGTTTTTCAGTTTCCTTTTTAACTTTCAGTTTTACTATATTATTTGGTTTAGCATGTATACCTAAGAGAGCTGAAACACCCCTGGGTATATTTGTTTAGCTACAGATACTCATGGCTATGACATTCTAGAAGAGAAAAGAAGCAGAAAGTAGAAGAGATGTACTATCATTTGTTTTATAAATATTTATCCACTTTATTAAATAAATAGTTTAGAGGTACCTAATATATTACTGAACAAAATAAAGGCATCAAGCTTCATTGGATATACATTATTTCAGGTAAATGGACAGCAAACACACAAATAAATTAATAATGTGTTAGTAATAATTATGATTTAAGAAAAAGTCAAAGTGAAGCTGGGTGATGGTGGATGGAACTGTTGGGGTGAGGTGTGGGTTACTGCTCTGCAGGATCTTATGAGTGACATGGCCCAAGCCTCCCAGGCAGCCAGGAGTGCACACGGTGATGCCTACAGACATCTCCAGACAGCTAGAAGAGCTGGGACAAGTGAAGGAACCACAAGGAGCCACAAGGAGAATGTGCTCAGACCAACATGGGAGAGAAGATCAGGCGTCAAGCCTTATGGTGCCTTGCAAGGACTACAAATGGGGTGTTGAACACCTTTACTAGAAAAATATCACAGTCAGGGAAGATCAAAGAGAAACAAGAAACAAATAGATACAAGATACTTAGGAAGAGGTCTAAAATAAGATAGTAACTTTTATTCTTCAACCTAACTAGCGAGAGTTAAATACAACACTGTTCTGGTTCATACCTGGATATTCCCCAAAGACTTGTGTGCTCATAGATGAGACCTTTAAAGGGTGATTGAATCTTGAGGGTTCAGCAGCTAATGATGATGGAAGGAGGTGGCACTTGGCAAAAGAGGTGGAGCCCTGGGGTTGTTAACCTGGTAGGGTGTGAATCCTGGGGTTGTTAACCTTATAGGGTGTGGAGCCCTGGATTGTTAATCTGGTAGGTTGTAATCCCTGGGCTTGTTAACCTGGTAGGGTTTGGAGCCCTGGGGTTATCCTGGTAGGGAGTGACCCCCCCCAGGTTGTAACCTGGTAGGGTGCATCTCCTCCACAGGCTCCTTGTTCTCTTCTCTGCTCTCTGGTGGCCTTGATGTGTGAAGCTTTCCTCCACACTCGCCTTTCCGTTGTGCCATCAACTATGCAAAATCTGAGGCTTCTGAAATGTGAGCCCTAACAAACCTTTTCCCCTTTAATCTGTGGAGTTGGGATACTGAGTCCCAGCAACAACAAAGGGATTAAGGCACGCCTGAACTTGCTAAAGAATATACCCTAACAAGAAACCCAATTCTCCATTCAGATATGCCTCTTAAGTCAGGCAAGTTGTTTCAAAATTAATGTAGTGTACTGAATTCCTTCAATTTTCGTTTCAGAATATGAAGCACAGAAGGCAAATTTCTTCTCAAAAATTGAAGGCTGATGTCATCCAAAATTACAAGATACTCTGTAGTGATATTCTATGCACTAATGCTTTACAGGCCAAAAGAAAACGTTCTTTCTTTCCCCATATTTAACGTCCTGTGTGCCTTGGAATTATGTGTTCAATATAATGTTTTTTTTTTCTCATTTTAGAGAAATGTATGTAGGCTCATGTTTGGCTAATTTGTCTTCTGCACCTCCCCCCATAAATCCACCTATTTCCTGTTCCAGTAATCTGGCCATATAATACTGCATCATACATTTGCAATAGTTCTCCCAAGGGAATATTTTTAACTGCAGAAACTAACACCCACACACTTCTTCATCAGCAGCACCACTTTAATGATGTTTATAATTCCTTTTTTACAGTACTAAAGTATCATCTCAATAATTAATAATTCAAAATACAATAAAACAAAACCAAACAAATGATTCCAGGGTAAGGAAGCACCAGCAGAAGTAAGTTTGAACATAACTCAGTGTTTGCCCAAATGAAGAAAAGTGACATATGTTTTATGGCCAGCGCATGGGGGTGTATGTTTAAAGACTGAGCACCTAGTCAGGAATAGCAACAGACATTTATTTTTCTTCTGAAAAACATAATTATATTACTATTAAATCATTTTTCTGATGTGCTATGGAGAATTGTGTTAGCTGTCTTGTACCCTGCTATTTCTACAAGTAATTATGTTCTACTGGATTGTTATTTCACCATGAAAGATGAATTTAATCAGAAACAAAATAAGAATCTTTGTCAGCTCTATCCACTCAAAAACTTCAAAACTTTTCAAATTCAACATCTTCAGTTTAAAAACAGGAGAAATTCTCTCACATGTTATTAGCCAATGTTCCTCGAATCTTTTTCACCAAATGCAACTAGCACAATTAACTACATGAGATGTTTTTTTTATTTTCAGCTGTATAAATACATTTTCAAAGTATAGCTCAGACAGGTTTCTACAGACGTGTACTCTGCCCACTAGTGGATTTCTCATTTGGGGGAAGAAAAAACAACAATTGCACATAACAACCTGGATTATACAATCTGAAACAAAAGAAACTTGTTGGGAGACAAAAGATGAATTCACATAAAGTTGGCCCTGGGATACCAATTTTACTCTCTTCACTTTGGTGGCCATCAATTCCACAGTAGTTCATATTGACATTATTAAAAATGATAAAATCATACATAGGCTTTGCAGGAAATGCCCATGATGGTTGAGGTAATGACTGAAAATTAATGCTTCTGGCTTACATAGAAAAATTAACAAATGGACACAGTGACAGACTTAAATCTAACAGTTGACCTGGGGATGCCTCTTAGCAGTGGAATCCTTGCCTTAACATGTTTGAATCCCTTGGTTCAGTCCCTAACACCATGCACATAAAAAAAAACAGTCAAGGGTCGGACAAATAGCTCAGTGGATTAAAGCACCTGTTTAGGCAAATGCACAGACTGGGATTTGATCCACAGCATGCTGTGCAGGCTCTGCCCCTGGGGCGCACTCAGACTGTGACTGAGGCTGGGCATGGTGAAGCGCACCTATAATCCCAGCACTTAGGAAGCTGAATCAGGAGGATCACTAACAGTCCAATCTGCACAGTGAGACCCTTTAGACTTTGTATTAAACACATTTTTTAAAAAAGTCAAAAATGTAAGACTGAACACACTACCATCAGTTCTGTTCTAACTGGTTGACACAAATTAGTTTTCTTTCTAGCCATTATTGTAAATGATGTTTAGATTTTTTTGCCACAGTTAGAAATACCTATGCTGATATCTGTAAATTTTATGGTTCCATCATTTACTTGAAATAGTTTTAAGGCTACAATATTTTTGTCCATGTTACATCACTATTTAAGGTAAACCACATGATTGACTGTATTATAATGACTCAGACAGATTATAAAATGACTCTTCCAATTTTACTTTGCATCTCAAAGCTCATATATAATTACATTGTTTTTCTACATGTCTCTAATGTATCTTCTGATTAATTCTAAGTGTGCTTTAGCATCCTGCTCCCTTGGATTGAAAAAAATGTAAATAGCAGAAGACAGGAACTAGTTCTTAATGTACTTTCTGCATTTCACCTCCTTGGTAGCAATACATTGTTACTCATCTTAACCCTGTATGTTACATTCTGTTATTCTGATTCAATCATTTAGCTATCAAAAAAGAGGAAAATGTATTTGTGGGTTGAAATATCACAAGAGCCATCACCATAAGATTAATTTGCTTTAAAAGTACAATACAACTCTGGAAACTAATTTGGCTTCTGATACTGTATTTGCTCAGGAAAAACAAAATAATATAAAGTAAATTTATTTACCATCTATTGTGGGCATGTAGGGTGGAGCATTTTAGAAAAGGATGGGAAAAAATTTTAAAGGCTGGAGAGAAAGTGTGAGCCTTTTTAAATTAGTTATGCTGTACTAGGAGAGGTGGAAGGTGGAGAGGGGCCAGAACGGGCACTCTCAAATATCTACAGTTAGAGGATTCTTAATGGGAAGTCCGAAAGTGAAGCGGTGTTAGACAATAGCAGTCTCAGGATCCATGGCACATCACTAAGGGACAGTGAAGAAAATGATACGCCAAGGCTGGGAACTCTGGGAAGACAGATAGTTCTGGGCGCAGCCAGGTTATTACAATTTTGTGGACTAGAGTGAAATAAATAAAGGAAGAGGAATGAAGAAACAAATTGTTCTTTCTTAGAAACTAAGGTTTTTGCTTCCATGGAGGTGGGCAGCCTTCTGACCCCTTCCTAAAATACTGAACCTTGCATAGGTACTCTCATGAGACCTTTGGTGTGTGCATCTATTGACTATTTTTATTTGTTTAAACTGGCTAAAGTCCACCTTAGTCCCAGGTGGTAAGTTTCAGGAGCACGAGGATGTATATATCTAGCCTCTAGACAGTGATGGGGAACCTTTCAGAGCTTTCAATGATGCAAGTAGTCTGTGGCGTGCATGACACAGGTTCGCCACCACTTCTCTCAGATCAGATAACACCTTGTTCAATGAATTAACTCAGTCAGGATAAGAAGCAAAGAAGTAGAGATGAGTAAGGAGGATGCAAAGATATTCAACGTTTTAAAAGGAAAGAAATAGAGAACAGTAATTCACTGCCTCAGACGTTATTCAGTGCAGCAGGCCAGCCCTGCTAGCCCAGGATCATTCCCAATCACAAGGTTCAAAAGGAACAGTTCGGGAACGCTGTGCCTGTCATGTGGTCTACACATCTTCCATGCTTGTCACATTCATAGCCAGAACATCAATTGCCTGTTACTCAAATTACTTTTCCGATTGAGAAGTGGAAAAAAAGAAAACCTTAATAAGGAATATTACAATTGAGACTTACCTCAGTAAAGGAACAATCCCATATAAAAATGTTAATGGTTCTGATAATCGTATTTGTAAGAAAGAAATGGGTTGTGAACAAGTTCAAATTTCTACATGGAGTTCTGTAAGGTTTTCACAAACATTGCATTATTTATCTGGCTCTTTTGCATTTTTCTGCTGCAACATTCAAAAATGGCAATGCAAGAGCACAATTCAAATGATATATTATACCTCTTAATTATAAAGGTACATATGCTCATTCACTGATTTTAATTCAAATTTTGCAGCAGCTGTTATATGATATACTTCTGAATACAAAGTACCCAGCTTTCTCAGTTGCTATAGCATACATCTTTTTCCTTTCTCAGAAATACTCAAATTCAATTTAAATTTAAATTAAATCATGAAGACTGGTGCTTGATACTACTTTCTTTGACATCATCTGAATATTTTAATTATATTAAAGTATCTTTTAGGTTGAAAGTATAATGTCATAAACATCATTTAAATTTCATAGGTGAAGTCATTATTTGTCTGAAACATTTTGATATGTATAAAGCAACACTGTACCTGGTTTTACTGCACAGCAAAAATTTGTTATCTGTTGGTATTATAATCCCTCCACATTTGGGGGTAGGAGAGTGCTTCCAGTTTTAATACACTGTTAATCCTATAAAAAGAAAAGTTGAACTTGAAAGGAAAAATTACAAATGCTCCCATTTATAAAGAATGTTCTCTGGACAATTTATACTAACTAAATTCCAGTAATGAGGTCTTTTTTTCAGCTTGATAACCAGCTATAACCAAATGACAGATATACCCTCTAATGAGCTGGCAGCTAAGTAAACAACAACTTTAACTGTACAAGAATATCATCTCCCATTGGTAGGAGGGTATTGGTGATTGCCTGGTTTGTACGTATCCACTGAGGCCAGTCTGCACAGTTCTCAAAAGTGATTTACTATATGACCCAGACAGATCTTATAAATCTCAACGCTATCATCCATCAAATGTAAGTTATCTTGAGGGATACATTATTATTGTTATTGTTATTGTTGGTAATGACCACAAAATGTTAAGCTTGTAACTGATTTTCTCTTTTTCTTTCCATGTAGGGCTAGAACCACAGAGGGAAAATTAAACAGAAATGGCCGTTTCTGCATTTGATCTCCATGGACACTGTGTGCAGCATTAAGTACGCAGTGAGGAGACCGATGCCATCTCTGCATGCCCGGGTGCCTGTAATTGCCTGGTAACTCATCTCTTTGCTGTTGCCCTTGCCACCTTATAATCTGTTCTTAACACACAGCAATCCCAGTAAGCCTCTGAAGCGGGAAGGCTGTTCGTTTCATGCCTCCGCACACCTCCTCAGTGGCGTCACGTACACTGAACGCCCATGTCCTTAGAGCGACTTGCAAGGGGCCCTATATAGCTGCCTGCCCTCACCCCACCTCCACGAGCCCTCCTCAGTCCTTTCCACTTGCTCCTGTTCCTCCAGGCACTGGGACTCCCTTGTTCTTCTGTGTGCAGGCATGCTTCCACTTTAGGGACAACTGTGGGTATTGCTTTATTTAATTTCTGATTGTCGATTCTATGAAAGCACCTTTCTCCATTGGATGGTATCAATAAACATTTGTTAAACTGAGATACACACATCTTTGACATCATCGCATGTGGGAGCTACCTGTGAACAACAATACTGTATCTAAATCTACTCAGTCTGTACTCCAGTTCAAGTTCAGCTTTTCAGACAGAAAGGGCAAAGATGAAAAATTGAGAATTTTTCTTTTTTAAAGCCATCATCCCCAAACAAAATAGACTAAATCAGGCCAAATGTATCAGTAAGATGGCATGAAACTCAGGAAGTTCCAATACATTCCTAAAAATTTTATATTTGTTCCAGTATCAGTTCCGCATTAAAGAAAACATGGCAAATCCACCTTTGTAACTGAAAATATTAATTATATATCTTTGCTTCTTGTTTTGAAATGAAGATTACTAAAACAAGAGAATCTAACATGTCATTGTACCTTTAAACACATAAAAATCAATTGCACATCTTGGCTACTGCAGTGCAACAAACAGCTCTGTGGAGGAGCTGTTTCTGGAGCACACGAGCTCCCTAGGACACACGGTCCAGCCTCCTCTACCTTGCAACTTTGGTGATCTGCTCAGTGGAACGTGACAAGACCAAGCTTCTACTTGTCTTTCTTTTGATTGCTTCTCAGCTGCCTTTCTAGTATTGACACCATAGCACTAAATACTTTGAAGAAATTTCTACTTGTTCCATGATATCAAAAACTGTCAAATAAGATCTCCCAATACTACCAGTGCTTTTAGAAGCTGCTGAAGAGGGATAGTTCTTACCCTCGTGCTAAATGTAATATATATACCATTTTATCACAATGACACAGTGGGATGGGAAAGTGGAGCTATCATTCATAAGGAATTTGATTCTAAAGCATAACCTTTCCTTACCATTCCTTTCTGTGGGCCTCATGACCTACAGCATAGAAATCTTCCAGCAAACACCCAACTTAATGAGGCTGAATCTGTGTTTACAGTATCATCACAAAACAAAAGAATGCACGTAGGCCTTCAGGCAGTGAGAGGATATTACCAACCAGATTCCAGATTTCCCTCACCTGACAGGCCACAGAAAAGTATCCTGGCAAAGTGATACCTACAAAATGTGCCCTTCAACATAAATAGGATCTGTGTCCTTGGACTCCTCAGCTTCTTATTTAACTACTTTTCCTCCTCCCTGTGTAGTTACCCAGTGCATTGTGACTTTGTTGTTACAATGATAAACATTTTTAGGCAATGAGTAAATGCCAAACACACTTATTCAATTTTTTAAGTGTATTTTTTCTTGCAGTATTTCTAATAATACAGTAGTATTATATTATTATCTCTCCATTTTACAGCTAAAGAAATAGTCTGAGAGTGTAGTTAGATGATCTTAACCTGCTTGAAGGGAAAGAATGTCTTAAAATATTTAAAACAAGCACCATTTGACTTTAGGCTGTTCTCTTGGTGGATTAGCTGTCTGGCCTCCTACTCTGACTAATTCTCCTTATGGACACAAGTTGTGGGGCTTAGAACATTTTCATATGAAAGTGTCCCTTAGGAATGAGGAACTTATTCCTCCACTCCATTCTTTTAGGGAGGATGTACATGCACATACAAGTAATGGAGTAGAATGACAAAAAATAGAGCCAAACTGTGTGAGGAAGGAGACACATGAGCCCCTTGAAGCCATGCTGGATCAGCCTGGCCTTGGCCAAAATCTGGGTATGAATAATGCTGAGTCAGCCTTCAGTGTACAACAACTCCAATAACATTCCATGTTCCTGATAAAATCAAATGCACTGCACGTTCTCAAATAATCATCACAATGGACTCAAAGATCGAGATGTTTTAAAAATTTTGGAAAGTTGTAATCATGGTTAAATTTGGACTTTTAAAAAATTTTATAGAATAGCTCAGCAGATTAAAGCATCTGCAAGCAGGTGCCAGGGCCGGGAGTTCAATCTGCAGGCCTGCCATGCTGGCCTCACCCCCTGGGTACACTGAAATGGCAACTAAGATTGGGTGTGGTGGCAGGCACCTGTAATCCCAGCTCTCGGGAGGCTGTAAACAGGTAGATCACTACAAGACTGATCTAGTAGTGAGACCCTGAATACCTTGCAGACCCTTCCCTAAAATGCAAAATAAATAAATAAATAAATAATAAAAAATTTTACAGCATACAAAGGACCACCATGGAGTAGAAGCAAAGGAAATAGCCCTGAATGCACCCTTAAAACCTGCATTTCTATGGAAGGTAGAACTATGGTACCAGTGGTTACTAAGGTAGTAGGGTAAAAATGGAGTACAGCATCAGAACCATGAGTACTGCAGCTTGTATGAGAATAACAGGAGGGGAGGCAAGTCCCTATAAAAACATGCAAATCTCAAAACAGAATGCCATGCAATTCACTTAGCATATTAACATATTCTAAAAATTCTACCACATTAGCATAGCAGTAAATTTTTTATAGTCAAAGTGAATACTGTATGAGGAAAGAGTTATCATCATTGTTAGATATTTACTGTGTGCCAACATTAGCCAGAAAAATATACAACCTACATGCACTGGGCTTAGGAACTGTGTGAAATATTGTTATACTATTTCTAATACTACAATTTAAGCAGATAGATCTCTGACACTCATAAATATATTTCTGTACCACACACATAGATAGATGCATGTTTTGGCAATTACCTATAAATAATTCAAAGTAATTCCTCAAAGATTATATTCATGTTTAAAAAAGCTTCCGGTATGCTTTGTAAAAGAGCTCAGTAATGAAGGGTCACAGCTGAAAGCATTGCATATGAAGATCCATTTCACTTTCACACATCTTTTCTGGGTTTTCAAAACTAAATAATAAGCATGGTTTTATCAACAAGATTATTTTCACTTTCCTTGCATATAATAAAAATGTCAAAGTCTTAGTTTTACATGCCTACATAATGGATTACAGGGTTATAAGAATGTATTCAATGAGGGGGCCCAGGGAGGTGGCTCAGCAGAATAAGTGCTTCCCTGGCAAGCCCAAGGGCCTAAGTTCAATCCCTGCACAAAATAAAAAAAAAAAAAAAATAGAATTCATTGGGAAGGTTTCCATGAAAATTTTAATAAATTTGAGTACAGGAAATAAAAAAAAATTACATTAGAATTCTGTCTTAAATCCTAGGTTCTAGTCTAGAATCTGCCACCCATTAGTTACATGACCATAATCTAATTGAAGAATGTCAAATCTATGGCCCCAAATGGTCAAAAATCTGATAAAGATGACAGGGAAGTTGAGAATTATAATCCATCCCTGAATAAATAATATAAGTACTCTAACATCATATCCTGAATCTTAGCTTGACAGAGATGGTTTCCGAGTTAACTAAAACTCTGAGACTTTCAGATAATCAAAAGAACTAAAGAAGCAATGAGAATCAGATTTCTATTATCTAATAAAAGTGCTGTCCTATCACAGTAGTGTCAGACTTACGGCATGCATGCTGCGGAGGGCTGTTTGTAGCACTCAATGCTCTAAAAGGTTCAGCATCCCTGCCCTATAACACTTGTGAGACTCCATTAGGCCTTTCCTTTTTGTCAAGGTAAAAATGCTTAATTTGCTCAAAGCAGCATACTAAATTGATAGAAAATAAGCACTGTGCAGCAGTATGCAGAACATACCAAGGTTAAATGAGGAATGATGAAGGTAGTCAACAGCATATTTTAGTGGTGAGGTATCTGCCCTCTCTAAAGTATTATGGTTTAGTACAAAAACAAAACAAGTCACAGTGCGGAGGACTGATAAAGCCGATGATCTAAAGCATTCTCTTCTAATCATTTCAAGCTTCCTGTTGTAAACAGGAAAGACAAGAAAAAAAGATCGTGCTGTACCTACATAAGAATGCAATCTGGTCTGCTAAATACATAATTCTTGCCATGACATACCAATTATTACCATACTGTCTCAGAGGTAAAATATTTTTGCTTTTTTTAATGGGTAGTAAATGGAAAAAAAAAAGACACAAGAAAAAAATGTTACAGGACTGTCCTGATACAATGCTGTATATGGCACAATTTCTAAATCGCTGTGTAAAAATATGTGTTTATTCCTATTTAAAAAAATTTTTTTCCTCATATTCTGTAAAGACTTAAATTTCAATACATCAATACTTGATGGAAAATACCTGTTCCACATAATGCCTAAGATGTTTGATATTTAGATAGTGAGGGTAAACAGAACTGCATATGTTGCAGGGTAATAATAAGCTTCTCTTCTGGAGGGTTAACAACATAAGTTTGCAGATTAAAAATTGGAGAAAAGGAAGGGCTGCAAGTTCAGCCAACATTTTGGCCCTAGGCTTTCAAGGTCAGTGAAGACTCAGGACATAGAAGAACCTGTACTGTAACATCATGGAACTCAGTTGTGCCCCAAATTTTCTGATCAAGGAGATAATGGGGCACTCACAGAGCAATGTGAGTAATGATGTATAGTGTGCCTAAGGAGAGTCACATGGAGAGAAAACATTCTCTCAGGCTTTCACAGGGAGCAAATTGGTCAAGCAATGGCTGGACTCATTCACATGGTTGACACTGACAAAGGATCTACAAAATGCAGTACAGGTTTACAGGATAAATCTTGAGGGTACTTCACTGACCTTATCAGATACAAAAGTTACATTTCTTATTATATAGGTCTTGCTTTATCTTGGTCTTAACCATCCAGCAGAAAAGTATTAAAACGAGGTATATAAAGTAAAGCCATATTAATACGCTGAGCTGTAAAAGGCTCTAGTCAATAACTTCTGTGGATAACCCACTACTATTGTGGACTGCAGGACTGTGTTGGAGTGTTTTGCTGAATTTAAGCACCTATAATATTTAAATTCCAATAGAAACCAATCTTTGACAGTACTAAATAAAAAAAGGGGGATACAAAGGAAGAACCATTCTGTGTCTGTATAAACAGTACAGTTAGGATAAATATGCAGTACTTTTGCATATGAGAAGAAAGATTTGCACTAATACTATTTGGACAGGACACTGCTTCTTCTACTATGGATAACCACTAGGAAGATACAATGCAAAATATATTAATTATTGAAACTATCCTATTAAAAATAAATAAAAGAAATGCAAAGACTCAGGTGTAGATATAAATAATACCAGGCAATATTAAAAATATGTAATTACACTGATCATTCAGAATGAATGCAATCAATAAAACCATACAGCCAGGCTAAGGAGAAAGTTCAGTGATCTAAACACCTGCTGGCAAGGGCAAGGACCTAGGTTCGATCCCCAGTACCACATGCCATGCAGGCCTCCTACCAAGCCGGCCACCAGGTCTGGGCATGGTAGTACATGCCTTTAATCCCAGAAATGGGGAGGCTGAAACAGGATGATAACTATGAGTCCAAGCTGCATAGTAAGATCCTGTACTAAATACATAAATGAAAAATAAAGAAATAAACTATAAAACCGTACAGTCATATCAGTGTGTGGTGACTGGATACATGTCACAATTAGAAATATTCAACCAGAACAGACTGACAGAAAGAAATCTAGAGATGATGCTAGACCAACACAATGGTTATTCATTTACTTGGAATGCTACAAGAGCCTAGAAATATGGGCCTGTATTCACTCTAGATTCTGAGATTCCTAAACATAATACAATTGATATGATTTTGATAATAATTGCACTCAGAATTTTCTCACAAGTAAAATTTTCTAAAGCAGTGAAGCTTCAATTTGATCATTTTTTTGCTCTTTTGTTTGAAGGCCTATATATCAGTCAGCTTTCCCTCTGCTAGAACCAACACCTGACACAACTCAAAAGTCCACAGGTTTAACTTGACTCATGGTTTTAGGGAATTCAGTCCATGGTTGGCCAGCTCTGATGAAGAAATATTACAACAGAAGGGCATTGCAGAGAAAGCTGTTTAGATTTTGGTCACCACATTGAGAAACACAGCAAGGCAACAGTTCCAGAGAGGAAGCAGCAAGGGGCCAGACAGGAGCACAGGGTCACATGCCCATGACCCCGCACAGGCACACCTGCTGTGTGCTTCACCAAGCCCCTCAGAGGGTCCAGAGTCAATCAAGTTGACAACATGAAGCCCAACCATCTCAGTATAAAGGTACGAAAGAGGTAGTCCTTTATGTGAATATATTTAGAAAGATTAGCAATTTAATAGTTTTAACTATTAATTACAAACACAGTTGGAAAACCCAGAGAACGGCTATATGATAAAACTTTCAGCCAAACTTAAAAGTACCCAAGCTCTATCACAAGAGCTAGAGCTTAAACCACATTATAAATTACTATTTCTACTAAGTGGTTAACATGGCTTTTTGAGTTCTTATGTATCTTTGAGTCTTTAAAGTAACTATGAGGTAGACACCTTCTATCTGCAAAAGCAGTTGATAAACTCATGTATTTTCCCCTCTGCTAATGCTGTATCATACACTATCTTATAGATTACATAACAATTCCTTTTTGGAAAATAGAAATGATAAGATTTCTCTTGTAAGAGGAACCTAAAAACACATCACTTAATAAGGAATTAATATAGGGCTGGCCAAATTGCTCAGTGGATTAAAGCGCCTACTTAGGCAGACTCAAGGGCTGGGAGTTCAATCCCCTGGCTTGCCATGCCAGCCCTGCCTCCAGGGCACACTGAGATGGGGACTGATGCTGGGCATGGTAGTGCACACCTGTAATCCCAGCACTTGGGAGGCTGTGAACAGGAGCATTACTCCACGTCTGATCTACGCAGTGAGAGCCTGTACACTCTACACCCTGTCCTAAATACAAGAGAAAAAAAAGAATTTGTATAAAGGAAGAGAGGAGGGAAACCAGAGGTAGACTTTTGGAGATGGAGAAGAAGACAAGCAGGAATGGGAGGAATGTAAAAGGTAGGTAATGGTACTGAAACTGATTAAGATAAATTAAATACATGTGCCACTTTGCAAAACTAAACCTTACCATCAAGCAATATTAACATACACTAATAGAATTCTTTAAAAAGTCAACAAACAATCAACTATTATTACTGTCCCAGCAACAATCAACACATACTTAGCTACAAACCTCCTCGGAGGTGCAGCTGAAAAATAAAGTGAGTGCTTAAATATTAATTACTGCAATGGATCCCACTCACTGATCATTTTTCTCCCATAGTTCTTGCCTCTTTAAAAAATGTCCCAGTTGTGCTGTCTCGATGCCTTGATGAACTGAGTAAAGTCAAGACATTTAGTGTTCGCTACTATTTTGACTTGGGGGAACAGCCAGCAACTGTGGATGCCATGAATGAGGTGGACGGATGGAAACATGCTGTAATGCTTCCTGACTTCCATCGGATGGCGCTCAGGAGCAGCGTTCCTCAACTATTTCATCACACATCCTAAGGACGCTCATTTGCACTTCCCTTTGCATCCATCATTAATTAAGATATTAACCTTTCCATGAGCTGCACATTGCTACCTACAAGAAGACCTCAGACACTCCTCCCTGCTACGCTGGGGATGTATCTATAACTATTTTACAGATGAGAAAAGAGAAAGAGGATAAGCACATTCAGAGCACCAGAGAGGGGACTCCTGACACTGAACTCCTATTCCCTAGAGTGTACCTAGTGGTCACTAAAGCACAGACATAAACAATGTTCACAGCTACCACCAGAAGCCACCAACAAGAAATAATCAGTAGAATACACTCAAGTGTACAGGAACAGAATAGTGAAAATTACGAATGGTTTTGAAAAAATTTGAATATCACATAGAATTTACCCCCAAATATTTGTTTTTAATCTAAACTATTCAGTGTAGTCTAAAAGTAGTTTATTTTTTATTTTTTATTTTTTGTCTTTTTGAGACAGGGTCTCACTATGAAGTTCAGGCTGGCCTTAAGCTCACTTTGTAGCTCAGGCTGGCAATCCTCCTGCCTCAGCCTCCCGAGTGCTGGGATTACAGGCATGTGCCACCATGCCCGGCTAAAATAGTTTTTATAGTATAATCATAATCATCTTCAAAAGATACTGAAATTTTAATTTTACATTTGTTTGAATACTAAGTATAAAACTTATTCTTCATGAACACAGACTTGGGTTTTTTAAAATATGAAGTCATTTTCTTAAAATAATAATATTTACAATGTTTAGGGACTCATAGCATGATGATATAATTTAAAATAAAATGGAATATTAGAATATAATCGAGAATGTGTGTAGAACAAGTTTACTAACCACACACATTGTAAAAAAAAAAAAATCTGGTGTAGAGTCACTCAGTAGTCATCCATTTTCTGGTGCTGGAACAAAATACAGCAGATGCAACACACACCTGCTTGGCAAGCCCAAGGTCCTAGGTTCAATTCCTGGTATTGGAGAGGGGGACCATAAAGCTGGTGTTTTGAGAAAGGAGGGCCTGTTCTTAGCTGATGGCCCTGGAGGCTGGCAGGGTAAGATCAGGTGGTCCTGCTGAGTCTTTTTTTGACCTCTGGCTATACTGCAACCTGCTGAATAGACCCAGTCACAGCAGTGAGACTGAAGCCAGGGACCCAGAGCCAGGCAGCCTGCTCCGGAGGAAGCCCACTATGCCCACCCCTTCCAAGAGGCCTCCTGCAGCACCCTGTCCATCTCCCAAGAGGCCTCGCCTCCTACAAGTCCCACACCCCAGCTAGTCCAGCTTGGGAACAAGCGTCCAGCACACAAGTCTTCAGGGAACACAGAACATCCAGACCACAGCAGAGTCTTCTAAAAACTTCATATTTCTTAATTTAATAACAGAAGATAAAGAGAGCTGCAGCATTGTCACGTGATTTATGTCTGCTCCTGCCAAGTTAATTAGGAAGCACTGTCAGCTGTACTTGATACTGCTTTACAGGCTTCTTCTCATTGAGAGAAAAAAGAAGGTCATTCAGCAGTTGTTAAACAGAAAGCATAAAACTTTTGCAAATAAAGTGGTTATAGCAGAACAGAATTTTGAGTAAGGAGAAGATGAGCCAGATGCCAGCTCTCTCCGTTATACATGATACTAATTAATTATACTCAGCTTCTTAATCACTATCAGCTATATCGTAAGTGTTGGGAAAATATTTAAAGACAAAAACTTGGCAATTCTATATTTACTGTGAGGAAGTTGAAATACAAATTGACTATCCCAGTGACTATTACAAATAAAATCTTCCATTTGTTCAGAGAATGACTAAGATAAAACACTGTATCTATACTTTTTGGCCACATTTTCTCCGAAGGTCCATTAAAATATATGAATGAATACTACAGACTTAGAAATGACTGCAGAACCCTTCATCCATGAAATACATATTTGGTTTCACAAACTATGCTCATGAACACTTCTCTTACTTTCTAAAATATTTACGAATAACACAGTCTCTAACTCCACAGCATTTTTCTTGGCATAGTTCTTCTTCCAGATGTAGCACCAAGCACAGTCTTGAATTAAAGATCAAGTAACATCTTTTATGCTGCATCTCTAAGCCATCTGCTAGTTTTGTAGGATTTAATAAACCAAATGTCATCATAATCCTTTTATTTCTTATGCTCCTAACCACAATAAAATAAAAAATATGGTAAATGAATGTTTAATAAACTAGACATTCAAAAAAGGTAAGATTAGGAAATGAAAGCTTAAGTATTTTTCTTTTAATTGGAAAATGGATCAGAACTGATCAGGGTTTCTCTGGGACCAGTCAGCTCCCTTTTGGTATCACAGGTTTGAACTCTGCTCTAGCAGTGTATCTGAGACCAGCCCTATTAAAAGTGAACCTAAGAAAGGGGTTGCGAACGTAGCCCTGTGGTAGTGCATGTGTCATGCACAAAACCCTGGATTCAATCCCAGCACACACGTGCGTGCACGTACACACACACCCTCACACATACAATCAACATACACACATGGATTTTAAGAGATTAACAGTAAATTTCAATTCAGGACCACCAGAGATAAAGAGTTAAGAGCTGTATTTCAGTTTCTTTCTTCATATCCATTTCTAGAAGAAAACACCCATGGAGAACAAGAAATGCCATAACTCTGATTCCTAGTTAAGTATGCTGGAGGGTTACTTCTTTTAATTGCTCATTTTGATTGTAGTTTGACATCTGCTCCAGCTCCTTCCTGGAATGAAGTCACAGCTGCAGTGACACTGGAATCACTCAGTTGTTGTATCATTCACATTGAATTATTTCCCACATCAAAATTCTATGCGATGACCACACACTTAACAGGTAATACTATAAGGAAAATGGCTTCAAGTTTGGATTTTTTAAAAAGTAGTGGTATCATAATACACCATTTATGTATAGTATTTAGAAATTATTTTTAATTCTGTAATTCTCTTCTTTACAGTTAAGACTCTGAAAGCACCTTTTGACTGTATTTCAGTTTGATGCTGCAAAATAAACATTGTTACAGTATATTCTGTAATTCCATTTAATCTTTTTCTTTAATGGTAACCAAGTTTTATTAAAGGTAGAAAAGGAAACAGGCTCCACAGAGTGAGTTTGGGTCAAGTAAAACTGGGGAAAGAAATGCACCCTACAGAGTAAGGGCAGGTCCTGGCAATCCTAAAACTGCTTGGCAATGAACTAGTGAATTATTTCTTCAGGAGCCAAAGGATTTTCTTTATATTCATATCCCTCTTTCCCTTTGAGTCTACACTTTTCATCTACCCATTCTTTTCCCTCATTAAAACTTTTCTTATTAAAGACATAAGCTTTGAAAATACCTTTTCTCTGTAATTTGTGATTATGTATCAATACCTCTGTAACACCCATTTAAAGTTTTTATTATGCCCAATTCAGAATCCACAGGGTTGGCAGTGGAAAACAGGGCAATTTGGCTTGTTGAGGAAATATACATTTGAATTTCTAGTCCTACCCTCATACTGCATTATACATCCACTGTATTTTGTGACTATGTTAAAAGTTTAGTAAATTAAATGAAAATATCACAATATGTTGCTGTTTGTAAACTCATTATGGTACTTTTCACCAATAAAACCAGAAACCTGGAAAAACAGAATTGGCACTGGGTTTTTCTAAACTTGAAAGAGACCTTAGCACTAATGCCCTCTGAGGCATTCATTTGGATTCATTAATCTTAATCTGATCTTCTACTGAACACTACCCTAAAAAATCATGATTTGAAATTGGTTAAGAAGTACTTTGGAGACATGTACATTTTCTTCACTAGATTTCTTAATCCCATCTTTTTTAATGCCCACAGCATTAGATATCACACTTCCTGTAGTTTATTCTTAAGTATATCGAAACTTTTAAAGAGGATCCTATCAGATACTGAAGTCAGGACCAAGTAAGCATCTTGGGCACTCTGGAATTAGAACCGTAGTCCCAGGGGTCCAGGCTATAAGCCTGTAGCATTCTGACCCCAATTCTTGCTCACTTCTCCAGTGCCAGAGCCTAGATGCCAACAATATAGCAAACAGGGGTAGGCTTGCTGGACCACACTGGGCCCTGCTCCTGGCATCCGCTGCACTCTTCAGCTGTGTCTGCACGTCCTCATCACTGCCATCTATGCACTGTCATCCTACTTGCATTCCTGTGCTCATTTTCTGGGGCCAGCTTTGCCTTTTGGAGTTTTAGATCAAATAAATGAATATGAACTTTAAGATCTTAGGGGAGGGCACTGAGGATGTAAGTTTATGATGAAGTACTTGGCTAGCATAGCATGTATGAGACTGTGGATTTAGTCTCTAGGCTCCCCAACACACACACACACACACACACACACACACACACACACACACACACAGGACCCATGTAGGATGGAGACCAAAACTACCCCAGCACAATGGCAAAAAATCTAGACAAGCCAACTTTGCATTGCATTGAAATGGTATCAAATACAAGAATCCGGGAGCAGGCCAGAAACTTATGCTCCTGCTCACACAAAACACTTCATCTTGGAGCCAAGTTGTTCCAATTTCTTTTATCCAGTGCATTTCTTCCAGTCTTTGTCTTGCTTAATGCAAGATATTTTACTAGAATGCACTTTTTCAATACGTCAACTTCTAAGGCTCCTGGTGTCCAACATGGCAGATCATGCATTGCCAAACTCTTTAGGCAGCTCTCTTCATTGCTACTTGCCCATGTCATAAGTGAGCAGACTAGTAGGGCCAAAGGAGGCACTGAAGTAACAGTTGAAGGTTTTAACTAAACATAAAGATTTTAGACAGAAAAGAAAGCTAAAGGACAGCTTTAATGCAGTCCATTTACACATTACCCTTATAAGAAAAGAGTGAACAACAACAAAAAATCATGTAGCATGCTGAAGCACAAACAGTGATACAAACCCAACAGCTCTGTGGGACTATAACTAATACTCACTGAATGATAATTAGACGCCAGGAACTGTCTCTGAACCAGTAAGTCTCACCCAGTAACTGCCAGATTACAAGAGAGAAGCTAAGCACAGTTGTTTGAAAAAATAGCAACTGCAAAGCCTGAAAATATGATAAAGAAAAAATGTGAAGGGGCATAAAACAGTAGTCACAGAATTATTTGAAGAAACAAAAATAGCACACTATATACCGAATTATTGTAAACCTATTTATGATATTACCTATTTCACAACTTCTCTCTTCATTTCTTGACCCTTCAGTACTTAAGAGTTCCAGTCCTTCGGAGCCTCAACACAGATTTGAGATATTTTTCTTTTCTTTTTTTTAATGTATTTAGTACAGCGCCTACAGGGTCTCACTACAGTGAGACTCGTTTCCAGCCTCCCAAGGGCTGGGATCACAGGTGCTTGCCACCACGCCCAGTCTGCCACCATCTCAGCTCCACCCCAGAGGTGGGGCCAGCACAGCCCTCTGGGGATGGAAGCCTGGCTGCTGCGCTCTACCTAAGCAGGTGCTTTAGTCCACTCAGCTATGTGGCCAGCCTTTGAGATATAATTTTCAAAAGTGCCATGATGTTCATTTGTTCTGTGTTGCATGTTTCACTGAGCTAGAATGTGCATGGAAATGTACATCTTCAATGTACAGCTCTTGTTCCAACAAGTCATGCACCTACATACCTCAGCAGTGGACAGCTGCCTCTATACTCAATTCTCAGACTGTGGAGGCAGGCTCTTTTCTACTTTTTTCACCACACATATGTGTTCTCTATATTTACCACTTCTCATGTCTGCTCTGCTAGGCCTGAAAGCTCTGTGCTCCAAAATAACTTTCCTTTGGATCTGCTCAGGACTGTAGAACGTCTTTCCCATTACTCACAAGGAAACAAAGAAGCACAGAAAGTTAGGCTCTTTACTTTCTGCGAATTCATTCCATGTTCCTCATTCCATTCAAGTCTAGCTGCTCTGAAATCTCTAGTAAGTGGAAAATGTAAACTAATGAGAGGAAGCTTCTCTCCACCGAGAAGGGCCTTCCCCACTGGACACAGGGGCAGGGGTCACAGCCTGGGCGAGGAGGATGGATGAGCTGGAGAGGGACAGAGCTGCTGTATGCAGAGGCCACAGGGTCAGACGGGTGCTTTCCTGTGCACTACACACGCTTCTGCTTCGCCCAGTTTCTCCACACAGTAATTTCCCTTCTCACCCTTCTTCCCTTCAGACTTAATTTCTTACCTTAAGTCTATCTTCCCTATCTCCTTGGCTATCTTATCCTTGGAATGGGATGGCACACAGGATTAGTGGGGTCATATTAGAGCTTTCTCATTTACAGAATAAGAATATAGTAACAGTACTGTCCTCGTAAGGCTTGTATGATGGAAAAATGGCAATGTACTTGAAAAATACACTGGCACACACTAAGTACACAGTAAATGTTGGCTCTTATTAACCAAGTGACAACTAGTGAAATTCTCTGCACATCCTCTGTCACATATTCAGTCAAAATACAATAGGTAGTTGTACATATATTCTATAGAGTTCATGTAAACACAAACTAAGCCTGGCGCACAAAGAAGAAAATGGCTTGGCAGAGCGCACAGCCCTAGCACAAGTCAAGTGTTTCCAGAGGCCTCTTAATTCAAGAAGTCCCTGTATCCTCTAACTTTCAATCTTGTTCATAATAATTATTTCAGTCTATTCTATCAAAATTAATCACTTTTCCTTTTTATGACTATGTAGGCTTTGATGAATAACATTTGCTACATTAAGTAAATATGATTTTTTAAAAAGTTTAAATTCTATTCCTTTCCACTGCCAAGCCTTACTTTGAAAAATCCCAAGCTTGAATAGAAGTGAATATTTATTCAAACAAAATTTGATGTTAATTCAAAGTTTATCTTTATAGGATTCTGATACTAGAAGACAATATATTTCTATGTATTGACAATCATGTCCCTTCTTTTCTGTTAGTTCACCTTCACAACTCATTTTTCACTTCAACTGTGAATTTCATTGACTTTACCCAAGTAATCTTCCAAAGTTCCTCTGGCCCTTCGCTCTGAGTGAGATTCCACAGAAACCATAGCAATGCATGTGTTCCATAGGCCTTCAGAATGTTCTAATATTTTCAGGACTACAGATCAATTTGTTCACTTTTTCTCTGTATGTACTACAGAGCATTTTTCCTCTTGTTAACCATAATTATTTATCATATAGAGAACGGGAAATTCAAATTTTTCATACAGAGAAGGGGGAACTCAAACTAGTTCTCTATTATTTAATTATATATATAAAATTCACTTTATAATGTACAATATTTCTCGCAAATCTAAACTCTGATTGAACAAGCATTATATGTTGTAAAATAACATTCCAGAAAAATAATCAACTTTCTCCTCTTCTGAAAAAAAGAAAAAAAAAAACATTGTTTCTATGATTTTATGTCTTAACTGTCTCTACTTTTTTTTTGTGTGTGTGTGTGTATTTTAATACAAGATCTATAGGTTCTCACTACACAGATTGGACTCATAGTGATCCTCCTGTTTTCAGCCTTCTATGTGCTGGGATTACAGGCTCTTACCACCACACCCAGTCTCAGTCACTGTCTCAGCATACCCCAGGGGTGGGCCTGGCATGGGATACGAACCCCAGTATCCTGCCCCTGCCTAATCAAGGTCTTTAGTCCACCGAGCTATCTGGCCAGCCCAACTGTTTCTACTTCTACAAAATAGTTAACCTAGGTTTACTTATCTACATCAAAATTGTAGGAGCAGGCCGAGGACATAGCTCAGTGGACCAAGTGCCTGCCTAAGCAAGCACAGGGACCTAGGTTGGACTCCGGGCACTACAGGCCATGCTGACCCCACCCCTGGGCACACTGAGCTGACAACCAAGTCCAGGCCTGGTGATAAACGCCTATAATCCCAGCACTGTGGAAGCTAAAAACTGGAGGATCACTACAAGTCCAAGCTGCGTAGTGAGGCCCTGCACAAAATAAAAACAAAAAACTAAAACCCTAAAATTGTATGAGCATATATTTCTATACATTTATTACCCAGACATTCACATAAAGAAGTGTCATTCTTCACAATCTATTTATGAGTCATAAAACTTTCAAGTGAGTATATTCTTTAAAACTTTAATGTCAGATCTAAGAAAGTGTATACTTTTTAGTTATCATTTCTAACTATTTGTCACACTGAAGAGTCATAGGATCCTGGTCTGAGACCATCTCTAACAATCACACTAAAATAAAATACCCCATCAGCTCAATTTCCTGAGAAACTTAAGCTTTCCAGGATATAAAAACATTGTCATGTTCTAAATATTTTAATCAAATAAAGAGAGGAAGTGATGAATTTAGAAAAAATTATGACTCTTTCATTAAAGCATAAACCCAGTGTCATGAAAAGCCCTATTGTATTGTAAGTATTTTTCCATAACTCATTTGCTGGATTAGAGAACTATGCTGAAGTTAAGCTGGTTCACGTGAGATTGAGGAGCTCCCCCTGCAGCCTTCCGCTCTGCGCTCGGCGGCGGCAGATGGTGCTGATGTGCGCGCAGTGCAGAGGACTGCTGATCACAGAGCAGCTGCCAATCAAACCCTTGGGCAAGAAATGAGCTCCATCTGTGTTTTAATTACGAGCGCAAACCCATCCAGGGTAACTGCCAAAACTGCACATTTCCATAAAGTACAAGAGATGTAACATGCACTTTCCGTCATAAATGAAAGGAGAAGCTCTCACAGGTCGCTACTGGACAACCCCCAATGCACAAGCACCCAGGACTGAGGACAAAATCAAGAACAGCAGCAATGTCCTTTCAGAAACATTTCCATTTTACTTCAGTGCTGTGTGCCATTCTCTAAGACAATTTGAACCCACAGGAAAGGATTACATAGGTAAAAGTGAGCAAGTGATCTCTGAAAAAATATGGTTCAAATATTTTAGCTACCTAAGACTCATTCTAGTAAAATTCAAAAAGATGAGAAATGTATACACCTACAAATTTATACTGCATTTTGTAATTATACTATATGTATTTTATCTGTCCATATATTACCATATTTATGTTATACTTTAAAAACTTATTAAAGGAAATTCTGGTACTTGTACATTTTCTAGCCTATGGCACCCTGTCAATTTTCTCCTAAATGCTGTAACTTGGTTTCTTCCTTGTTGTTATCTTCTGTGTGTGTATGTGACTGCTATTATTCTTATTAATGAATTTATTCTGGGATCCATTTTATTTCCTGTGGACACAGAAAGTGGGAGAGTCGTGGTATCACTTGTGGAGTGTGCCTGCGCCCTGGAGGAACCATTCTGCATGCATGCAAGCCTCAGTGCAAGGAAGCAACCAGGCACACGATGGGGTTGGTGCAGAAGAGTGCTCATTTTTATTTCTGTCATGCATGCTCCCGAGTCAGCAGAGTTCTGCTCCCTTCTCGCTAGTGTCATACCTTATTAGAAGGTATCAGGGATTAAAAGGTAGGTTCAGGAATTCATACTCTGTCTGAAAAGACCCACTTACACTTTGAAGTTTGAGTAGGGGTAAGATTGTGAATAAATGTTGATGCTCAAAAAGTTATTTTTAAACTGAAGTACATAACAAGAGAATTATTTATCCAAAAAGTACTTATCCAGTACTTGCTATGTGCTTGGATTTAGAGTGCAATTGTGGGCAAAACTAATCCTTGCACTACAGGATTTCAAGGCTACATGGAGAACAAGGGCCTTGCTTACAGCAGCACCTTCGGTGGCCAGTGCCTGGCGGGGCACAAAAGAGGGGAGAATTAATCTTGTTGGGATTGGCTGTACAACAGAGAAGCAGGATCTCCACAAGACGAATGAGGCAGAGGCAAGGACAGAGTATAGAGCAGGTCATGAGCACACCTGAGAGTTTGTGACACTTCTTCATGCCTACTTTCTTCTTGGGAAAGTGATCTACACAGTCAAATGCTTGGAAAGGTTTCTGGGATACAACTTGAAAAGGACATGTTAATTTAGCCACCTGATAGGTAAAGGTGACCTTTTACAAAACAGTTTCAAGTTTAAAGCAGGCTTCAACAGGAATACTAGTTGAAGAAGTGGATAGCACTTGAGCATTGAGAGGACAATAAAGAGACAGAAAGTCACAGAGAAACAGGGAGGTGGGTGATTATCTTAGGCCAAATACAAGGTGAAAAGGCTTGAGACTTAAGCTTGTTAAGTGTGGCAAAAAAGGCTGCTCGTAGGGACACCGTGTGCGAGTTTGGGTTGTTAAAAAAAATTGAAAAAATTTTCTTTGTAACTATTCACTGAATCATTTTGATTGGTTATTTTTAATTAACTGTTTCATTTCTTTTTGTATTGAATGAGGTAAAACATAATTATATAGGAAATTAATAGCTATGGCTTATGATTAGATGTCCATAGAAGCCTCCCTGAGTCACAAGTGGGATTTATTCAGAGTGGGATATTAGGACCGACTCACAGTGCAACATTACCACGAAGGACAATAGGATTAGGGGGGTGACAGCCACCAACCACATAGCCTGGACGAGACAGAAGGGACTGAGCTATGGGTCTCCCTTCTGCCTGACACGAACTGTGTCTCCTCTGGGTGCCTGCTTGCCATGTGCCTCCCTGCCTTGGAGCCAGCTGATTACAGACTGAAATTTCTAGAAACTGAGTTAAATAAAAACCTTCTTCCTTTAACTCTGGGTATCAGGTATTTTGTCCCAGCAATGAGAAAAGTAACTGATGATAGCATTTGCTAAAACCATCCATCCTTTTTCACATCCAGATCATCCACAATGGTATCTGCCTCATCAAATTTTCTCACCCTCATCTGCAGAACAGTGACAACACTGGGGCCAGGTGCTACCTTTTCACAGAGTGGGTGAATACCTGATCTCCCTGCAAGTCACTTTTAGATTTACCATGGAATTCACTTATCAAGTTATTGTCAGACACCTATAACTATGGATAATTCAGAATGCAATGTTTAAGTGACACACGTTCAGTATATTCTAAAAATACTGAGTAGATCAAAGCTCATCATTAGAACTTAAAATTACCACTGCTTCATATTTATCAGAGGCTTTACTCAAAATGTAATTCTACCTCATCTGCGAAGCATGGCTGGGTAATTAATTCAGTGCTAGTATAGAGTCTTGTCAGTGACCAGTATACTTCTTTTTCCTTTTTTTGTTCTTAAATTTTAACAAGCCACATCACTCAATGTCTTTTGCCTGCTCCAGAAAACATAATTATTTTTAAAGAAAATGTGTTTTCCATGTAACATGTTATTTATTAGAGGAAATTACTCAATTTGGAGTAGAACATAATCTGTTATGGTTTTATTACACTGGTACGTTAAAGAACTTTTTATCCTGTAAGAGTAAATGTAGGACAAAGTAACTTTATAGTTGCAACCAATAGTCCAATTAAATAGCATGACAAGAAGGCGGCCATAGGGCCGGGGATATAGCTCAGGGGCACAAGCACCTGCCTGACAAGTACAAGGTCTTAAGTTCAGTCCCAGACACTGTAAAAGTATGTACCTGATAAGGCACCATAAGCTGCTACAGAAATGGATCCATACTTCAGAAAACAGAACAATTTTTATGATGCGAGAAGAAAAATTTCAAATTTTCCAGAATAACAAAAAAAAAAAAAAAATCCTGGTGCGTGACAGGGAAGTGAAAGTATATTCTTTGGTATTCATATCCCTTCTAAACTATAGAATGACTTAATCCTACAAAAACCAACAAAAGTGAGCTATACTTCACCAAATACAATCAGGAAATATTACAGGAAACACCAAGATGTATAATGTGCTTATGTACTACCCTGCCAGTTTTCAGACTAAAATCTGCACTCATCTTTCAACCCCTCTTCTTTATATCCTCATATCCAGTCTTTTAGCAAATCCTTCCCCCTCTGACTTCAACACATATTCTGATTCCGATCACTCTTCCCCACTGCTCCTGGTCTCCTATTGCAGTGCCTCCCCACTGACCTGCCCCACTTCTGTTCTTTGCCCAAGACTCCTGCCTAAAAGAAGCAGGCAGAGAGCATGGTGACGGGTAAGTCAGACTACGCCCTTCTGTGCTTAAAACCTCCCGGGACTTTTGTGCTTATTCAGCTGCCTACAGCCCTGCAGTCGGATCCCCAGAACTTCTCTGCCCTCCTCTCTGGCTATGCTCACCTCAATCCTACCACTCCATACACTGACCTCCCTGTGGCCCAATGTATCTGGCACACACCTACTATGGAACCTGTGCCCCTGCTCCTTTCCAGGGCTTGAATACTCTTTCTGCAGTTACTTACATGCCTATGCTTTCATCTGTCACCTGCACTAGTCTTTATCTAACTATAACAATTTGTGAGTTGTTCTCTGACCCAAACTAAAACTGTAGGCCCAACCACAAACACTCAGCACTCTTTACCACCAGACAGTAGTTAGTGCTAACTACCCTCTAAATGGCAATATATTTTGATTCTAGTTTATGGTCAGACGTGTCCCTTGCAACTACAGTAAAGGCAGGACTTCAATGGTTTAGAATTATAGCAACTGATATAGAAAATTTACAATAAACATTTGTTGAAAACAATCAAATCAACCAACTCAGGAAGCAAAGAGTTGGTAACAATATATAAATCTGTTTTATGCGTGGTGATTGAAAGTTTAAGCTGTCATAATCATGAAGAAGTTTTCACTGTAACTATCATGGATGAAACATTTCAGAACATGCTACCTCTGAGATAAAGTCATAATTTTATTATTTTTTTTTATTTTTATTTTTTTTTTTTGTCTTTTTGAGACAGGGTCTCATTATGTACTTCAGGCTGGCCTTAAGCTCACTTTGTAGCTCAGGCTGGTCTCGAACTCACAACAATCCTCCTGCCTCAGCCTCCCGAGTGCTGGGATTACAGGCATGCACCACCACGTTTATTTGGTACAGGATCTCATTGCACAGCTCAGACTCATAGTGATTCTCCTGTCTCAGCCTCCTGAGTGCTGGAATTACAAGTGTGCACTATCATGCCTGGTCTTGGTGGTCAGTTCAACACCTGGGGCCAGTACAGTGTGTGGCACTGGGTATGAAACCCAGATCCTTGCTCTTGCCAGGCAGGTGCTTAGGTTGCTATCTCCCTAGCCCTATAGTCATAATTTTAAAGAAGATTTAATACTAATAACAAAATAAAATAAGAGATGAAGCCAAAGCTATTTTCAGTAGCTTACGTCTATTACTAAATAACCAGAAGAAATTGATGCAATTACCTCAGAAACCCATAAACCTTGCCAAGCATATGAAGAAGCACTTTCATCTAAAGCTTCTTGATGTCCGATAAGAAAGCTTCTGAGTGTAAGGGGACATGATTGGCTTCAGGTTTTCAATATTATACGAAGTCAAAGAACATAAATACATGCCAAAAGAATTTATATGCACTCTTTCTTCATAAACATGACTAAAATATCTCACATAGTGTCACTGACTGTTCCACATACTGTGCATGAACCCCATTATTTCTAATCAGCCACAAGGGAAGGCATCAGAAGTTCTCTTTGACTACTTCCCTAGAACCCAAGGTCTAGATGATTACTAGATGCCAATCTAGGGCTAGTTTAATGTTTCTGCAGCATGAAACTTTTGCATGGAGCCCACTAGGCTCCTAAGAAGCAGTGTCTGCTATCTCTTCTTGCCAAAACACTTTCATAGCATGAATTTAGAGGTGGTGAGCCCAAAAGTTGGGTCAAACGTCCACTTCTATTATTGAAGCAACTTGAAAGACACATGAAATTCTTTCAAGCCAAGATTTCTCAAGACTACCTGGGCATGATGGTACATGTCTATAGCTGTAATACCCAGGGAGGCTGAAGCAATAAAGCCCTTTTATTTCCCTTATTCTTCCTTCTTCCTCCCTTTCTTTCTTTGTCTTTCTTTCTTTTGTATTTGGTACAGGGTCTGTAGCGTCGCAGGGTCTTACTACATAGATTGGTCTGGTAGTGTTTTCAGCTTCCCAAGTGCTGAGAATAGGTGCATGCCACCACTCCCTGTCGCAATCACCATCTCAGAGTGTCCTGAGGGTGGGGCCGGCACAGTGAGTTGGGAATTGAACCCCTGCTGCTGTGCTCTGCCTAAGCAGGGGCTTTAGTTCACAGAGCTATCTGGGTAGCTCTATTGTTTCTTAATTAACTGAAATAAAAACATTAGTTTTGGAGGTCAGATAGTTTGGCAATACATCATCAGTTTTTCATGACCTAATCACTGGGCATAAGCCCTGTGTAATGTGACTTTTGATGAAAACAGTTGCCTGCATTTACTTTTGAAGTACTAGAAGGCCACTTGTGTTGAAAACACTGTCTCTTCATTTGAGGAGATGGATATGGTTTTCCTGATTTAAATATCACACAATGTATACATCAATCAAAACATCGTGTTGCCTCATTAATAGGTCGTTTTTATGTTTCTGTGTTAGTTTAAAAATAATTTTTTTTAAAAAAGTTAGACATTTAAATGTCCTTTACTTTCCTCTAAATGAAATGTAGATCCCTTTGCCTGGGCTTTAAGGTCCTCTGTAGTAATACACCACTCTGACCATTTAGTCCTCTCATTAATCTCAATATAGAAAACAATGTCCATCTTCCCCTCAAAACTGCAGTTTTCTCTTAATTCCTCAAAGCACTCATGGCACTAATTCCTTTGCTCCAACACACCAGCCTCTGTCCCTGAACATGCACTAAACATTGTTCTCAGAGTCTGAGGCAGTGCAGTGAATGAAACAAAACTCTGTGCCTTTATGGAGCTTGTGTTCTGGTGGGGGAGAAGCTGGAAAATAAATGCAGTTAGTAACAAATGTTTCAAAAAAACAGGGAGCAAAGGGTCCTCAAAGAGTGGGGTTAGCTCACAGGTTTCACAAGTGAAGAGCTGAGGAAGACTCAGGAGCGGGGTCTGCGGCTCCTAGAAGAAGAGGAGAGCCACGCAGAGCAAATGCAGGGGCTCAACTGGGGCATGGAGAAGTTAGTGGAGTGGGCAGGAACTGCATGTCTAGATCTGGCTTTTGAGGACTTGGTTTACTATGGATAAGATGAACATATCAATGGATAGCTTTGAGGAGCGGAGAAACATGATGCTGGCCTGGCCTGAAAGGTCCCCCGGGAAGCACACTGAGGTCACACTGCAGCACTTGAGAGGCAAGTGAAAGCCCTGCTGTAAAAACCTAAGTGCGAGCTCATCATAGATGGGACTTGAGTGGTGATGAGGGAAGGGCTGAAAGTAGGCAGGTTCGGCCGCCCTCTAAAGGTACAAATAACAGCATCAAGTGCAAGAGAAGAAATAACTCCACGGTCATCGTCGGCCTCAGCAACTAAAACAGCTCAGTGGAACAGAAATAAAACTTGAGCCACACACACAGTGCTTAGTTTTCTGATAGTCACATTTTAAAAAGCCAAAAGATGAAGATGAAATCAATTTTAACTGCATCTCATTTAACTCAGTGTAATCAAAACATGATTTCAAACAAGTAATCACTATAAATTATCAAAATACCTTCTTTCTCTGAATTAAGTCTTTGAAATCTTGTGTGAATTTGACATTTAAAGCACATCTTCATTTTTAATACCCTTACTTCAGACTTCACATGTGCTGAGTTGCTACCCTATTAAAATAGTGAAAACTAAGATGATGAGGTATTTGGCTGTTTTATCTAATTATATACTAAATCACCGGAATCAGTTTTCAATAAATCGCGGGACAGCCAAGTAGCTACCAAAAGCTCTGTTTCTAAATAAAATAAAGATGATTTAAGGGTATACAAAACATATTCATAGTAAATAGGGCTGGTGGGAAGGGAGAAACACTCCCTGGGGTGGGAGTCAGTATACCCACAGGAGCCTGCAGTGGCATACACCAAAATTTTAACACTGACAGTTTGTTGAATAATGGACAGGAAAGACTGCAGGTTTGGCATGGGCGGATGACCAGAAGCATTGGACACTGTGGGCTTAAAATACCTATCAAACATCCTAGGCAAAAAACACACACTATTTAGAGTTTATAGAGGGTCAGATAAATATATAAAGCTGGAAACTGTCAGTATACATAAGGATTTTATAGCCTTGAGATTAAATGAAATAGTGAAGCAGTGATTTTTTTTAATGAAGAAGCGAGCAAGGACTAAGCTGTTGGGAGCAGCTGAAGCTGAAATTGATCATATGTGGGGAGCAGGACAAGGCCTCAGTGCTCAAAGCAACCAAGCTACCCTAATCTTTTTATTTATTTATTTATTTTTGGCTGCACCAGGGATTAAACTCAAGACCTTGTGCTTTCCAGGCAGGCACTTATTCTACTGAGCTATCTCCCTGGCCTCTTACCCTCAGTCTTGAGAAAAATACCTGGTCTGGACAATTAAGACAATTAGCAGGGCAACCTTGCGTCTGCTAATACTAACTTTGCAAGAATATAAATAAATGCCCCTACTGTGGCTGGAAGGGTCTTTTGCCCATCGGGCAGTAGCTTCCACATAAACCCAGTGTCTGTTTACCTTTTTCTCATCTTTTCTGCAGTTTCTCACTGGGCATATCAAGGCATCAATGACTGCCTACACTAGGCCATAGGACACTTCAATTTTTCACATCAAGAAGATGAAGAACCAGTGCAGGAGACTAGAACAACAAGTGAGGCTAGCGGGAAAGCAGAAGACTGAGATGCTTGGGAGAGTTGACAGAGAGTGACTCCTTGTTTTAAATGTTACAGAAAAGTCAAGTCAGAAGAAGATGGTGAACTAAAACCTATCTTGTCCTGATGTCACTTGGGGCCCTCAATGAACAATTTTGGTGAGGAGGCTCTCAGAAGTAAGTGAGCTCGAGAGACACCAGGAGGAAAAAACGGAGACAACATGTAGGCAATAGCCGTTCTGCTAGGACATAGAGCAAAGAAATGTCTGAATCAGTCTGTATCATATTCCTTATAGTTTCATCTCACTGCAATTCTAAGTCCTTTGAAGCAATGAGTATCTTAATTCAATGAGCCTTAATTCAATGATCCTTTAGTTGTAAATTAAAAATTAGTGCCTCATAGTAATATAATAATTTAACTTAATGTATCAGACTATTTAAACTACTGAATTAACATATTACAGTTTACATTAAGAATATCCTGCACCAGCCTCTCAATCTCATAAATGGGGCTTTTGTAGGAAACTAAATTATAAGGGAAATATAGCTGGTGTGCTGCAAGGAGATGGGGACTTGGCAGAGGAAGTGGGTCACTGTGGGATGACCCAGGAGGATGCACCTCCTTTCCTATCTTCAGGCGCCTTCTCTCCCTGCTGTCATGGTGTGAGCAGCCTTCCTGTGCCCAGGGCCCTGCACGATAGCCTGGAAGCTGGCCTGCCATGGATTAAAACTGTGAGCCAACTTAAATCTCCACTTTAAGTTGTGGGTGTCAGGTATTTTTCCCCAGGAACAAGAAATGAATGAGACAGCATGTGAATTAATTCATTACTGAAGCCACCCATGGGATAAAACTTCATAAGGAAACACATCTAAAAAATAACTGTTCTGCTAATTATTGGTTGCCAGGAAGGCTAAGCATAGATTTCTGGGTGACTCCCTTAACCCTTTCGAAAAGAATGATCTTTTATCTTCTTGTTAAAGACCAAATTTAAAATTCACTGAACCCCAACTCTTTGACATTACTGAAAAGATGAAAGATTAAAAAATATTGAAATACATTACTAGTGAGATATCTGCCATTATGCAAAAAGATACAAACATGGGCAGAGGAGACAGCTTAGCTGCCTAAGTGCCTGCCTGGCAAGCGCAAGGACCCAGGTTCAGTCACCAATACCATGCAGGCCCCATGCTAAGCCAGCTATCAAAATTGGGCATGGTAGCACGTAATTCTAGTGCTGGAGAGGCTGAGACAGAAGGATCACTAAAACTCTGAGCTCCGTAGTGAGATCCTATGCCAAATAAATAAACAAGATTTTTTTAAAGAACATAAAAAAAGATACAGACTGTAAGCCAAGTTATTAAAAGATATTGTTACAATAAAACTTAAAATGACCGACCAGAAAAGTGAATTATTTTTCCAACTTTTAACATTTTATAAAACACCCATTTGGAAAAGTCTTCATAGAGTTTTAACATGTTAAGAGATCATTTCTGGTAACTGTTAAATCTGCCTCTCTGTGAACTTTCATTCAGAAAACACAAGTTCTTACTAAATGCAATGAATGGGAAGACTTCTCAAATTTTAGCATCTAAGACTGAGAAATGAGGATCAGAGCATGAGCAGAATGGTGGAAATGCTAGAGATATCATAGAACGTACAATTTTAAGGTTTGCAACTTGAGCTTTAGCTAACTGAAGTGGATAAATTAGTAATTTACTGCAAAACATTCTCTGTATAAACAGAAATAATTCATTTCACTTTATAAAGTGCCTAACTAAAAAAAAAAAAAACTCCAAACACTGCACGGGTGCTACTACTTCTATTCCTTCTACTGCTTAAAAAAATCCAAATTCCTAAGCCAATCTCAGAGCTAAGTTTGATCCCATCCTCTTGCCTTACAAATTCTGTCTTCAGACCCTGATGCTTGTAGCAAATGTGTCCCTTCTATTTCCCCACTCAGTCCCTTCTGCTCCTTCTACTCACCAGAAGGAAATAGTGACATCCGCGGAGGAGACGAAAAGGCAGAGTGGAGAAAAAGCAGAGCCGCGGCCCCAGCATGCAGCACAATGCCGTATGACGGGGAGGTGTTCAGCACACAGCACATTGCTTTAAATAAATGTTATAGGGATTTACAAAGGCAGACAGACTAAAATAACAAAACAAGAATTAGAATAGCTCATTGTAAAATAACTGTATGCATTCAGGCACACATGCTGTGCATCAGTATCTAAGATGAAGAGAAAAGCATTCCAGGATCAAAAAGAATGCAAAAGAAATATATGTAGGTTTTACAGTCAAGTGTATGGGATCAAGAGAAGGAGGAGGAGAAAAATGGTAAGCAGGGTAACAACACATATGCCATCAAGTGACTATGTCGCTTCATTCAGAATTTTACGAAAATGATAGCTTCTGATTTAATGCAAATAAGTGAATTTATTTCATCCCACCTGGAACTTGCCACTTGGCAAAAACTAACAGGAAAATACAAGCATAATGATATGTGACAAGAAAGTTATTCTCCACATATAGTCACACTCTCAGCTACAACTCCTTGAAATCTGAGGTCACGCTGTCCTTTGATTAATTCTGCATTGTGCTTAGTGCTCCATCAGCACGTGAGGGCATTCAATAGCAATTACTGAGATTGCCTTGTGATTGAAGAGGACAGAGCTGACCTTTTCCAATAAGGAAAATAGTGTCACCTGACTCTTGTTGTACTGTAATATTACAATAGGTAAATCCTGTTCTGCTGTCACTTTACTGGGATCCTTGGGAAATCTGTAAGCTAAAACTGTGGCATAAATTCATCATGAGGAAGTTCGAAATTGTGAAATTTTCCAGTTGGTGAACTCAAGCCTTATGAACAGTGAAGGTGACATCACGGTCCGCAGTTGCCTCCTGGCTCTCATAACCTTGGGCACACAGGAAGCGCACTAAGAGCGGCTCTCTTTCCCAGCACGTCTACGGCTTAAGCCTGGGTACAACCTCCTGTACCCACACATTATGCAGGGTCACCTAGAACACGTGGTCAGGGTGGGCACGGGGCAGAGGCCTCTCCACGTGCCCCGGCTGCCCGTCCACAGTGCACACACTAGAGCTGCTCCCCGTGGAGCCCAGGCACTTGTTCCCAGGCCTTCCTGTCAGTCCTTCTGCTTACCTTTGCTCACCCTTTTTCCTCCCTTTTTGCCCCAGGCTACAAGACTTTGTTTGCAGAAAGAGCATTCTTTATTTCCATGAATCATTATCCCATAAAACTATTTTAGAGGAGGTTACACTAAAACTTGTTCTAGTTAGGGAGTTGCGCTTCCACAGCATAAAGCGACAAAAATAGAGACATTATACAGCTTTGAGGAAAAGAACATTCTCCATCAACAAGTGCGCTGGCTTTTTATTTCCTGTGCTTTCCATTTCACTTTAAAGATGGAAGTGAAACTGGAGCAGCAGTAAGTCAAGGAAAACAGCTGAAGGTAGGGTCTGAGAGGAAAACAGGTAGGGTGTAAATGGTTCTAAGATTCACCAGGACTTGGCACAGTTAAGACGTGGGATAGCTCTGACTGCCGCTGCTTTCCTGCTGCTTGACTTCGTTCCCATTACTGGAAAAAATTCCCCCCTAGAAATAAAATTTTAAACTAATTTTCAAAATAGTGATGATAAACCACAAAAGCCTTTGAAGCTTTTGAGTTTGAAGTCTCCTTCTAGCTTATCTACCACCCACTGACCAAATAAGATTCAAGAACCTCCAATCTCTCATTTCCATTAGTTCCTCTATCTCTGATTTGTCTCAAAGATAAAACTTCGAGATAATTTTTAACAAAGTAAAAAGGATTAGTAAAGCAACTGAGCCAGTTCAAAATGATTTAAAGATTAAACAAAGTCTTCATCACAGGGAGGGCAGCTGCTCAGAGAGACTTATTTTAAAAAGTAAAACAGATTTAATCTCTACTTAATCTAATTTAATGGAACTGGAGAAAATAAGTATAAAATGGAATATTCTGTATTTACTTTTGAAAAGTGATTACTTATTTAAAAGTTTTTGGGTTTTAACATTAATTGCAGCACTTCAAATGGTATATACTATTAATAACATAAACTGGACTTTGAGCTGAACTTAGTATGTCCATAAGTGAAGAAATTCAACTGAATATATATTTTTATTTATAGAAATATTGTATAGGGGCCAGGGAGATGGCTCAATAGAATGAGTGCTTCTCTGGCAAGCGCAAGGATCTGAGTTCAATCCCTGGTTCCGCAAAAAAAATAAAAAAAGAAATATTGTATAAATGATATCTACCTTGCTTTATTAAACCATGTAATTTGCTATTTTTATATTCTAACTTCATTTTCATATGGCAGCTCTCCTTTAATGATATTTTGACTGATAAATATATCCTATAATAGCATAAAATCAGACTTAACTTTTATATGGGATTCTAAAGTTGTACTGCCATGGTACCAAAAAGCATCAGAGTTAAAAGTAATTATTTCTTGCAAAGTAAGTCATTTCCACCAGCCTGTGTCCTCTAAGCAAAGGTCTTAAGGTACTGTCCAGACTTTCATCTAGAAAATGATTCAAAACACAAAAAGTATACACACAAGGAGGCAGTTTCTTTCCATTTGCTTTTCTTCAGAGACCCACAATAATATGTAGATGTAGGCTTTCTCTTCAAAGCTAACATGTTTCCATGCCTCTTTATCTTCTACAACTAGCTTTTAGCAAAGTTTGAAAAAAAAAAAAAAAAGATGACTACTAGGTATAAATTATGCTCAGCACGGACGATCCAAGTACCAGGACTCAGCTCCTGGTCATAAGAAACACAGGATGTGAACAATAAAAGGAACTACCTCTGCAGCTGCTGGCCTTAAGTCTAGGTTATTGATGATGGTTACATATCATGCCTCTGCCAATCTACCATGTCAGGCACACTTGCCAGGCTCATTTGCTTGGTCCTGTCACTCAAGGCTTTGTGTCAGATCAGCAAGGACAGCAGTACTCTGAGCTCAAATTCCCTGGGTCTCCAATCATTTCTCTTCAGCTTCTAAAGGAACCCAGGCTTATTCACATAGGAGTTAACTAATAGAAATTTTGTAGTCTCAAATTAGTTTGCTTTAATTAACTTCACCTAATCTGAGCCTCTCCATAAAAATATTCAACTGAGAATAGTGTCACTTTACAAGGCTCGCCTCTGCACCTCGGAGTTTTGAACATTTGAGTTGTTGAAACATTTCTTTCTAATATAATTTTAACTTTCTTCAGTCATTTCAATATCTTTGGGTATGACTGCATCCACTGATTTAGGTCAGAAAATTCACAATTCTGGTCAGTAATCACTGGATTAATTTATGACTTTTAGTAAAAATATCAGATTTATGAATTTAATGTTGGTACAGTTGGCTACACATTTTATAATCATTCACTGGTGGGCAGAATAATGCCTCTGAAGATGTCCATGTTATGACCCCCAGAACCTGCAAATATGCTTTCTTCCTTCCAAGAAAGGAGTTGGCCTTAGTAATTAAGGTTAAAGACTATTTTTTTTTTGATACAGGGTCTTGATACACAATTTGGACTTGTTATCTTTCTGTTTCAGCCTCCCCAGAGCTGATATTCCAGGTGTGAGCCGCCATGCCCAGTCCCAAGCTAGCAGAGTGTGCCCAGGTTCTGGGGCAGGCACAGCATGCAGTACTGGGAATTGAATCTGTGACCTTGCACTTGCCAAGCAGGCACTTACGTTGTGAATCTATCACCCCAGTCCAAGGTTAAAGACTTTAAAGAGGGAGTCCACTATAGGTTATTCAGGTCCAAACTATGATGCGAGTCTTTCAAAGTGAAGAATTGTTTTGTGGCTGCAGAGGATCAGAAAGACAGCATCATGAAGATGTGACCCCCAATTATTAGTTGCAAAGGTGGAAGGTGGCCCATAGTGACACAGGACAAAGACACAGATTCTCCCCCAGAGCCTTGTGAAAGATTGCAGTCCTAATGAAGCCTTGATGCTTCAGTCTACCGAGATACGCCAACCATGGAAACAATACATATGCTGCAATAAATGTGCATTATGTAAGCCACAACATTCATGATACTTTCTTCCAGAAAACAACATCCTAGTTACTGAACTATATTAATCAGCCTCTTTATTATACTACATGAGATCTAATCAAAATCTACAGTGAATGTTTAAATTTTTAAAAATTTATTACAGTTAAAACACATTGGCATTAATCCCTCAAAACAGTCTCTCTCACTTCTAATACACTTGTTCTATCATTGTTCCTACTTCTGGTAGCATTTCTGAAAGTCCCTGGGGTGAGTGACTTTGGCTGTGCCCCCGGGGCAGCCAAGGTGTCCTAAATTGACTCAAACCATTCACAGTCAGTGGTCAGTTGGTCAGGAGCTGTGCTGTGCAACATCTGATGAATACATGCACGAGAACAGCCATAAGGCTCTTAGGAATCTGGCTTACTTAGATTCCACTCAGTGGCACCAACAGTATTCTTGATCACACCTTGTAAAGACATTCTGGGAAGAGGACTTCCAGGGCTGCTTCCTAAAGTGACAAAAATAATGGGATAAATGTATTTGAACTGAGGTGCATTGTTTTGAGGGGAAACATTGACAATGTGTCTTTTATGGTAATGTGTTTAAGCATTCACCATATATTTTGATCATACTTCAGATTAATCACTTCTTTTATGGGAAAAATAAACTTAAAACTTGGCCAGCAAAAAGTAGCTTCACGAAAACAGAAAATGGCATGTGAAAGGGTGGGTTCTGCAGGTTCTAGGGTCTCAATGCAGAAAACAGGATTCTGCCCTGAACTGTGCCCTTACAACTTGAACTTTTTGCCCATCACTAACAAAATGTTTATGTTCGCGTCTGCAGTCCCCAGACAGTTTCCTCCAGTTCTTCTGGCTCCTGGCTCCTGTAAACTGCTGAGTCTCTGGTGAAAGCCAAGGTAACTGTTTCTGCTATTTTTCATCAGTCTCAGACTGGTGAAGTCTACAGCCCTGGCACTTCCATAATTCAACAAGAACAAGTAGAAGTATGAAAGCTTTTGACAATCTTATTATGACATAAAAATAAAATGAGACCTTTCCTAGATCACTTTTTAAGATCAATCTCCCTAGGCTGCTCAGAAGCCCTTCCTAACTCAAAACCAAAAGAAACTAATTTATAAAATACATTCTACATAAACTACTACCTATATTGGACCAGGCAGCAGAATATGATCATGACTATTTAAGGGTCTAAAACTAAAGAAATATTTTAATTTTGAATGGATTTAATCAACAGGTTAAATCATATCACCAAAAATATTAATCCAACCAAAAACCAAAAAGCCTGATAAAATTTTGCCTATAATGTCATGTATCTCACACAGCAATACAAAAGCAATGTCAATAAGAAAGTGGTTTTTAAAAGCATAGCAATAGCTTAGACTAACTCAATTTCTTTAACATTTAACCTGATAATCTAAATTAGGTAGTATCATAATTTCTTTCTACTTTTTAGGAACTTTTTCCAATATCAATTAAGTAACACACTTTCAGACACAAACAGGATTATCAAAATAATGAAGAAATTACATCAAATCATTTTAGCATATTTTCAGAACAAGAAGAAATTCAAGTATTTATGCTATTTAAGTTAAAACACATGTACCAGCTAGTAGTTAAAAATCTAAATTTTTAACATTGTTTTCTTCTCACAACTAGGTAAGTAAATAATGTATTATCAGTTCACTAATATAATTGCATGCAGAAACAAAGCAATGTTGCACAGCAGAGTATATGCTAGAAAACCCCCAAAATATAAAATTATAGAAATGGACAATATAACTCATTCACCTACCTCTCAACAAAGCATCTGTCTACCTTCTAACAGAATAAAGGTTCATGTATCCAATGAGCTGGGCTTATTCACCATGCTATTATATCTCCTTCTTTTTTCTTTGCAAACCTATTAATTAACTAGAAACTGCCTTTTCTTAGTACCTCTGTTTAAAGTCAGTATCACATTGTTCACAGAACATACTGAAATAGTTCCCTGAGAACCAAGGAAAGGAAATATGCTTAGAATGGAGATAGTTGATATGGAGCAACTGGTTTATTTTCACAGTCATTTATTGTTTATTGATGAGGCATATTGTAGGAGACAAGCTAAAAACAGAAAACTTCCTAAGGAAAATATTCACTCATAGCTCTTCTCTCTGAATCCTGTAACTGTACAGTGCTGTGTTCATAAACTTGAACACAATTGGCTTATCCAGGATGGGTGCCTATATAGGAAGAAAAGTTTCAGAAACCATTCATTTCATTCAGCACAATATCAAAAGCATTATTTTAAATATCATATCATGAGACATGAAGAGCAACCAAAGTATGGCATGGATATGAAATGACAGCTACTGAGCAATATACCTGAACTTTATAACACCTTTCCATAACTAAATAGCGGTGTTTAAACGTAAGTTGTAACTGCTATCATGTGCTGGCACTTCTGGTAAGGTCCTCCCATGGTATGTTATTGTTTAAACTGGAGAAAAAAAATAAAATATCAAGAAATGAATGCAATTCGTGTGCTTGAAAAATAGCCTTAGTTGCTCTGTGATACCTGCCAAGATATACTAGGCTATTTACATATTTCAAATAGTTCAAAATAAAGAGCTATGCTGTATGTGCTGCTGCTACTGCTGCCGCTGCTGCTTGCCAGGGAAAGTAGCAGGCGTTACACTGCATATTCACAGTTACTGTTACAAGCCTGTCCCGTGTGCACACGCGCACATACAAGCACACATAAAGTAAAAACCGTAAAACAGATCTGCGTAACTGGCTGAAATTCTCCCATTTCCCTAGATGTCAGTTAGTAGTGTATCTTAGCAAGCAAGAAACCTGAAGCAGAAGAATAGAGGTATTTTAGTAATTCTTAGAATACTATGCAAAGCAAGGCACCTACCTTCCATTGCTAGGGACCTCTGAAATCACACTGGAAAGCAAGCAACGGAAAAGGGGCTTATTGCAGTGTGAATCATCTCCGTGTAGATGCTCGAGCAACCCCTGTATGCATACTGACATCATCAGGCGAGACTCAGAGGCAGAGGATACTATGGAAACGGAGCAATGCGCTGGGAGACAGAAGCCTTTAATTGCTTTAACAACTTCCTGGGGCTCAAGCAACCGGGCTTAGATTTTTCTAAGCAGGAAATGAAGGTTGTCACAGAGGCAGCAAGTGTGACACAGAGCAAAGGGACTCAATGAATTCTGAAATGATTAATTTCCATGTGCCTTTCTACTAGCAAATAACATTACACGATCTCATTAGCAACATCCCTGGCACAGGCTAATAAATAATATTCCTTGCTAGCAACAGTCTAAGTATTCATATATAGTTTTTGCATTTAACAAGCACTGACATTACTGCATTATGGATATCTTTTTCCTTGGTTTCTTTAGGAAAGAAAGCCCACATCTGTGTCCTGTGAAATCAGCCTTCTAATAACAATGAAAACTGATTCCCTCTGTTAACTTCTCCAGGAGGCAGCAGCTGCCCACTCCATTTATCTCTGAGCTCCAGTCAATCCTTCCCAATACATCACTCACCCAGAAAACACCCCAGTGAAATGCCTAATTATGACACGCAGACACAACCGGAAGAAATCAACCAACTTGTTCTCGCAGCGAAGTGTCTTCGATCACCGGCAGAATTGCTTCAACTTCTCATGACTCTCAAAACTCACATCATTGAAATCTTCCCTCTGCACATTCTGTCCTTCCCTGCAGCTGTCAAGCATGTTCAGAAGAACACAACCTTCCTTAGACATGCCAGGTTTAAAGTAATTGCTTAAAATAACACTGTTTCAACTTCAAACTGAGTCTATAATGATACACCATGCCTATGTGATCAGAAACAACACTTTAATCAGTGTGTAATTTATCATCTGTGCAATGAAAACTATTGTTTTCTTCCCCATAAATATTGGATTGATATGTTTTTAAACAATATCACAGTCTAATTTTTATTGCAAATACTATAATTGTAAAGATAAGCAAATAACTTGGCAGATCTTAAGATATTCATGCCGGGCATGGTGGCGCATGCCTGTAATCCCAGCACTCGGGAGGCTGAGGCAGGAGGATTGTTGTGAGTTCGAGACCAGCCTGAGCTACAAAGTGAGCTTAAGGCCAGCCTGAACTGCATAGTGAGACCCTGTCTCAAAAAGACAAAAAAAAAAAAAAAAAAAAAAAAAAGATATTCATAACACAATAAAAGCTGAAGGTTATCATTCTGTACCATATACTTAGATCTCAGCTATTCCAAAGAAACTATTATTATCTCTATTCCAATTTAGATGAAGCTAAGCCTGTCTTTTAATGCTTCCCTTGGGAGTAAGGAGTGTGCAAATGCCTCACAATAATACTTCTTAGAAACTAATAAAATGGAATGCAACAGCACCAATTTACAATCTAGAAAAACATAGAGAATTATAATCTAACTTACAAGTGGACTTCTAACTTTCGTAGATTTTAGGGAAAAATCTGAAAGGAGACAGTAAAATTGGAGCACTCAATAAAACCAAAATGGTTCAGTTTTTCTAGACACAGGTAAAAGTTAACAGTTTCCAACAAATTAAAATTCATACTCTTTGGGGGTGTCTTCTTCCTATGAGCTTTGGTTTGAGAAGCTCATATGATATAAATAATATATAAATATATAAAATAATGTAAATAATATATATATATATATACATGTTTGTTTTTAAATAAATATGTGTGTCTATTGGAATATGGACTAAAAATTAACGAGAAGGTAGACCATGCTCAATTGCTAATGGTACTTCTACAGTTTCAACTGTAGGCTGATTTAAGGGTCAGTTCTCCAACTCTTACGCAACATGCTTTTACACATATTTAAAAGATTTTAAATTATGAATGTGAATTGCTATTATAGTTAAACAAGTGGAAATTCAACTAAGTCCGTCTGAACTTGTAATCTTAGCTATCTGCACCCAAAGAGGGTGAAGGACAGCCCTGGTTGATCTGTTCTTAAGAGGAGAGAACCCAAGTGTCTAAACAGAGTTAGGACAGAAAAAGCGAAATAATGGTTATCAAGGCAATAGAAACACAAAAGGGAATGGGGTGGACTGATTTTGTCAAAGAGATGTGACAGTCTGGAATGAATAGCCCAACAAGAAAGCTTGTTTGTCACATTTTTTCTTTCAGTACAGTTTCAAACCCTAAAATAAGACCAAACCAAGATATCTAAAAGTACAATAGGCTGAAAGAAACATGGAAGACCACCTGCAAAAACAGAAACCAAGCATCAGTGGCCCTAGTGTATGTGGCTAAAGGGGCGCTTATGGAGAAAACAGCTCTCATTTCCCCAAGCTTCTTTCCTCAGCTCCAGGCCTCATTTAGCTTTTGTTTTCTCCTCTTGTGTGACAAAGGCAACTCAGGAGTATCACACGCTACATACAGTGTGTTCTATTTCCTCTCATATTGCACTACATTTCACTGCCTTCTTAGATCATAAATTCTTGAGACAATAACTCTGTAAAAGGCTACCACTTTTTCCTGCTTTTCAAGGAAGGTCACAGAGAGGCCCTGGGAAGTGCACGCCCAAACGAGACCAACCCAGAACCCAGGACATGGAGGTTAGAAACACAGAGCTGGGAGCAGGAAACCTCCCCAGGGAGAGAAATGGCCCTTCTGGGCTTTGCCATGTTCTGGCTAGATGACTACATTTCTCTCTCCTAAATTTGAGAAAATCTATTTTTTACTTCCAGAGGAACCTCAGGCCTCACAGATATCTAAACATCTCAAATTGACATTAAAAATTATAAGGTTACATATACTCCCCACTCCCCCCAAAAAAAGGAAAATATATTTCCCAAAGTAGTCATCCTATGGACTGTCAAAGCATGATAAATTACATCTAATTCCCAGGCAACAAATCTTTCAATTGAAGTTTGAGGATCAAAAGACCATGAGTCTAAACTTGTTTGTTCAACTAAAGTGAATTCATGTTGGCAAGGGGCAATTCAGAAATAAATATGGGTTTAAGTCTTACTCCTTGGGAGATGCTTGGCTGGGATCCCTAAAGCTCTGAGTGGTGAGCCATTGGCCAGCCTGCTCTTTCCCACAAATCACATTGCTGACCATAAGTCTCAACACCCTGGCTTTGCTTTGGTTTATGTAAAACATCTTCCTAGCACAAAGAAACAACATTCTTAGCTGCTCTGCTCCTGAGAGATATTTTTCTAATTTCAAGAAAGATATTACAAGGACTGTAAATGGAACATGGGACTTTAATATTGGCATTTGCAATCTAATTTTTAATTAAAACAAATTCTTACTGATTTAGTGAAAAAGTAAGGAATTCCACGGGGAAAAGGATTCTAACTTCCCATCATCCTTAAATCTAGCCAGTAGCCAAACCCAGGGATGTGCATCTTCTGTGTTCTAGTTGTGTTGTTTCCTCTCTAGTTTACATCCTCTTTACCAGTCATCTCTAGTCTCTTAACTGGTCTCCTTGTCCTCAATATTTCACCCTTTCAGTCACTCTGCGTATCAATTTGTAGTTAATGAATCTTCATAAAACACTATTTTGACCAGTTTCCCACCAGCTGGCCAAAACTCTAAATTCCTAAAAGGTTCCCCTTATGGGCCACTGTATCAATTGCAGGTTTTAGTTTCATCCTTACCTGACCTTTCTTCCAGCACCTGAACATCATACAACCTGACACACCAATGTGTTCCTATACTTTCCTTCCTCTGGGACTCTGATATATCCTGGTCCTAGAAGTCTATATCAGCCTGCTCATCTCTCCACCTAATCTCCTCACCACACTACCAAACCAAACCCTGCCTATCCTTCAACACTCATCTCATTCATCAGATGAGGAGTTTTTCTGAGGAGACAGTTCCTCAGAAACTTCCATATTGTTGACTTCACTAAATGAACAGTGGATGTCCTACTATTGGCGTGGGCAGGCAGTTCATGGGCACAGTGTGTACTCAGCTTGTGCAATGACTTGGGTTCATTCCCTAGTGGGAAGGAGTGAAGAAAGGCAGGCGGGCAGGCAGGCAGAGGAGGAAGGAGGGAAGTCGAAGGGAGGGAAGGAAATAGAGAAGCTACTGTGAAATTATTTTCATTTATATCATTTTCCTACTTCCTTTAATCTCCTGAAAACTAGAGCCAAAAGTCTATATTCCTTTCCTGTCTCTATATAGGACTACACCTTGTATTTGGCATTTGTTTGAGGAGAAATATTCAATAAAAGAATGCAAAATTTGTCACACCTTAATTTTCCCATTATCTAAAGTACCTAAGATTAAATTATTTGACTTAATCTTCTAAACAAACTAGTACAGTAGGAGATATAAATCAGAATTTCACTTTCAGATATGAAACTAAGTAGTCTCATAGTGCTACCATTATTTCTCCTATGCCATATAACCTCTAGGTCTCCTAATTCTACATTATATTTCTTACCTGCACATCTGATTCTTCTAATAAATATCTTAATCCAACAAGGTATCTCATGTACTTAGTTTGGTATGTGCAATAGAAGCTACTCAAGTTCTTATCCTAATAGAACTTAAACTTTACTTTCATTTAAAGGTCTAGAACTACTTTTTTTATACTATCTTGGAACTCATCAAGTGGCAATTAACTTTTATATTTTCCCCAAAACTAAACACAGATTATAAAGCCTTCTATGTCTTTAATCAAAAAGTCAAAGGAATTATGGATGATGACTTATTTTAATACAAAAGCTTATTTCAACATTGTATGATTCTAATTTTGATTATAATTCCCAGAAGAAATACTGGATTAAATTCTAATTTACTTTTTCTAAAGAAAGCTAGTTTAAGATAAGTTCCCATTTCAGTCTCTCAATTAGTGGACTTTAAAATACTTTCTAGGTACGATACAAATTTAGAACTTGGAGGGGAATATAGAACATTTGTGTCAGGATAAGCAGAGATGCTAGGTTTTTTTGTGAAATAAGAAGAATCTCTAAGAGGGGTTAAAAATGATGCCAGCCGCTTCAGACAACCCACAGAGCTGAAAGGGCCTGCCAGAAAGCTGTGGGTTGTGATGCTTCTGAATGAAACCCTTTTGTGCCACGGGCTTTCAGAGAGCATTCAGGCACAACTATGTATGTCTGGATTTAAATTAATCAACCAGTCAGTTTCACAACGCTGAGATTCCTCTGGTTTCACTCATTAATGTAGGCTTACTGACAGTTCCCAAATAAGTCTATAGCACCTAGAATGTTAAACACAACAACATACACCAAAGGACCTTTTTGAAGAAGAAAATTGCTGCTAACTACACTCTTTATAATGTGCTGAGTGTGACGCATTGTTTAGTAGATTATCCCATTTTAATCAGCTGCCCTGGTTTCCCTTTTCCCTCTTTGGTCCCAAAAAGACTGAGGCATAATTTATAAATTTTAATAATATAAATTACTTAGGAGCCTATTTCATCCTATCTCAGTTTAAAATACTATAAACAGCTCAGCTGCAGGGGCAGAACCTTCCAGTCAACAGGTCCCAAATACAAAAGAAGTTAAACCCAAAGCACATCTGTGTTATTAGCACAAACTCACTGAAGGAAAACTGTAACTATAGTCATGGCCACACAAGGCATGTACAGAAAACCAAAAGTGTATGAAAATGATGAGCCAAAGCCAGGTGGAAATTTTCATCTGAGTTCAAAACCATGAACTCTAGTCCCTTGGGAGAATCTTTGAAAATCACATGTTTCTTTGTTTTCCTTGAGCAGTAAAGGAATAAAAGTATTCTTGTAAAATATTAATCATGCATGTCTTGGGCACTAAGTCTAAAAGGAAAGGGTAAGTGAAGGGAAGCTAAGGATGTTGGTGTGTAATGTGATCAAGACCAGCTCTTGTCTGAAAATGCTGTGGAAACAGCAACTGCCAGCCCACGGCCTACAGGGAGTTCCAAGCAACCCAATCTGTCCTTCCCATTCACATCAAAGACCTTGGCTTGTGAAAAGAAGGCACCACGCAGTTCTGTGGAGCACAGCACTGAGTCTAAATTCCAACTCCCCCACTTCCAATTTCTGGGCCTGTGGACAAGCTGCTCCCCCTCCTGAGCCTTTGCTGTCATCCCAGCACCGAGGAAGGAACCATCACAGGGCCAAACATCACTGAGCATGTGCCTGTGGTCTAGGTGCTGCTTCAGGGACTGGGAGCACTGCTCTCAGGGCAGGAGCCAAACAAAGAACAATGAAGAAATAATTTATATGCATAGAGAAAGGCTGGAACACTATACCAGAACATCAAGGTAAGTGTGGGCAGGACAGGGTGGTGGTGTGTCACCCTAGAGTAGGACCTCTGAAGGCATAATTTCAGAAGCAATGGCCTAAGAAGGAACAAGAAAACAGAAACTTCCAGGTATGGGAACTAGCAAAAATAATGATTCTAATGAAATTCAACATGGTTACAATACAGTGAGCTGTGAACACAGCTAAGTCTAGACATCCTAGACAGTTAATTAAAGTGAAAAAAAAAAAATGAACAAATGCATGCATGGAGCTTGAGGCAAAGAGTGACACAGGAAAGGTCAACTTGGGAGCCCCCCCTCGCCCCACTCACACATGAAGTACCTACAGTGCCTGGGTGTCTTGATCTGAGATAATTAATCTGTCTCCACCTTTTCAACCCACTGAATTAACGTTTGCACTAGGGAGGTTGTCATCAAAACAGAAAGAAAAGAGATGGCAGGTAGGATTGGATTAGTTTGTAGAGAGCAAAGAAAGTTTCATACTGAGTCCCAACTACTACAAAATACCAGGAAGATTGGGGGTCTCTGTGTTGAGAAAAGTTCTGGGCCAAAGATACATCTGTGTAGCCATGGGCTCCATTACATACAAATATAGAAATGCTAAGGCTTTCCACAGGCTTGGAATTAGCAGTTCCTACTTGTTATCATATTTCATTTTGGGTGATATTTATTTCTCATAATAATAAAATTAAATAGATATTGTTACTATCTGTATCTTACAGGAAAGAATCTATTTGCTCGAAGTGACCAGCCTTAGAAATCTGGGTGTATTTAGAGACCATGTTTCCATCCTCTGATGGGAAAGCAGGATCCTTCGTATTCTGATAAAGATATTTTAAGGCTCCTTTTAGGTGAGGCTAGTACTTCTAGGTAGAGTACAAGACATTTTAGACAATCATCATTCTAGTTCTGGGATATTTTCTGGTTTCCACACTCACATGTTGCATTCTCAGGTATATACAAAGACACAATTCTTTCCTGTTTTTGATGTCTGTAGAGACAACATGTTTGTTAAAATTCCAAGTCTTATTTGATTTAGTGATTAAGTAATCTTATAAGCAAGCTGAGTTAATTTTAGCAGTTGTCAGAATTTCAGGTAATTTTAGTAAGAGAGCCTCAACTACCCTATTATTCAATGGATAGTGTCTTACCTTGCTGATTAAACACACACACACACACACACACAAACACACCATACACACAAGCAGGCATACACATGCACACATGCACACACACACAATACCTAAATGGCACACATATACATTCTCAAATTAAGTTATTGCAATTATTATTGAAGCAGCACAGTTTAATGAATAAGAATCTTTAGAAACTTAATCTGGAAGAACAGGAATGCTAAATTTCAATTAAAACTAGGACACTGTAAAGTAAAATTCTTTTATAGGTTACAGACCAAAGACAGTTTAGGGGAAAAAAAAAAAAACGTTAAAACAGAATTAATCCTAAATTGTCTTCTTCCCCTACCCCAATACCACACTTTCCTCCCTTCCCATTTTCTGTGACGGGGCTTCATTAACAAGGATAAAAGTAATTTTTTTTTTTATCAACCTTGCCTTGTACTACCTTGGTTTGATTACAGAAAACTAACCAGAAATGGAATTTTTATCACAAGAACCATAGGTAGGAGAAATAACACATTACACCTATCAGAGTAGTTAGTTTTATTCATGAACCCATGCTGGGTTAAGAAAGAAAAAGAAGAAAGCTAGCTTCAAAGCATTACTGAGAGATGATTAGCACTCTTAGTCACAAATGAGAATCACAAGCTACTTTGATGTGGGAGAATTCTTCGTGCCTAAATTTAAAGAAAGGACATTTACCATACAAGTTCAACCACTAAAAAAAAAAAAAAAATGCCTTCACATGCTGAAATCCAGTAATTACCTAAGGGAATAAACAAAATTAGAACTCAGTCTTGAAAATTATGCCTGAAATGCAAACAATATTCCTCCCTTATCATACAGCTAAGTGGCAAAACGCCAGCCATAAATGTGCAGTACTCGAAATATTACTCTTCATGCTGGTCCCCCGCCCCCCATCATGTTTCTCTGGGCATTAATCAAGCTACATGCACAACTGTATCTCAGAACTCACCAATGTTTAAATTCAAGTGGTGTTATTTAATTCAGGACATCATTGCCAAGACTATCACTGTATAAAAACTCTTAATCTGAAACTCACACTGACAGTGCCCTGAAATTACTAATCTTACAGAGCACAGCCATTGCTATTTATGACACAACATACACAGTTACCTATTTTCACAAAAAAAGATGTTTATTCTTTATATTTAATAGTTCTTAAAGTTGGCATGAAAATAGGCAACTTGGGGCGGGGGAGATGGCTCAGTAGAATTAGCACTTCCCTGGCAAGTGCAAGGGTCTGAGTTCAATCCCCAGTTTAACTGGAAAACAAAATGCAACTTAATAAATTTCAACAAAAATTGGGTATCGCTGAAAAGAAAATTAGTTGGTTTGAAATGTGTGTATTTTTGTAACAACAGTCAAAAGATATGGATAAGATGGGTGTCTAACACTTATAAATCATTTTAATAAATATATTAGATTTGATATTATCAAGACATTTGCACTTGAGGATATCTAAATATTCTTAAAACCTAACTGCTATAAAATTTTGGACTTTTTCCTACTTTGTACTAAGTTGACAAATCTTTATTAATATCAACTTGGAAACATATGTAAGACTGTAAAAAAATTACTGTGCTTCATTATGCAAGACCGCTTTTAAAGAACTTGAGTGTGACATTCAATTCTGTATCCTGTTAGAGAAGGTCAAAAGCCATTAGCCACCTGCTAAAAACACATACTAGAAAATTAAATGACCTTCAAAATTACTTTGCATACAATATTCTCAAAGTACAATGGGTAGAACTATATTTTAAATGTTTAAAAATGTGATGGCTCAAAAAAGAAATATCTCACAATGCCACAAAAAGGTTTCAAAATAATATTTACTAAGTTGTGATATAGAGTATTCCTAATAGAGTTTAAAAATACTATGTTGCCTGGTGTGGTAGCACACTGCTGTAATCCCAGCACTTAGGAGGCTGAGGCAGGAGGATCACCATAAATTTGAGACTGAGTGGCTCCAAGGCCAATCTACACTACAACATGACACTATCGCAAAAAAAAAAAAAAAAAAAAACGAAACAAAACAAGATACCACGTCTACTATGAAAGAAATGGAAGCTGCAGAATATATAAAATAATTAACATGGCCAACACTATATGGTCACTGCTGTCTCTTTTCCCAAAAAGTAAGAGACTATGGAAAGCTCAGGCAGGAGGATCACATATTCAAGCCTAACCTGGGCAGATTGGTGACCCAGCAAGACCTTGTCTCAAACTAAAAGACAAACATGAATAGGGAAGTCACTCCACACAAAGGCATTGGGCTAGATCTACAGTACTAAATAATTTTTTTAAAAATGAGACTCATTCTAATTCTTGGAATACTTAGGATATTCTATATTCTCTTTTCTGCCTGCAGTCTTCCAGTGACTGACCCCACCCTCCTTTTGCATGCCTAAAATAATCTACAAATCCATTTGCACAGAAGACAAATACCAGCCCTTGTGCTATGAAACTTTCAAATCTCTGTTAACATTGTGAACCTTGCAAAGAATGAGTATGACCTTCTGTCATTATTTATTAGTAAGTTCTGTAAGTTCTATGAGTAAACACTTAACTAAAACTCAGCATTCTGCACAACCAGGTACCGAGCTCTGTGATGTATGTTAATGCATTTAAGCCTTCTAATATTACAATTTAGGTAATTTTCCAAATAAGAAAAAGTAAGGCACAAAAAAGTGACAAAGTTTCAAGTTTACAGATTTCCCTCCTGGAAAATGAGGGGCTGTGAAGTCCTGACTGTGACAGCATCGTCCAGGAGGACAACTGCAGGCGGTAAAAGCAGAAGAAGCAACAAATGAAAGGATGCAACAGAGACAAGCACTCTCTTTCACAATTTTCTTAATCTTATGTGGCTCTCTGTGGTGCTGAATAAACAAAAATAAAGAGATGACAGATTTCTCCACAGCAAAGGCTACTGCTAGCAAACTTAAACATTAGGACACCCAGTTTCTCTCACCTTAAAAGATAGATCTCTGGTGTGTAGAACTGCGAATACCCAATCTTACAGGCCAAACTCTGGAGGACACCTGGTAGAGAAATAAGTGTTTTGGTACCATGTTAGATTCACTGGCTGCAGAGGCAGGTCCATGTGTGACAGTCTAGGCAGTTCATCCATGGACATGGTCTGGAGGTAGAACAACAGCAACTCGCAGAGACTGATTTCAAGAGGGTCAGAGGAACTCACTGCCTCTCCAGGGTTCTGGACATTCTGATGTTGCCTTCATGGAATCCCATCAATCTAAACAGGTTTATAGAAAATCACAAGCTTGCGCCTGACAGAAGTGCTCAGAATCCCTTCCAAGAACCCTCACTCAAAATGTAGCATTGCCATATGGGACTATTTTCATTGATGTCTTTGGATATATTTACTTGATCATTTAATAAAAGGCAAATTTTCCCTTAAATGTAGTATTATAGGCCTCTAAATGTCCAAGTAAAAGTTCAAGTAAATAAGCCCTGATTAATAAATTGCATACTCCAAATTCATCTGTCACACTGAAGATACTGAAATACTTCAAGGAAAAAAAATCACTAAGCCTTTCGGTAATAAGGTTGGAAAACATCCCCTTTTCTATACCTAAAGTGAAAAAAAAAAATTGAATTCCTTACTTTCACTGCAGACAATTGCTATTTGTTTTATGGATAAAGGCCAACTTATGCATACTTTTGTGACTTTCAGTCAAGAATGAAGGTCAATAAGCAGATTTTTTTCCTTCACACCAAAACCAGGGCAGCAACATGAATACAGATGTTTCTTATCCCTTTCATTGTGGATTTAACTTTAGTTTTCCCTCTCAGAGCAGCTAAGATTTCTTCATTTGTCAAGGGGGTAGCCATTAAGAAAGTCATTTAGCTAATAAACAAGGAAATTAGCTACGAAGACTGATACAAAACAGATAGTAACAGAACTAACAGCAATCTGTACACACAAATTAAAGCAGTAAGAGTTGCTCTGATAGGCACTTTCAAAACAACATCACCGGTATAGGGGTTAGGCAGCAGATCAAAAGTTTATTCTCTTGCTTTCTTGCCACAAAACTCTCTGGTTTTATTTTTGAGTTTCACTGAAGGAAATGCAGAGCAAGACAGCATCAGAAAGAAGAATCTGAAAAGTATGTGAGTGGGACAGCCCACCTTCACTTCCAATCACTCTCCTGATTTTGTTCATCACTGGAATAATCTGCTTAACATTTGTTTAAGTGTAAGAAAGACCACAGGACTTAAGCAAGCAAGATAATGTGAACAGGACTTGCTAAACTTATGAAAGAAGCCAGTGTTGGAAGTATAGTTACTAAATAAAGTTAATTAACATCAGAATTTTCATGGTACTATTATACCAGTTCAACACAAATAATTTAATTGAACTGACAATATTTATTATACACAGTGATTTTCTCATAGGGGAGCATTTCTCTACATATCACTATATTACCTATTTAGTGAAAATGTGTTCCATTCTCTACAAAAGTTAAATCTTTCTTAAAAATCCAATTTACAAAGATATGTAAGGTAGAAAGAAGCTACTAATTCAGGAATACAAATATCTCTTTTTCTGATTTTAAAGTAGAAAAAAAAAGATCTTTCTGAGCCAATCACATCTTATAAAAAGCTTGCACACACTGGCACTGGATTGAACTCCTGACTTTAGTTGACCAAAAATGTTTAGTAATAATCAGCAAAAACCTACTTTTGCCCATTTACTCAGTTACCTTCTACTCATTGCTGGGACAAAATACCCAACACCCAAAATTAAGGAAGGAAAGGTGTATGTAGCTCACAATTTGGGCAGGTTTCAGTCCATACTCAGCTGGCTCTCAGGCAGAATGGCACTAGGCAGAGGGCAGCAGTTCATGACTGCACTAGACAGCAAAGAGCAAAGGGAAGGGCAGTAGCTGTGGCTTCTCTCCTGCTTATATTGTAAACAAGCTCCCCTGGGGCTGGGGGTGTGGAACTCACACAGAGTCCATGCCTTCCTCTTGCCCAGCATGAGGATGTTTACAAACTAAGAATCCCAGCTCTCTGCTAAGAATGTACAAACTTCTCAGGTAGACACAGTGCATCAACCAGAACACCATTCATCCCATACAAAGAGCTTCCAACAAGTCCAAAACACGCCTCCACACTAAGTCATGGGGTTCAGGCTCCTCACTCACCTCCACAGGACCCAGTTATGCTGCTCTGCCCTCCCTTGTACTAACCTCCAAAGAAAGGAAAAGAGAGGATAACAGAGGATTCATGTTGAAATGATCACTTAAGTTTGTAAAATGAAATGTTAGTCTCAAGAGGTGAAGGCCAAAGATAAACCATCATTTTGAGTACACCGTAAATTCAAATATATTGAATAACTGATAATTCTATTTGAAGTTTCTCAAAGAAAAATCTTCAGTCATACACATATCAATGAATTTTACTCCCAAAGTACAGTTCTTATTCGTTAAACCTGAAATTCTCAATATGTGAACCATATCATGTATGACACAACATATTCAACATGTTTCACATACTGCTGAATTTTTAAAATTCTAAATGTAAAAATAATGTATTCAACTTTAAATACAAAACTGATAAACTGATTTTGTTTATAAATTCTAGAATAAAAGCATTTCTATAATTGTATAATAGTTTATAAATCCTTTTAAGATCATTTACTGAGAAAAGGATACATAAAATGAGAAAAAGCTATATCTATATTGCTACTGTTTGAATTCTAACATACAACCAATATTTACTGCACCTAATATACTTAACTATACACTATATACGTGTACAGCATAGAAGGTATTGTTCTTTTTAAAAAATGTATTTAGTACAGGGTTTCACTACACAGCTCATACTCACAGTGAGCCACCTGTTTTCAGCTTCCCTAGAGCTGGCATCACAGATACACACCCCTGGGCCCAGTCTCAATCACCTCTCATTACACCTCAAGGGGCAGGGCCGGCACCACACAAAGTATTGTTATTAACCAACTATGATTTGAAACATTTTACAATAGTGTCAAACTTTTTAAAATTGTTACTTACAAGTGTTTTTTTTTTTTTAATTTAAACATCAGAAACAGTCTAGACACTTGCAATTAATTTATATGACTATGTCAATATGTATGTATGTATTTCTTCCAGGAACTTTAAATGCAAAGAACCTTAGGTATTTCACCAAAACATATTCCAATATTGAAAAGTGATATATAAAGTATTTTTAAGCTTATTTTTAATTGACAAGTAATAATTGCACATTTATGGGGTACAAGTTGATATTTTAATCATTAATATCATAGAAACATTCCATCTAGCTAACAAATCCATAATGTCACCAACTTATTTGCATGTATACACAATGAGATTAAGAATCTTTTAAGTAAAAAAGGACAAGTAGGATCAAGATATTATTTTGGTATAGAAATAGTATTGTGCTCCCAGGATGACCCAAGATTCCTAACCTACCCTGATGCCAAAGGGCCACATTTTTAGAAAATTAACAATATTGCTATGATATTACTTGATTAACACTGAAGTCCACTTGGTAGCATTCAATGTATATCTATCTTGCTCCTCCACTAATATTTTAGTGGGTTTTTTAAAGATGGCAACAAGGAGTACATTTCCTTTACATAATCAAACCACCTATCAATGTGAGAGCTCCATGGGTGTCAAAAGCTTGAAGCTGTTGTTTGACTGAAGAACAATCCAATGGTAACTTAGCACTAACGTATAGCTTATGGGGTTCCACTGAGAAGCACCTCTATTGCACTGAGAGTAGAAGAGAAATCACAAATCTGCTTCCATCTAGCCTTGGGTGAGTTTCCTGATCCTATTCCAGCTTCTCACAATGCCAGTCACTGGCAAATGGGTTGGCATGTGTGCCATGTTTTCCAAAGCTAAAGAGGCTGCACACCAACCAGAAGCAAGCAGAAACATTAACCATAAACTGCTTGCTAAATAGATAAAGAAGAAAAAGGCTTGTGCAATTGCTAATTGCTTTTTATACAAATGCATTCATTTCCTGGAACGTGGTAAATATTTGTTTTAAAAGTAATCTCCATAGTCTTTTCACATGCCTTTCATCACTACTGAATTGGAGAATAATTTGTAACAATAATGATTCATTTACCTTCACTATTTTTCTCAACTTTAGGATTTTGGCTTATTTTTATTTCTTCCTGTCTCCTCCTACATACCCACATGTCTGTAATGTTTAATGAAATGAATCAGACACACAAGCTTAAATATTGCATGCACAGATAAGTTAGAAAGCAAAAGAAAAGCTAGATATTAAGGAAAACGGTGACAGAACTTCTGTGAAAGGGACAAGGACCAAGAAACAGAGAGGGAAGAAGATGAGGGAAGGGACTGAAAATGAATGAAGATGTCTTAGGTCCATGTAACAACCGCCCAATGAACGGAATCAGTACTGCAAACAGGTATGGATAAAAGCTAGACAATATCAATGTAGGCTTTCATGTATGAATTCTCAAAATTCTATGCATAATGTTCAAATACATTTTACCACTCCAAAATGACAAATGGCTATAATCCCCATTCATAGAAAAAAAGGAGCAAGATTTGATTAAACATTTTGCTATAGAAAATATAGTTCCACTCAAGTCCATTTATTATGGGCTTTGTTAGCATGGGTAGAACCTCTCTCTACAAATGCCCAGTGAAAACATCTGATGTTGTATTCTACAATACTTAGAGTAATGAAGCAGATCCAGACTAATGTTCACTCCAGCTACACTTTCCTCCAAGAAACTCCAAAGAGTTTCTAAGTAAAACCCTAGAAACAAAATCTCTGAAAGTCCCAAATCATCTACTATAAGACTGCATGCCTTATAACTACTTTAATGACAAAGTAAATTTCTCTCACCAGAAGTTAAAAGAAGGTAATTTACTATCTGTCTCACATTGAGAAAGAAATCCTAAATAAAGTTAGGACTCAGGACATAAGAGAACCTGTTGTGACATCATGTAACTCAGTGGTTACATGAAAATTTGGTGTCCCAAATTTTCTGTTCAAGGAGATTATGGGGCCACAGAGGAAAGTGATCAACAATGCAGAGTGTCACCTAGAGAGAAAAAAATCTCTCAGGCTTTCACAGAAAGAAAATTGGTCAAACAATGGCCATGACTCATCCACATGGCTGACACTGACAAAGATCTACAAACTAGTGTATAGAGTTTCAGGGTAAGTCCTAAGGGGATTTGACTGACCTTGTCAGACATAAAAAATTACATTTTTGGTTATATAGGTCTTGCTTTAATTGGCTGTAAGCATCCAGCAGAAATGTATAACCACAAGGTATAAAAAGTAATGCCATAGGCTGAGCTGTAAAAGGCTCAAGTCAACAACTTTTGACAATTGCCAGTTCTGCTGATTAACTCACAACTATTATGGACTATTGGACTATACTGGGATATTTTGCTGCATTCAAGTACCTACAATATTTGAACTGGTGTCAAGTATGAAAAGGTCCTTTAAAATCCTCTCCAAATATAGCTTCTCTAACAGCAATGAAACACCCATCTCTGACAAAACAAAACAAACAAATGGGGATATAAATGAAAGACCATTTTGCAGAGAAAAAAACATATATGTATATACAAAGTAAGATAGATATATAGCTACTTTCTCTTAGTTTAATAAGATGAAAGATTGCACTATTATTGTTTAGATAAGAGATCAAGTCTGCATCTTGTACTATGAATAACTACAATGAAGACAACAATATGCAAAGTATTAATTATTGTAACTGACCATTGCTATTTCTTTCTCATTAAAATTAATTTAAAAATTCAAATATATTGTATTTATCTTTAGATTTTTAAAAACTTTTTCCTTGGTATCATTTGGCAAAACACTGAAAAGACAAAATGTGTGAGGGAAAATGAAGTTGTAAAAGGCACAACATATAACTAAGTCAATACCTTTATAAACACACAAACCTTACAAATAGAAAAATGTCAATAGATTAACTACAATGTGTAAAATATAGATGTCCAACAATTACATAAGATTTGCTCAAATCACTGATGCAGATACAAATGGATGCTTCCTATTTTTCACTGCTCAAATTGGAAATGTAAAAAAAAAAAAATCATTTGTGGGAGGGAAATATTCTCCGGTAAAGCACTACAGACATATAAACTCAAAAGGCCTTTCTGAAGGACAAACCAGCCTGTGTGTGTAACAAACACTGTTAAATGACAAAATTAAGAAAACAGAGAAAAGTAAAAGATTAGATTATCTAAACATATAAATGATACCACAGTATTATTTATAACAATAAAAAAATTCTAAAATCCCAGTAACAGAGGATCTGTACAGGCACAAAATAAAAAGCAGCACAACTAGTCAGAAAGCAGCACTTGTAAAAGGTCACTTAATGATACAAAAGCCACAGCTGACACACATCGTACGCAATCCCAGCACTTGGGAAGCAGAGGCAGAAGACTGCCGCAAGTACAAGGCCAACCTGGGCTACCTAGTGAATTCACTACAAGGCAAGATTCTGTCTCAAAATAACAAACAAATATGAGAAAATGACCGCTAAGACTCAGAAAACTACAGGTTATAAGAGAGACTAAACATTAGGATCTTAATTTTATTGTTCCTAGTTTTATATCTCGTTTGTGTGTCTGTACACAGACATATGGTAAAATAATGTATAAAATAACAATTTTAAAAATAGTATTTTCTCTGCTTTTTTTTTTATTATTTTGGGTGGTACTGGACTCTGAACCCAGGGCCCTTGTGCTAAGCGGCATGCCCACTCTCTTTACTTCTCCACTTTCTATTGTGAGTCGAGAGTCTCATTAAGATACTAAATTGCCTAGACCAGGCAACTGGGATTAAGGCATTTGTCACCACACCTATCTCTGAGCTTTTGTATTTGCCAATTTTCCACAATGAAAATGTATAATTTTTTATAAAAAACTGGAGAAATACAACTGATCAGGAAAATAAAACTATGTAGCTTAGCTTACTTGTATGTTATGCAGTTTCCCATAACTAGAATAATATTGCCCTAATAATGAAAGTTAAGCTACTGTGAGAATTTAGAAAGGCCTATGCCTATATAAATGGAGGAAACAGCTTCATTTTTACAACTTGCAAAAGTGAGTGTACAACGGAGGAGTATCTACCTAACACTCCAGTAGTAGGATAGGTTTCTCAACCTACCACTCAGATCTATTACCAGGGTAAAATAACAGTCAAATCTCCCTCATAAGAACCACATGCATAAGGAAACCTACTGTTACAATAAAATAAGTACCAACATGGCCAGGAGGCCCACTCAATGGCTCTCAACTCTTGGTGCATCTATAAAATAGGGATAACACTACTGATCCTCAGTACAGTGCTTCAACCAAAAGAACTGTTAATTCCTCATGTATTATTTTTCTTAGGTCACCAACAAAAATACACTAGTTCCCATAATCTAGTGTATTGCATGTTACATTTTTGAACTGTCTGCATTTCAAAGGTCATGTTTTCTAAGTGTTCACTTAGCATGTAAATAGACCTGAAGAGCTACAGTTAAGCTGATTGCTATGCATTCGAAGATGTGACTATAATTTCCTGAATAAACAAATATCAATCAACAAATATATATTGAGTATTTTCCATATTCAAGAATTATATCAACTACTGAAAGAAAAGTACATGCAAACTATTCCCCAGATCATATCGAAGATAAGGAAACTATATTTTTCCACAAATTTATTCTACTGATGACTGCTGAATATTTATGAATATCAATAATTAGCTAATCCTTATATTTGTCTTGTTAGTCCCTTCTCTAAATCACGAAAGCATTTTATTACAGTATAATAACCTTTTAGGAAGCTTTACTGCTTTATTGTGCTAAAGTATAAATAACAAAGTTAGCCATTTTAACTACTTTCAGGTATGCACTCAGTGGCATGAAGTGCTGTATGCTCACACTGCTGTGCCACTATTACCAATATCCATCTCTACAATATTTTCACCCTCCCAAACCACAAGTGTACTGCAGCGGTAATTGTTCTCTCATTGCTCAGACAAAATACCCAACATGAAGGAAGGAAAGCTTTATTTAGCTCACAGTGTATGGAGGTTTCAGACCATAATCAGCTAGCTCCAAGGCTGGCATAGCTGTGGGGCCACAGTCCACGGCAGCAGGAGACACGAGAAGCAGCAAGAGCAAAAGGCAAAGGAGGAGCAAGCCTCTCGTCCTCTCTTTACACTGCATATGGCCACCCGCCCACAGGATCTCCATGCCCTCCTCTTCCATAAGCTCAGGACACTTACAAAGCAAGGACCCTTGGCCTCCTGTTGAATTAAATTTCTAAACTTCTCAAGTTGACACAATTTGTCCGCCATAACAGTACCTTTTATACAATAACTCCCTACTGTCCACTTCCTCCTACCCACCAGCACTGTATTTTGTGTCTACACATCTGAGTGCTCCAGGAATGTCAGGTAAGTGAAAGCATACTGTACTGTCCTTGTGTCATATCAGTTAGCATAACATCTTTAAGGTACATTCATGTTGTAGCAGGTGTCAGAAATTTGTACCTTTTTAATGCTAAGTACATTATATTCTACATACATATCATTTTCTTTTCCCATTTATCTGCTGATGAACATCTGGTTTGCTCTCACCTTTTGACTGCTATTCAAAGAATCACAATAAACACTGGGCATCTACATATTAATTTGAGTCTGTGCTCTCATTAGTTTGGGGTATATATACAAATCCAGTTGCTGGATGATTTTTATTTTAAAACTCCAAATGTCGATAAACATGTCTTTTGATTAAAAATAAAAATCATTATCAAATTTACTCCCCATAGTGAATTTTTAATGGTAAAAGTATGTCATTCTTTTTTATTTAAGCATTAAAAACCTGTTAAAAATGAAAGTACTAAGGACTGGTGAGATAGCTCAGCAGACTAACTGCATGCTTAGCCAAGCACAGGGACTGGGGTTCAATACCTGGCATCATATGCCGGGCCAGCCCAGCCCTGAGCATGCTGAGCTGGCCAGGCATGGTGGCACATACCTGTAACCCTAGTGCTCGGGAAGCTGAGACAGGAGGATCACTATGAGTACGAGCTGTGTAGTGAGACCCTATAAAAAGAAAAGTACTGCCCACAGCTATGACTCAAGATAAATCTCTCAACTTTGCCAGGGCTGTCCACCTTTTCCTTAAACTCCATCATTCTTTAGTAATGCCATCAGTAAATACTCATCCTGGGTCCTCAGGCCCATCTACCTTCTGCCTGTGAGAATCAATAATCAGGGCATTTGGCTACCAAACCTTTGTCTCGTTGACCTACTATGCTCCTCTGAAACTATTAAACCATTTCCATCTCCTACTGCCACAATATACATATATATTTTAATCATACCACTGCAACACTCACAATTGTTCTGTGAGTTACTTGGCTGTGGAGATAGCTCAGCCTGGCAAGCACAAGGACCTGAATTCAATCCTGGGCACTGCATGCTGGGCTGGTCCCAGAACCCGGGGTGCACCGTGCCAGCCCAAAACTGCAAATGGCAGCACATGCCTGTAATCCCAGCACTGGGGAGGCTAAGAAAGGAGGATCACTAGGAGTCTGAAATGCGTGGTGAGACCCTGTATCAAAAAGATAAATGAGTAAATAATTTTTTTAAAGGATAGTTACTTAATTGAAAAAAAATCCAGTGAAATGGAACTAATAACAAAGCAGCATGTTTTGGATAAAATTTCAATCCCCTCCCAAAACAATATTTAAATTTTTACCATCTTAAAAACCACGTGTAACACTGTTGATGCATAATGCAGACGTTATGCTCATGCCTCTCAGCGGTGTCAACAAGGATTGTTATACTTTATAAAAATGAAGCTTCTTTGTGTTTTTTTAAAACTATGTTAAGTAATGGATATAATCTCAATTGTGAATAAAAATATAATGTAGAGTACAAAGCCAAAGTTTTGAAATTCTTAACTATGAATTATTGGCCACTTGAAAGAAATAGTTTCTGTTGAAAAGTGTCAGCATGCTTTTGCACATGATCCATAACTTGAAGACACAAGACACATTACGAAGTTATTATCATCTTCCTGACAAAGTGAAAACTACAGTAACTCACTGTCACTCTTCTCAAAGCCAGTGAGCCAGGGTGTCTGTGAAGGGTGATCATTCATCAAAAAAGGATGTGGGCAGTTTATTGTTATACATTTTATTTTTAATTCATAAACTGTCACCCTTGTTAACAATTTAAAGTGGACTGCATGATGTGATTAAATTATAAAAGAAAATTAGGTCCTTCCTATCTGTTCACTTCTCACGCGAGACATGACACCAGCTTTCCATCACTGGCATTTGGTGAGCAGCACTGAGGTCAGTTGGATCTGTGTGCATGTGAATTAACTGACATGGGATTTTTCTCCAACACTTTTACAGTGAGGATGACTAAAGGACTTTTCACAGACATTACACAACTGTAGTTCTTAAATCAAAAGCAAATAATTCTCTTTTGCCATGCTGCCAACCATGTTAGCAGCCACCTGGATATATCTATCATATGTGTATAATTGGATGAAACCTAACTTATATGTTCTCTACATAAGTTAAAACATTAGGTAAGGAATGATTCTGTAGATGATAGGCTATTAATTAATATTGGAGCTGCCCAATATTTCCAAAAACAGCCAATGGTACTTCTGTAAAGCTCTATAAAGCCCTAAAAGTAGTCGACTTTTCCATTCATTCACCAACACTTCTACGTCTCCTGTTCTACAGGAGCCCCCAAAGTGTGATGAAATGTGAATTTTTTTTTACCTACAAAGAGTTGCACAATAGACTTCTCCTATAAGTAATACTGACTGGGGTCTTAGTATAAGCACTAAGACAGTTCCTTTTCCTGTTGCTGTTGGGAAATCTGTCCCAACCATGGGATGGTCCCAAGGACTTGGGAATGCTGCAAAGTACGGGACACGGATGGCTATATTTAGAACATGATGGAAATGTGCCCCATTTAGAAGGGTATATGGGTATGGCAGGAGCTAGGAAGACAAAACCAAGAGCTACATCTATTCTGCCAGCTCCACACACAATTAAAAAAGGGTAGAAAACTATGGATTGTGGAACTATTTTGAGGAAGCTGAATAAGCATTACATGTGAAGCATTTCTCCCTGATCTGTCCACCAGCAGAATGATTTCTAGTATGTGGTGAGATTTTAAGTGAAATTAAGATCACTGTAATTCAAAAGCAGTGATGAACAGCCTTAATTTACAAATCTCAAATGGAAAAGTACAATTTTTTTCTGATTTCCAGAGTGCTGCCTTTTTAGTGCATACAGGATCAACTGAATCTGTTAAGATTTGCGTCATTTTCATTATTGCTTTTAATAATCATATTTTGCTTGGTATTTTTCTTCATAACTCTATGGAGAATCTTTATGATATAATATTGACCATTATACAGCACACTGAAGAAACAAATTATTTGTTTCTGTTCAAACTGCTATCAACTATGCTTACAATAAAGATTTAAAGTTGTGGAGAATTTGAAGCCAATTACCTGCATGAACCCTAACTTTGAACTAAAAAAAAGCACCTAAGATGAAAGATAAATTGTATTTCTATGCACTTAGAAATTACATTACATTTGTGGTGCATGTCTACATTTTTCCATTAATGGTTCAGAATTCAATTCCTTGAAAACTAATTATTTTAATTATTACCTTTCATATGCATAAGTTCATAAAACTCACAGAGATAAAAATAAAAATACTAAGAAAGTACTGATAACAATATTTAGAATAGACAAAAGAGAAAATTTTTGCATTAACAATTAGAAATGTAACACTAGTAGTAGAGATTGCATTTATTACTGCTAAATGCCAATCACTATTCAAAGTATTTTATAGATAATAACTTCTAGTGCTTTTATAAAAACCTATCAGATGCTAATACTAAGTACTGTATTTTTACATAGAACAAAATGTAGGCATAGTTATTTAAGTAACTTGTGTCAAAGTCACCTCTTCTTTTTGTGCATGAAAGTCAATGTGTTCAATATAAGCCTGACCCAATAACAGAGCACAGTTTACACAAAGAAACTTTTGTTTTTATAGCAATTCTGCTAACACATGCTACAACTTCTCCTAATTACTACAAATAATTTCATGTAAATGGCCCAAGTATGAGAGATGACAGATTTGTATGAAGCTCAACATCTTTGGCTCAATTTGAAACCAGATAGATGGCATGAAGTTATTTGCTATGTATACTGCAGAGTCATTTGCATGAATGATCTTTAAAAATTAAATATGAGGTGGAAACTCCCAATTCCATACTTCAATCTCCCATTTGTTTCCAAAAATCCAACAGTGATTTTCCACAACAGCGTATCTACTACTCAATGCTTAAAGACATCTTGTAGTCGGCAGTCTTCTAGTCTCCCCTAGACGCCCACCTTCAAAAGACCGTCTACCTTGTTTAATGGTATTTATTAAGGCAGAAAGAAATTCTGTCCATTCAGCCAGCCGAACCAAGCAGTCACGTAATTCCATCCATTCTGTGTGGACACACCCCTGAATGACTGCCTCCCTCCAGGGCCTTGGACACAGTCCAATCCCTTGTCCTATCTTCTTATCCTTGCATCTGTGTAAGGGTAACAACTCCTAACAGGTACTATCCTATAGTTAGTCCTTTACTTAATCAATTTGCAACACCTACCAACCACAGTTCTCTTCAAATTAGTTTAAAAGTTCTCACTTGTTGACAGCATGGGTTCTCAAACTGAAAGAGGTATTAAATTTACCTCTTGCTTAAAACATAGATGTGGCTAGGTGTAATCACCCACCACGCTAATCCCAGCATACAGGAAGTTGAGGCAGGAGGACTGTTCTGAGTTCTAGGCTGCCCTGCACTACACAGTGAGACCCTGTTTCCAAAACAAACAAACAAACTGGCCAGGCATGGTGGCTCAGGCCTGTAATCCTCACAATTGGGAGGCGGAGGCAGGAGGATCACTGTGTATTCAAAGCCAGTCCCCATCCCACCCCACCCCACCACAAGGCCAGCCTGAACTACATAGTTGGACCCAGTCTAAAAAATGTAAAAAAGATTTAAAAAAAATTTTTTTAAACATAAAAGTGCTAGGAAATACTTTCCTTTGCTTTTAAATAAAACTGGGGTGAAGACTAAGAATCCACATTGTCTATAAGTTCCCAGTTGCTATTACCACCACTAGGCCAGAAAATATACTTTTGATTCTCAGCTAGTGCTGTCCATTAAAACTACCTAGGGACATTTTCTAAAATGTCCTGTCTTGCCTTAAATCACACTCAGGCCATAATTATTCCCCCTTCCTCCTCCTCCTTCTTCATTTTTCTGCATCTTTAAATCCTTCTTGTGATTCTAATTTTTGTAAATATAGAAAATCACTGATATTTAACAGAAATCCCAAAGTCTCAGCACACTGTACAAGGCTATTCACCTCTGTTCAACCACTTCATCTGCCTAGAAGAGCCTATCAATCAAAAAACTACTGGGCTGGAGAGATGGCTTGGTAGAATAAGTGCTTCCCTGGCAAGCACAAGGGCCTGAGTTCAAATCCCTGGTTTTAAAAAGAAAATTACTAATAATAGTTTGCTTGTCTTTAAATGGGATACACATATTCCTGAATGATTCTGTGAAACTTAAATGAGATAATATGTGGTAAGATTCTCGTTCAGTAACCTATACAAAGCTATGTTCTTCTAATAGAATAGCTATTGGCTTCTCTTCATTTACAATTCAATCAAAAATATACAGTAAACACCCTCTATGTGGAAGAGGCTATCCTCTGTGCTGGGAACACATGGTTAATGAAAACATACATTATACCTGCCCTCAGTACACAGAGGTGATCAGTCATTAAGCAGTAAGTACCAAGAGTTATTAATTATTTTACAACAAGTACTGTCCAAGGAAAGGAAAAGGGTGCTATTTGAGCTTAGAACGGTGGCATATAAATTTGTTCTGGGTATGTGTGGGTGTCAAGAAAACCCAAGATGGGAGGTCTGCAGGTGGGAGGGGGGAAACAAGAACCTGCATCCCAGTGTACCAAAGACCTGGACCAATGTCCTAGGGATTACCTAGTGAGAAAACGAAGGGTAACAGGGAAGGGTAGAGAGGCGGGCACAAACCGTGCAGAATTCTGAAAACGGAGCAATAACTAAGGCAAGCCAGTCATGCATCCTGTAGTCAGGTCTGGCAGCAGGCTTATGCCTCGGTGGTGCACACAGGGCCCTCATCATGTCCTCTGTGTCCTAGCCAGAAGCCTCCACAAGGCTGCTGGCAAATCCCAGAAGATGTCTAAAGGCTTTCCAAGGAGCGAGAGCACAGAGGTAATTTTGAGAGAATTGGATTCTAGATACTCAATCTTCATTTATGTTCTTTGTCAAGGCTCAACTGCCCGAGAACAAATCTAGAATCCACAAATTTTCTTTCCCTATCTGGGTTTTTAGGCTCAGTTTTAGCATAGAGCTTGTCTCACTATAAACAAATAATTCAGAAATAAATTGATTTGGGTCGGGGCAAAATCATCTTAGCATTGGTGCTCTATAGAAAAATTGAGAAGTGAATGATAGGGTAAGAAATACTCTCTGGCAACTCAATGAGTTTTAATCTTTCTTTTTACTGAAAGTGAAAATGAGACTGCTATAGTCACTTAAAATAATTTTTCATGAGCGAACCCTAGATAATATCCATCCTATGATATTTGGAACCTAATCGGAATAAATTATTTACCAAATTGAACTAGACTTCTACCTTTCTTTGCTAAATATGGCAACTCTGCCCAAATTTTCAGTTTGCATGAAGCTCCACCGATCATAGAGCTGATTCTGATCATGAAAACGAACTCAAAACATTCATTTCAAAAGGCAAATGAATGAGCTGAGAGATGAATGCACCAGCTGAGATCACACTGAATGGAAACTTTTTTACTTTTATTGGAGCTTCTGCTCTTCCTGCTGGCAAATGCTCCACATAGGAACATACCTCAGCATACAACTTTCCCAGCAAGCTTCCCCCTCTGAGACAGTGTAAAAGTGATGCCACTAGATAATAACTAAAAACTTGGAAATGAAGCCCATTAGTGTCTCAGAAACAATCAACAACCCACAGATCATAGCAGAAGAAATAAGTACTCTAAAATGAAAGTTTTTTCACAGAAGCACAATTTCTATGAACAACTAAAAAAAAAAAAAAAAACTGGAGGAAAGAGGCCAACCTAATACCTTCCCCAATATTGCCAGCAAGAAATAAAAGTAGAGAGACACAGGCAGAGAGGTCAGTACCCTGGGAAAACAAAAGTTAATTGATTCTCAATTCTCTATCACCTGCAACTAAGAACCTCATATTGACTTTGGAAATATTTCTAAACCTCTCATGCTGCTTTTTAAAAATATTACATCTGAAAGGTTTTCATCCACTTCTTGTTTCTTAACAAATATATTTTTTCCTTCAAGTGTCTTTGTGAACTAAGGGCTTGATTTTGTTCTTTGTTTTCTATAGCTGTCAATCATACATATTATTTGTGTGTACTTCAAACTCATTTTGCAATAAAAGCTTTCAAAATCCTCTCTCCTTCCTCCAGGGGAAAAACAAAGGGTGAAACAAACAAGGAAAATGACTTCATATAATCCTTTCATTTCAGGTCTTGATTTCTTCCTGCTATGAACTTCATACCAGGGCTTTGCTTTACTGTGCTTTAGAGATGAAAGAAGCTCTTACATTCTATGAAAAGTTCATCTTTGGTGTAAATGTTGGAGAAGTCTGAAGAATGATTTAATCTTTGAAGAGACACGAGGTGCTCTGTGAGAGTTCAGGTGGGAAGTTCTCCAAATGCTAAGCTTCTGAGAATGTCAACGTCACCAATAGGATGTAACACCAACCTATTCTTCCTCAGCTCAATACTCGAGGATCAAAGGAGGATGGAGTAGGGAAACAATCTGCCAGAACACATCGCCCAGCTTGAGATCCCAGCTCAGAACCGCTTGTCCTCCTGACCTTGGACAACTTTACTCCTCCTTCTTTTTCTCTTTCTTTCTGCCTGAGGGGTTGAACTGTCTTAAGATCTTGATACCTCATCTACATGAAGGCAATAACAGTATTTGTTTCATAGGCAGCTGTTAGTACCTATGTAGGTGTAGTTTTTAGAAGAATGCCTAAGCCAAAAGAAGCACTGTGGATTATTGTCCATTAGTATCCATCAATTCCCCCAGTTCTGTAAAAAAAAAAATCTGTGGCACAGGGACTGGGTCGATCCCTAATGTGCCCCACTGGCCTCACCCCCAGAGCGCACTATGACAGCCACTGAGACTGGGCGTGGTGGCGCGAGCCTGTAATTCCAGCACATGGGGGGCTGAAAATAGGAGGATCACTACAAATCCAATCTGTGTAGCGAGACCCTGCAGACCCTGTACTAAATACACAAAAAGAATCTCTGCATTTAATCTATAAATGCAAATTCCATAGTAGTGAACCTTCTCCCTTATTTTTCTCAATATGCATAATAAAGACCAAGGTTTAAGAGCAAAATACTATTTTGTTATTTCTTTCCTCTAAGACTGAGGGCTTTCAGAACTCTAAATATGTTCTACAAATCTAGCCTGGTGGAAAGTCCTTGCAATGTTGTACAAAGAGCAGCACAAAGGACCCTTCAGACATGAATTAAAGTCTTGGTTCAGAGCTACACTGCGACTGCACTTTAACATTTAGTTTTTTTCTTACTTATCTGTAAAATAAGAAGGTATCCACTGAGTTTCCAATATTTTTGGCAGAACAAAAACGCTGACTTTGTAACCTTTAACATTAATGTCAAACTTGTCAGAGAGGAATTCAGTGAACTCTTACTTCCAAAGGACCTTTTTTGAGGTAGTCTTTCTTGAAATTCTACTTCTTCAAGCTCTTATTCTGACATTTATCATCTCATTCTGTGAACATTTCACACTTTTTAAAGCCAGGCAATATAAATAATTCCAGTACTAAATGACTAGAAAAATAACTGTGAAGAATGATCACAAGGAAACTAATGTCTACTACTATGTTATGCAACATTTTATCTGTGCTAACAAACAGGATATCATTCTAAGGACAGACTTGGAGAGGTGGCAGGGATCTCTAAGTAGGGCTTCTCAACTCCACTGCTGGAGCCATCTGGAAATATCTGAAGTTGGCTCTCGCTGTTCCAATCCAGGGAGCCCAAGGCATCTGGTAGCTACAAGCCGGAGATAGCTAAACATCTTCCAAGATACTGCTCAGCCCTTACAGCAAAGGATCAGCTGGCTTACAAAGTTCTAAGTGCTCAGTTTGAGAAACTTGGCCTTTGAGCGATGTTTTTGGATGGAAAACAGTTAGCAGGTAGTTTTTAGAGCTGTGGGGACAGGGCTGCTGGCCAAAGTGGACAGAGGCCCAGTCCAAAGGCACCTCATGCAATGTGCAAGATGACCCTTCTAAATAAAGTACTGAACCCCACATTTCTCAACTTTGAAATATACCATGAATTACACGTGTAACGAACTTCTTAATTCCTTGATCCCAGACCCATATTACATTTTACATACAAAGAATTTTTGGTGTGATTTAAAAATTTTTATGTTTAAAAATGAAACTACTAAATAAATCATGTCACTTTAACATATACTCATAAGTGAAATAAACCAACACACATGTGTAAATATTGTATAGTCTCACTAGTGTAAGAACTCAAAAGAAGAAATACAAATACAATGGTACAACACAATTAAGAAAGTGAGAATTTGAGGACTGGACAATGAGGACAGGGCAAGGAGAAAAGCTGGGAAACATGACAAGGGCAAAGCCATGCACTTATACATACAAGATGGGTAAGGCAATGATCCTGAGAAACATCAGCGGGTTTTTGAAACTAGCAGTTAACTGGTAGGATTCTCACCTTGACTAACTATATGCTGATACCTGTGAACTAAGCAACTGCACTGAAGATAGCAAAGTGTAATAGAAGAGTCATTCTGGTCTTCAAAATATGTACTGCTTGTCATGACATACCAATTATTGCCATAATGTATTTCAAGTAAATGTTTGGTTTGTTTTTAAAAAAAGGGTAACAAATGAAAAAAAGTGACAAGAAAAAAATGTCACCAGACTGTCCTGCTACAATGCTGTATATGGTTAGATTTCTAAAATTCTGTGTAAAACTGCATAATTGGTTATTCATATTTTAAAAAGATTTCTTATATTTTTTAAATTTTTTTCTCCATATTCTGTGGAGACTTAAAGTTTAGCATATCAATACTTGATGGAAAATACTTGTTTCGTGTTATGCCTAAGATATTTGATATTCAGGAGGATAGTGAGGTGAAACCCAACTGCATATGTTGTAGGGTAATAAGCATTTTTCCTGGAGGGTTAACAACCTAAGTTTGCAGACTAAAAATTAGAGAAAAAGAAGGGCTTCAAGGACAGACAACATTTTGGACCTAGCCTTCCAAAGTCAGTGAGGACTCAGGACATAAGAGAACCTGTACTATAATATCATGCAACTCAGTTGTTTCCCAAATTTTATAATCAAGGAGATTATGGAGCCACAGAGGAATGTGATTGATGATAGAGAGTGTGCCTAAGGAGAGTCACATAGAGAGAAAACTTTCTCTCAGTCTTTCACAGGGAGCAAATTGGTCAAGCAACAGCTGTGTCTCATCCACATGGCTAACACTGACAAAGGATGTGCAAATTGAGGCACAGGGTTACAGGATAAATCCTGAGGGGACTTGACTGACCTCATCAGATACAAAAGTTACATTACTTGTTATATAGGTCTTGCTTTATCTTGGTCTTAATCATCCAGCAAAAAAGTATAAAAATGAAGTATAAAAGTCAACAACTTCTGACATTGCCAGTCCTAGGGATAACCCACTACTATTATGGACTACTGGGCTATATTGAATTATTTTGTTGAAACCATACACCTAAAATATTAAAATGGCAATGGAATACCCATCTCTAACAAAACTAAACAAAAAAAAGGCGGGGATACAAAGGAAGGACCATTTTGTATTTGTATATATAATATTTAGGATAGATATAGTTACTCTCTCTTAATTCAATGAGAAGAAAGATTTGTACTAATAGTATTCAGGCAGGATATCATGTTTGCATCTTGTACTATGAATAACCACCAAGAAGATAATAATATGCAATGTACTAATTATTGGAACTGTCCTATGATTTGGTTTTGGAACAGTCTCATTGCTGTTTCTCAATAAAATTAATTTTAAAAGGCAATATTTCATTATATTTGAAATTTGGCCAACAATGGTTCAAAATTTTGTAAAAAATACCTCATCAACAACACTATGGTGATATAGGAATGGCCAATAAAACACAGATAGAGTGCAGTGACACCCTATAATCCCAGCTACACAGCAGGCTGGGGCAGGAAGACTATGAGTTTGAAGTGAGCCTGAACAATTTGAGAAGATTGTGTCTCAAAAAATAAAAAACAATTTGAAATTGGGGTAGGAGGCTAGCAATATAACTCAGTGGCAAAATACCCTGAGTTCAATTTCTTTTTTTTCTTTTCTTTTTTTTTTTTTTTTTTTTTTTTTTTTTTTTTTTTTTTTTTTTTTTTTTTTTTTTTTTTTTTTTTTTTTTTTTTTGTCTTTTTGAGACAGGGTCTCACTATGCAGTTCAGGCTGGCCTTGAGCTCACTTTGTAGCTCAGGCTGGTCACAAACTCACAACAATCCTCCTGCCTCAGCCTCCCAAGTGCTGGGATTACAGGCATGTGCCACCACACCCGGCTCTGAGTTCAATTTCTAACCAAAACTAAGCATATATATATATATATATATATGCTTCCTTGGTTTCCTTGGTATATATATATATATATATATATATATATATATATATATATATACCATTGATGACTTATATTGCACTCTAATATTACAAATAAGGCATAAATTTAAATTACCCATGTAGATGGCTACATTCTTATAGAGTTCATTTCACAGTGAAGTGGACCTCCCTCAAACCTATGACACCAAAAATGGAGGTGCTGCTGAAATCCAGTGGGGCTGAGACTCTGCTTCGCTGATCAGCCCTCTCAACTGCTTCTTTATGAAACCATTCTGGAGGCTCAGGGAAGAGTCTTTTCCTGATGGCACATGTGGGCACTTTCAGGACACGTCATTATCTTCCATTCTGCTATCATCTCCATGCCAGCATTAGAGTGCCGCATGCTAGGGACTGCCTGATTCAAATTCCAACTATGCTATCCGAACACAACATAAACCTGCCCTATTCAGCTCCACAGGTAAAATATTATGATGGAAACTGTGACAAGGACAAACTGAGAAAGCTGTCCAGTCAGAAAACTAGGCTTCAGTCCTCTGGTCATCTGTGCAGTCCTTCTTCATGTAAAAACAAACTAAAAGAGAATGACTCACTTTAGAGGTTTCTAATTTTGTGGAAGGAAATCACCACAGGTCTAAAATTTCCTTTGGTACAAAATGCCACAGACCAGGCTTTGGAAGGAAAACAATAACAATCATCCACTTGAGCAGTCCCACAACTCATTTTACCCATCATGTGGGGTCCGGTTTTCATTTCACTCTAAATGCCAGGGAGACCAAATGCCAGTGTTGATTACTCTGACTCCTTAATATGATTTTTGGTAACATTACAATTTCCTTCCTGAAACCTTAATTTTCCCTCTTGTTTACTTGTTAGGCAAACATTAATTGAGTGCTCCTAGTTTGAAATACTGGATAGAATGCTCTGGAGAATTATAAAGTAGACGACAATCTGTCTGCCTTTGACAATGTTACCACCTCAGAAAGAGACAGAACAAATATAAATACATAAACACAATACAGGGCAAAACCAAGGAGACTGCAGCAAAGCAATGTATAAATACTACAGGACAGTACAAATCAAATCTTAGAAAAATACATGTGTAGAGGCATTAGCCGATAGGCAATTCTCCAAAGTCTCCTCTGTAGTTTTCTCTGATGCAGGCTTTCTCCACTAAACCTTTTGTTCTCAGTGGAGGTCCGCAAGATGCTTCCTTGGTTTCCGGCCTATATGCCCCAAGATGGCACAATGCCATTCAAGGGTGAAGTCACAGGTAACACAGTTCTTATTTGCCATTGCTGCTTTGGTACCAGGAGTCAAGCCCAGGCCCTTGTGCCTGCCAAGGAAGAGAGTTCTGCACAAAGAAAAAAAATTGATTTCTAGGTAGACAGAACTCTGGCAGATAACCTTTCATTTATAGCCCCACAGAAGAAAAATAAACAGAACTATCCAATAATAATCTCTAATCTATAAAAACAACTTTTCTTCTTTTACTTCCCATCTATAAAAATAGAGAACAGTAACTTCAATTACCTGTACTTTACAGGGAAAATGAAAAAGGGCAGAAGCCAATACACACTCTGTCGCAAGGGGTGTGGGAGTAGGGGTAAATATCTTCACACTATAAAACAGGCCCTGGGAAAAAATGGCAGTGTTTCTTCTTCGTGCATTCACATATAAACCACGTACCTCTTAGCTTCTTTCCTTAGTGTATATTTTACTCATGAATTCCTTCCAGGAAGAAAAGGCCTCATTTGGATTAGTTTTAAAATATTCTAGTAGAATTACTTTCTTAAACAATTAGGCCAATTTTTTTTTCTCTTTATTTAGTAATGATTTGCCTCTATCTAAAGTCTCATCCATTCAAAAGATATTTATAGACACGTTATTTTCCAGTAAACTCTTGCAGAAATCTCAGCCTAATGAAGCTTCTTTTCTAGAATACAAGGGAGGGTTGGTGAATAATATGTTTGATAATAAGAAGTTCTATGGAGAAAAGAAGTGAGCAGGGAAAATGGATAAATTAGAGGTGAAGGTTTTCAAAGTTAAATGGGGTAGGAAGGCTGGTCTCTAGGAGAAGGTGACATGCACAATTTTCAATTCACAGAAAGCTCTAGATTATAAGTCAATTCACATTACATCCTCTTTTTCATTTTTATATTACTATTTTTACTGATACATGGTGATGTTGAAAGCAATTGATTTCAAGTTATAATGAAGTGCCACATACAAAATGGTGTCCCTAATAACAGTATTTATCTCAGTCACTTTTCTTCCATTGCTGAGGTAAAATATGTGACACCCAAAATTAAAGAGGGAAAGGTTCATTTAGCTCAGTCTGTGGAAGTTTCAGTCCCCATACTTGGTTGGCTCCAAGGCAGGGAGGCACATGGCAGAGGCAACAGTCTATGATGACAGAAAACAGCAAAAGCAACAAGAAGACAAAAAGGAGGAGTGAGAGCGCAAGCCTTTTTGCCTCCTTATATGGTATGCAAGCCACCTACCCAGATGCAGGGTTAACACTGAGATCCATAAGAATCAATCAAAAACTCCAGAAGCCTGCCCTATGATTGCACGAGGCTTTGGAGGGACACCTCGACACAAACCATAATAATATCTATCCCACCAGAAAACTACTCTACATAGCTAAAAAGGCAAATTAGGCAACATAAGAAGGAAGAAGAGTAGAAGTGATCCTTCACAAAAATTAAAATCAAACAATAAACAGAAACCTTTACAGGTGACAGTGAGAAGCTGTCATAAAAATGTGTAAGACACACAAAAAATTGCTGAAACTAATAAATGCATATGTACAACAATGTGAAATGGTTTACAAGTGTTATACACTTTACAATGTCACTGGATACTTTAAATGCCTAAAAACTTTAACTATTAGGTATTTTTCATTAGACTTAAAGGTATTTTTTTTAAAAAGTAAGGATTTCGAAAGGTACAAAAAATTCTTGGGCCAGGGAGACAGCTCAGCAGCAAAAGTCCCTGCCTAGCAAGGACAAGATCCTGAGTTTAATCCCAGATACAAAAAAATTCTTAAGGACAAATTTCTTCAGATTATATCTAATTAAAATACTGTAGATAAGAAAATATTATCATATTGACAATTTTGCTTCAAGCCATGGTTCAGGCCATATTCCACTCAATAAAATCATCTAGAATTAAATAAACATAATATTTAAAATCAGTAGGGAAGAAATGATCATTCAATCGGCAAATGTTATGGTTTGTATCTAGTTATTCCCCCAAAGCTGTATGTAGACATGGGGTGGCTTCTAAAGTTTGTAATTAATTCATGATCCAATGCTGGGACTATGGGTGTGCGTGCCCTGCATTACACTGTGAAGAGGGGAGGGAGGCCAGCCTGCGGCTGAAGCTGCTGTTTCTTCTTTGTTCTCTTGCTATTCACTGCCCATGACTTGCTGCCCTCTTCCATACACTACTCTGCCTCGGAGCCACCTGAGTATAGACTGAAACCTCCACCAACTGTGAGCTAAATTACAACCTTTGCTTCTCTAGTTTTGGCTGTCAGGTATTCTGTCCCGGCAATGACAGAAAAGTAACTAAGACAATAACATTGAATCATTTTTTAAAATCTGTGGAAAATATACATGTAATGAGGTATTTCTATCATGATGTATACATTTCAAAATTAAACAATTGAAAAAAAGTAAAAGAATACACTGTGACACCTAAACTATAGAAAGTTTAACTCTCAATGTCCATTAACACATTATTTTTAATGTGCTGCCAGGGGTGCTCTCATACTAGAATAGCAGAGCTGGGTAGCTGCAGGGGAGACTGAATATGGCCTGTAAAAGTTCATCTATCACCCACAAGCCACCTACCAGAAGCATATTTGTCACCAATAAATTTAGTGCAATTATAAAATTCATAGAAATTTTAATTCTATCTCCAGGGAAGGAGCTATAGTTCCGTGGTAGCCCATTTGCTTAGCATATACCAGCCCTTGGATCAGTTCCCAACCCAGAAAAAAAAAAAGCAATCAGTAAAAACATAGCAGTGAACCCAAGGATTCAGACTCTAAGCCCCAAGTCTGTGACCAGGCCTAGCAAGCATAAACACTTAATACTGAGCCAACGTCTCAGATTTCCTCCCCCTGGACATAAGGCAGCTGTCCAGGCTTATCAAGTAATTTCCATGAAATCTGGTATTCTTAATATTAAACTGTTAATAATCTGATAGTATCACTACCAAGTTATATACCATACTTATTTATAAGAAGAAAGTTTGGAGTTCACTTGTATGAAAGTGGAGATATTCGTAGTTTGCAATACATTCATATCATGAAACCAAAAGGCAAACCCAGATTAAAGAGTTCATCCCAAGTGTGAACTCAAAGAACCCAAAACTGACGGTTTACTTTCACCAAAATCACAACATCAATCACCTCGATTAAAATAATTACTCCCTTTATTTGTTTGATGGTTCGCTGACATGTTATTTGCAAGCTTATTTATCTTAGAACACTGTAGGTGCTATAAACTAGGATATTTATTTAGTTTAATATATTAAGTAACATTTTGACAAACATAATCAAATCAAACCAGAAGTAAAGATATTTTTCCCTGAAAAGCAGCCGTATATTTCACAACTGTGTGAACTATGTGTGTCTCTACTGAGTGCATAAGCACTCTAGCACATAAATGTGAAGCAGAAGCCCACCACAGTCCCCTCCCGGTCTATCTCACAAGCTTGTTGGTGGGCAACTGCAGAGAAGAACCACCAGGAGGAGGAGGCTGGCTGGAGATCTATGACTTCACACTCAAAACAGAGCAGCAATTAACCTTTGTGAGCCTCAATCTCCCTTCCATAAGATAGGGATAATGCTTTACACCGCCGGGCTATGCAAACATTAGAGGTGCTCTCGGGAAGCGGTACAACATTTTGTAATATTATCTAACATTTTCAAAGCAATTAACCGTGTACTAGACATTTGCTGAACATAAACACAGGCATCACCTCAGAAAGCGATTACAAGGTCACTCTTGAATGAAGTAGGCATCAATGCAGGCTTGTTTTAAAGATGAAAAAGCTGAGACCCTGAGACTTCCCAAAGTATTCCTGAAGTCATGGATCTAGGCATACTTGACTGAATCATCTAAGGCCAGAAAGAAGATGGCTTTCTTTTCCATAAAACGCCTTCCATAATGAGAACAGGTACTGTGGCACTGATGTCCGCAGCTTAGCAGGATGAGAATATGCAAATATTTCTTCATTTAAACCTAGCTACCACTTGCTAAAACACCACAGTTCCTAAAGGGTCCTCCAAGGCACTGGGGAAGAACCTTTCCAGAGGGCTACTTTTCAACTGACTCTAGGTTTCTCTCTATAAAGTTGGCTGAGGGCCCTGAAATCCAAATTCCTTGTGCTTTATGCTTCATTTTAAGGATGGGATACATACGCGATGGGAAGAAATTAGTCTTATCTTTTGAATAACTTAGGTCCTGAGAGTTTCACCTTTATGAATTAAGGGTTTCCCAGCAGGCTTCACCTCCTGAGACTGTTGCATTAGGGATTAATTAATTCCAAGATATGCTTTTCAGAGGACACATTCAATCCGCAGCACACTTCCAGCCTCCAGATCTGTGACATAGTACATTACAGTCATGGAAGTCACTAAGTTTACAGTCTGTTGTTCCAACAGCCCCAAGAAAATCAGATACATGCAGCAGCAGAGCCAAGGCTTGATTGTGAGGCTAGAGGCTCATGCCTAGAGCACACATCGGACTCCATGCTGTGGGAAGTGGAGCGGAAAACTTGCAATTCAGGTGACAATAGGAAACACTCACCTAAAATACTAAAGATAATGTCTCCCCTGTTTAAAGCATATTTTCCATGTTTTACTTTGCTATTCCTCACATCTACACTGTAAGTGAAGGTAGTATTATTATCCTCATTTAATTGACAAGAAATTGTAACATTTTAATTGAATATTTTGGCCTGTGTGTACACAGGTGCATATGTATGCATTATGTATGTGCACATACAATGCATGCACATGTGAGCTCACAGATCTGTACTCCTAATATGGCATTTAGTGGCTGCTATATGTCTGACCTAAAGCAAAAGCTTATATTGATTATGTCTCCTTGCATAAGACGAGTCACAATGGAATGCCCTAATCTACAGTGAGACTGGACTCACCTTGAAACACCAGTCTCAGAAAAGATTAAAAACCGTATTAGGGGGGCCGGGGAGATGGCTCAGTAGAATAAGCGCTTGCCTGGCAAGCGCAAAGCCCTGAGTTCAATCCCTGGTTCCTCAAAAAAAAAAAAAAAAAACCGTATTAGGACCAATTTCCTTTACAAAATAATATGTGTCCTTTAATTTATTCCAATTCCAAAGAAATATCCTTTACTCGTCTCCCCAGTGATCATTTCCAAGCCCTCAAAAGTGCCTCTATTCCTATTATCTCACTGTTATATAAATCAAGTATATAAATTTCTGAATAATTTTAGAGAAATAATCACTTGTGTGATTATCATCCACACTGTGATTTTCTGCTTTTGTATGATAATAAATTTATCACATTCTTTGTTTAATCTTAAGTTATTCCAGCAAGTCTTCAGAGTGTAAAGCAGGATTTTCCCTTCACTCAGTGTATAACGAGTGGAAAATGTATCAGCGCCAAATCTGATATTTCAGAGAACAGAGTCATAGATATTATAGGTTGGAGCAAGAGCAGCACTTTAAAAACAATGCGTCTTCAAGGGACTTGTTCCAGTTACTTCATCACTACAGGAAGACGATACTGACACTCACAATTTAAAGGAGGGAAGGTGTGTTTGGGCTCACAATTTTTAAAGGCTTCAGCCCACTGTCAGATGGTTCCAAGGCAGGGCCATGGCAAAGGAAGCTTTATTTTAATATACTGCCACAGACACCTTAACCCGCAACAGCCATCAGTCTGACCTTCAGCATCCATTAAGTCAAGGACTTTTACTAGCAAAATAAAAACAAACTACTACCTCAATAGAATCTCTAAAGGTTTGGATAAGCATGTACTTTTAGTAATAAAGTATCTTAAAATGAAAAAAAAAAAAAGGAAGCTTGCCAATAGCAAGGAGGAAGGTAGAATGCACAAGGTAGGAGAGGCTACAGCCTTGTTGGAGGCTTCCCCCCAACAAGAATGCAGCTATGAACCATCAGTGGAGAGTACCTCATCCATGATCTAGTCTCCTTCCCAAAACCCCACTCATATGCTTACGAGATTTGCAGGGAGAGGGAGGGTCTACTTTCAAGCCATAAGATTTGGCCCTGACCCCAAAAGGCTCATGTGTACCTCTTGATGTGAAAGGCATTGAGTCCATCTCTAAGAGTTGCCACTGCCCTAACAGTTTCAGCATGACCACGAAGTGTAAGTCTAAAGTCTCCTTTGAGATGTAAGGCAAACTCCATGCTTCCAACCTCTATAAAAATGAAAAGAGCATTATATACTTCACAAATACAATAGCATGGGATAAACACCCCAATTCCATAAGGTAAAAATAAGGGAATTTAAAAAAGGTGGGTGGAGAGACAGCAAGACTGAAACTGAGCAGGGCAAATATCTCATCCTGTAGTTCCGTGTCCAGAGCCTGGGGCAATCTGTATCAAGACATGAGCTTCACATGGCATGGATGCCTTACCCCACATAACAGCAGGTGATTGAGGCCCTCATGGCCTCTCTCACGGGTGGGATTTGCTCACATTGAGGCTTTCCTCAGGTTATCTACATTCCTCAGTTTCCTAACATCTTGGAGTCTCCACTGAACTGGCTTCATCCTTACAAGTTCATGACCTGCCCTCTCAAGGGCACACTGTCTCTCACAGGCTACATGTGCACCATGTAGATAATGTCAAGATGGGCCACCAACTGGAGGAGCCTCTTGGCATCTCACTAATGGCTATGGAGACCCCCGTGTGCCTCGATATCTAAGCAGAGAGTACTGAATTCTGGGGAATAAATTTCCATTCCTTAGGCCCCACCATTCTGGAACATGGTCTCCTGGGGTTCTTTCTCTAAGTTGTATTTACTTTTACAGTTTTGAGCCGGCTAAGGATGGAATCATGTTGGTTCTTATGCTGCCCTTGGGCTGTCATTTTTATTGTCCTCTTCTAAAGTACTTGACTTTTTATGCTAATATTTTCTCAGCAACCAAGTCCTCCTCTACTCCATGTTTGCCAGTCCCAACTTTCCTAGAATTTTCTGGGAAAACTTGAAAATTCTAATCATTCTACTAGGCCATTTGCTCTAAATTCTCAAAGTAGTGCTGGCTAAAAGCCCCCAGAAGTAGCCACACCATAACCTCAACACTTTCTTCTGCTATACCTAACCTCCATCTCTTACAGTGTGTCTCAGGACATGACCAAAGTGCAGAGAAATTTTTTGCCTAAGTATAACACATGTGGCCTGGAGTCCAACTGCCAATGCACTGGCTGATCCAACTGAAACCTCCCGAAATTGATCTTTTCTGGTTGCATTCCTCTCAGCATTCTGGTCTTCTGAGTTCTGATGAGACTCTCCCATCAAAGTTGCCTCACACTGTTCCGCTATTGTGTTTCTAGCCAGAATCTCCAAACCTGTCCAGACTTCTCCTGAAAGCAAGTACCAAAGGTTCTTGGTCCACATGCTCAGGTAGAGCCACAGTGATGACCCCACTTCTGATACCAAAATCTGTCTTACTGTCTTGTTGCTGGGATGCAGTACCAACCATCAAAAGTTACAGGAGAAAGGGTTTACTTTGGCTCACATTTTGTGGAGGTTTCAGTCCACAATCAGCTGACTTCCAGGCAGGGCTACACGGCAGAGGGGCATGGCACAGATGGTTCACTCATGCTATGAAAGGCAGCAAGCAGAGAGTAATTAAGGGAGTAGGAGGGACATATATCCTTCCAGGTTGTGCCCAAGTGACCCATCTATCAGGCTCCTCCTCACAACATCATACCCAGCTATAAATGCATCAGTGAACTAAGTGATCAGTGTCATACCCACAGTCTAGTCACCTCCCAGGAGCCCTTCCTATGAGCACATGGGATTTTTTTTTTTTTTGGAACCGGAGATTGAACTCAGGCCCTTGCACTTGCCAGGGAAGTGCTTATTCCACTGAGCCATTTGCCCTGCTCCTGAGCACATGGGATTTTGGGGGAATAGCTAGATATAAGTCATAACATGAACCAAGAAAGAATAACAACTAGCATCACACTGACTGAGCAGACTCAGGGATCCAGATAAGATGAACTAAATCAGAAGAAATGGGTAGAGACAGTAACCCATAGCTGTGAAACAAACCTTGTGAAGAGAAGGAAACAGACTGATAGAAGGAAGAGTTAGCATAATGAATAAATGCAATTCCAGGAAAAAAAAAAAGATAAATTACACAAATGTCTGAACAAAGACTGGAGGAAGACTTGCATTTAATTAATTGGAAGCGTCTGAAAGGGTTATAATGGGAAATGGGTTGAGGTGAGTTTCAACTGCATTCACTGAGAGATAAGGAGTCAGTGACTGGGTCGACCTGCACTGTAGTTCTATCAGATCTTGAGCAGGATGTGACGTAATAAAGAAGAGCCTTCTAGTAGCCTATGCTAAAGATATTTCAGTAGCAGAGCAACCCACAGCTGGGGCTGCCATAGTTAGTGATGTGAAGAACTGCTCTGGCCTGGGGAGAGGATGACTGGACTTATGTGCTTTGTTTCAGCTACTGGCAAGACATACAACTTCATTTTTCTTTATAGGATTTATTATTACCCAAAATTAATGATTTTCTGCCACTCTTCTTATTTGTAAATAAACGAATGAGCATAGAGAGCTTGTGTGTTTTCAGTATTTTATTCCCACAGCCTGGCCACAAAGCTTTTCATAAAAACAAGGTTCACAAGCAGTTTACTAATGAACTGAAGAAGAAATTCTTCCTCATTTCCAAGTTCCATCAATGGTATCCCTGAAATCACTTGTTATTCATCTTCACTAACCATTTTTCCAGTCCACACCATCTTTCCCACTAGGATTATGCATCAGTCCCCTGCCTTATGACATTCAAGCCATTTCCCAATTCATTCTCTCTTGACAATCCAGTCGAACACAAAGGACATCAAGCAGCAACTTCTACTTAAAAACATCTTCCATTGTTCTTGGGACAAAGACTAAATTCCTTAGCTGGACAGCAAAGTCTGCAGGGAACACTCCCAGCCTAGGTGTCTATCCTCAAAGAAAGCTCACTTCCCTTTATTCACCTTGGTTCCTTGCTTCTGTAGGTCCTGAGTGGGAGCTCCACCCACTACGAAGTCATCGTCTCAGCCTCTCTCCTCTTACATTTCTCATGTTCATCAGGGTGCTACTTCTTGAAGTTTCTATTACCCAAACTCACAAAATTGTGATGTCCTATTCAGAGTACTTATGTCTGTTATAATTATATAATTATAAGTTGTTTTGTTGTATCTCTAATCAATATTTCCCTGCAGGTTCTGATCCACTAGAAGAGTCGGTAAGGCTGAGCACTCAGTGGTTCAGGGATCAGTGCTGACTTAGCATGACCCAGGCCTTGCATTGGAACTTTAGCACAGAATAAACAAGTGACAGTGGTTCATACATGGCTGGCACCAAGTATTATCGGTTCATACGTGGCTGGTACCAAGTATTTATCAACTAAGCAGAAAGTATTCTACTGAGGACCAAAGAGCTAAAAGTCATCATCAAACACACGGATCTAAAATCTTTCTGCAAATGCTAAAGCAAATCTGAAGGCACAGGTATGAGTGATACTTCATACATAGTATGAGGGTGAGCTACCATTAGAACAGGAGAGAAGAGAAAGCCCAGGACAGCACGAGCTTTGCCAGAGCCCTAACTACTGCCTGGAAAATAATGAGACCAACTGAATCTGTTTCACTAAGGACTCAACAGAAACCAGTTCGAACAATTAACTGAAAGCCCATAGTTATGACTGAGATAGTGACAGTAACCGGGTGAAAGGTCACATTTGCATATCCTATTAGCAACTGCTTGGCTCATCATTCCCCTGAAAACATTTGTCCATACAGAGAAACCAACCTTCCTCTCCTTGGCATTTTCCATTATAAAACAAAGTTCTTCAAAAAAAAAAAAAAAAAGTCCTTAGTTCTTCACAAATGTTTTAGAGACACTTCACTGTGGTCGATTAGGCATACAGTAATAGCTAAGTGAAGCTGGGGCCAGGGAGAAAATGGCAGATAATAGAAAGAACCCACTTTGCTCCTCATTAAAGTTACTCATGTGCAGCCTGGAAAAATGTACACACTACAGAGTCCCGAAAACTACCGAGCACTAGGGGTTAAAGGACAAGGCTTAGTTTTGACCCTCATTTCACATATTCTCTGGGGGGGAAAGAAAGAACTTACTACTTTGCTTTTATTTCCTTATTTTGAGCTGCTTTTTCCATAAGACCTAACACTGATGAGTGTGAAAAACCAGGATCATTTATTTTCTTTGGAGCCCATCAATGACTCACACAACAAACAGCAAGCCACTGATTTTATTTTTGAGGACAGCACACCGAGTTTTTGCAGCACACTCCAGCTGTCCCGAGCCCATTTTCCAAGGACAAATTATTTACCATGCCCTAGCAGGGAAAGGACAGCATGAACCCAGTGAGAATTCTAATCTTCAGAAATACAACAGACAACGATGATTTCCAACTTCACACTGTTTATATAAAGAGAATAGAGGCACAAGGAAATATAAGCCTGAAGCACTGGTAAGAACTGCGTGGCAAACAAAATAGAAAGGAAAAATGAAAGTACACTGAACAAGTGATCGGGCCAGACATAGGTGTGTAAGACAAGGGGGTTTACAGAAGGAATAGCCTTTTCCACCTATAGATGTACAATTTTAAAGTTCACAATTAAAATAAAAAGGATATTTAATAAATCCACATTTTATAACTAAATGGAATAAAATTTCATTAGTTAACAAATGCCTGCTTTAAAAAAAGAACTCTGCACTTGTATAAATCCTTACAGCAATGCTCCTTCCCAAATTCCTGGTCTGGGGATTATCTACAAAAAGAAATATTTTTGATGCAACATTAACATAACAAGAAGTACACGTATAACCCACCCAAAAGTTTTCTTTAAAAACTATAGAAGGATTCAATCAACTTCTAAATCAATTTATCTTTTTTAAACTTCCCTCAAAAGAGTTCTAAATGGTGACAGCCTGAGCAAGCTCTAGATTACTGATGTAAGTACTGTAAAAAAATCCAATTCTTAAAAAATTCTAAAGCCCAGATACTGCCTTATAAGTACTATTTTAAAGCAAACTGCTTTTGGCATAAATAAGTGAAAATCTCACTTAAATTTATAATAAGCTATTTTTAGCCATGGAAATAAATTGTTGATTGATTCCTGAAATCCTTCGCCTTCATTTTTATTTATTTCCAACACTGTCTTGTGTTGTCTTGTCTTGTGTTGTGTTAGTTTATGATTTTGTGACCCCTATAAGGGGCAGTGCAGGCATAGTAAGGACAGGTAAGGATGTCTTTAGTGATGACAGTCAGGGCAGTAGGGCTGTCTTTAGTGACCTGCAGCTGCAGGTCCACTCCTCTTTGTGCTTTTCCTTCAGCCCTATGGCCCCTGCCCTCCCAATAGGGAACCTCCCCAGGATGAAGGATGGGAGATGAGCGTGTTCATTGTTTTGGAAATTCATCTTCAACTCTGCTAATATTTAAAGTTGGTGATTTAGAGTATTACAGACTGATTCTGTCCAGTTCCTTCTTTTTGTTCCATGCCTTAAGTTTAAATATTAAAGCAAAAGGTAACATGTTCTCAAAGAGCATTTCTTAAAAAACATACAAAAAGACATAGTTCATTCAAGTGAGAGATGAAAGAATCTATGGAAAGGAAATGAGTGTGGTCATTTAATTGCAAAATAACTACTGTTTGAACACTGAAATGAGTCAGACTGAAATGTCTGAGAAGCCTAAAGATAAATAAATATTAAAATATTTGGTAAAAAGATAGTGAGAAAAGATGAAAGAATGTAAGCCATGATTTTTTACTTTTTTATATATGGTAGAAATAGGAAATTAAGGGTAGTTAAGGGAAGTTAAGGGTAGCATAAGCATATTTAAAACAAAGCTGAATGTTAAAAACTAATAGCAACTAATAAAACTAAGAAAACTAAAAATCAACAACACAGAGGAAGAAAAACAAGATTTTTTGTAGTTCCAAAACAATTGCTAGTATAATTGACAAGTAAAATCACATATTTAGGGTATACTACATCTTTTTTTTTTCAATACCAGAAACTGAACTCAGGACCTTGTGCTTGCCAGGCAGGTACTTATGCCACTAACCTATACACCTAGCCCAACATATCATATTTTGAGATACATGTATGTTGTCAAATGATTACTATAATCAAGCTAATTTCCATCACTTTACATATTTGTACCAATTCTTAATTTGCTTTCCTAATTTTTTTTTAAGGGTCTTGCCATGTAGCTCAGCCTGGTCTTGAACTTGCAGTACAGATCATACTAGCCTTGAATTCATGGCTATCCTCCTGCCTCAGCATCCCAAGTGCTGGGATCACAGGCATGCACCACCCGTTCTACCTTAGAAACATTTTCTTTTAAAGCACATGTTTGCAGTACACAATGATTAAATTCCATGTAGGGAATCAGACTATGAACACAGCACATTTTAATTCTTTTCTCATTCCCTTTCCCTTTTCTCCCTCACCCTTCCCTCCATCTCCTTGTTGCCTTGCCTTTTATAAAAAAAATATTTATAATAGTTCACATCAAAATGTACTCTTAAGGGTGGGGAGATAGCTCAGTGGCCTAAGCACCTGCCTAGCTGGAGTAAGGTACTGATTCCATGCTTGTTACTGCATGCTGTGTTGGCCCCAGAACTGGGTATTGTGGTGCACACCTTTAATCCCAGCACTGGGGAGGATGAAACAGGAAAATCACTATAAATCCTAACTGCATAGCAAGACCCTGTATCAAAAACAAAAACTAACAAAAGGAAGTACTCTTAAATGAATAAAGTGCCCAGCACCTCCATCCTACAGATAGACCAAAATGGCCAGATACGGTTTCTTCCGGGCTTGAGTTTATTGCCTTATACGCTATGAATAAAAGCCCTTTGGAAACTGTGCTCCTATCAGCCTCTGTCAGCCTCAGTCTGGTTCTTTCCAGACAGCAAAGCCAACTACAGCAGGAAGCACTGCGTGGGGACCACCTGACTGGCCCCATCCTGGAGCCTGGCTGCTAGCGTGAGGTGTAGCTAGTTTAGGGCAGCTCAAGCCAGTTCAAAGTGCTTTGAGCATACACCCTAACCTCCCAGGTACAAGTGATTTTGAATAATCTGTACATATGTAGAATTGTTGTTACCATATGACCCCAAGCTGACACTGCAGATAATTTTGCACTCTATTTTTCTTCAACAGGCCTGAGCTAAGTACTGTCCACATTATCCAAAACAAAACACTTGCTTTGTTGAAGAAATGCCTAAGAAGCCAACCTAAACACAAACACCACTTTTATGTTGTCAGAATCAACAGCTCCTGTTGCTTCTACTCACCTAGCAACACGCACGGCCAACGTGTTCTGTGTCTGCACTGCCTGATAAGAGTAGCTACTAGCCATACATGCCTATCAAACCCTTGAAATGTGACTAATGTGACTGAAGAACTGGCACTTTTCATTACTCCATTTTAATTCATTTCAACATAAATTCAAACAGACAGTGTGGCTAGCGGTTCTCAAGAATTGTAAGGGCTCTGTGATTTTTTTATTTAAGAAAATTAACATGTGATTGTTTCTTGGATATTAGTCACAAGATTTTGGACAGGCAAGTATTAGCACAGCTGTGCCAGTTCCCTGAAATGCAAGTTCCTTGGCATGAATAGAGACACCTGTGTTCCCGATGATTTGCCTTACAGGAATGGAATCTCATTCTCTAATGAGGCACCTAAATCTACTATACTGGGACAGTAAGCCTAATGGCCCTTTGCCCCAAAGGGAAGGAAAAGACCAGCTGTGTCTTCCTAGGCTGCCTCCTATATAAATGGGCTTGAGAATGTAGTTTTCAATAGAAACGATGAGCTTCTCTATTCACGGGACATACAGAAATCGGAGTGACAAATGGAGAACTGTCTCCCAAACATGCTAGTATCATACTTATTTCTAAAATGCGCCTCTTTCCATCTTGTTGAATATCCTGCTTCTAGTCCTACTTAATTCTTGCTCCTTCTCCATGATTTTCACATTTCTGCCTCCTCTGAGGCAGTCTCCATGCAAAAGCCAGACCGAATCCCACCCCCCCCAAAAAAAAACAAATCTAACCATATCACCCTCATGTCATCTTCAGTGCCACCCAGGGATCTTCTAACACCATGCAGTGCTCTCCTTAGGAAGTTCCAGGAGGCCCTGAATGATGTGAATCTTGCCTTTACCTGAGAACACTTCCCTCTGGGCCTTGAGCCATACAAAACATCTTTCCCCTCCTGAAATACAATGGTCACAAAGCAGTGGCCCTAGGCTGAATCTCCAAAACAGATTTGTCTGATTTCGTCAATATAATAGTTTTAAAAGCACTTGGGCCACTTCACATTTTGAAGATTGCAAAGTAATAAAATATGAATGTCAAGCTCCTGTTTCAAACTCTGGCCACATGATAACATCTGTGTAACAACTGAAAAGCACTTGGCTGCATTGAGCATCTACCATCCTCTTTCCTGTGGACAAAACCTGGACTCTCCAGGATGTCACACTGCCCTCCTGCTCTCTTATTCTTTTACATTATCATTATTAACCTAACTTCCTTTCTGATGTTCTTCTTGATCTGAAACCCTTGTTCAGCACTCCAAATTCTTAAGCCATTCCTCCTCATTCGTCAGGTCTTAGTATAGGATTCATGCCCTCTGGAAAAGTTTCCCTACCCACCAACCATTACCAGCACAAGGAGAGATGGGCTGGCTGCACTGCTATACTTACTCATCATTCCCTTCCCTCAATTCCACCATCGCCGCTGTGGGTCTCTGTAATAAATAACCCTACAATGGCAAAACTTACATAGTGCTACATTATACACTAGTTGTGAATTAGCATGTTTACACTTTTAGGTCATGAGAGAGCAACTATGCCTGTGCACAGTAGAAACTCAACAAACAGTGGTTGACTATGAAACAGAAGTTAGTCTCAGAATGTATGCTTCAAAATAGATGCGGTACATGTATATTTATTATATTTACTCATTTTTAAAATTTAGGCTTCTGAAACACCACCTGACAGATACACGTCAAGGGAAGACCCAAACCTAGGCCCCTGAGAGCTCAAAGCCAAAATTCTTAACCATACACAAAATGTGTCCTGGATGATACAAGGCCACACGGGACAAGCATAACCACAGAGATATTTATCAGCCATCTGAATTACAGTTCTTCTTCTGCCATCAACTGTTTAACCTTGAATAAAATGAAGGTCTCAATCTCCACAATAGCAGAGTAGTAAATGACACTTTCCTCAGGAGAGCTGAGAGTAGCAGACACCCATAATTCCACAGCCATCTTTTAAGCTGCTCATAGAGGACCAGCAATTAGTTCCTCTGCCTAAAAAAGCTTAAAAGGTAAAGGAAGCACTTACACACATGAGAAAGTCTCTGGCTCCATATTCATGACCACTATGCCAGATCCCAGTTTCCAGAGCAGTGATACGGACCTTCACTCCTTTCACAAATGGCAAAACAGGAACTGAGCAACCCCACCAAGCCTAAAGCTGACCCAAGGCCCCGCAGCTGCCCCTGATTGGCCCCACCTCAGGGTTTGAAGTGAGTCCAAGCTCCCAAGGACCACAGGAGTACATCAGCCTCAATAAATTCAACAGAGCCAGCAGCAGGTGGACACATTCTTCCCTGGGTGTGAGACAGCAGCAAGAGAATCAGAGACCTCATCGTGTCCCACAAAATAAAGCTGGGAAAGAACCCAGTCAGTCTTCTCCAGGTGGAATTCTCGTTCATCCTTTGCCAGGAACCAAGTCCAAAATAAATGTCTGTAAAACCAAAACTCCCATTGCAAGCCAGTTAATTTTTAAAATCAAATTTCCATAGTCAATTCAGGGTCCACCAGTCTTGAAGTGTTCAAATTCCAAACTATTAAAACTGTTACAGGGGGCAAAAAACCACAATATTTTTATAATCTTTGAATGTCTTTAAGCATTATAATTTCCTTTTTCCAAGTGTTACGAAAACACTGTATGTGGGTTCCATTAATTTAATTATTTGTTGATTTTTAAGACATTAGTGCATTTGATAACATTAGATTACTTAATACATTTATAGGATGCTTTTATTTGAAAATTTATGTGTAAATGTGTCTCTCATTTAAATGCAAGAGCATTTAAAATTTTATTTCATAAAATATCTCCTTAGCAGTACAGTATCTGTTGCAGTCTCCAGTGAAAACTCACTCAATTAAGATCTTAAGGGGCCTCAGATTATATATTCTTATCATTCTACTTGCCATATGTAGTTATTAAAATATATTTGATGTTCATAAAAAATTATGAAATAGAACAGTCTGTAAGTCAGAGTGGAGGACCCCTTAGGGCAAGTACCACTTTCCCTATATTTCTGTCTTTAAATCCCACAGCACAGTTCACTGCCATGTAAGAACTTATGAAAGCTGTATTAAATTAGGTCTGTGGGAACAACAGGACCTTGCCATTTCATACTCAGTCTAAAGCTGCTTTTTAAGCGCATTTCCTTGATTATCTCCCGTAAATAGGAAGACACTAATTATGCTTGTTGTGCCTGTGATTAAATTTGCCTCATGATACATCACACACAGTTTGAACTAAATGTTGGAAATGGCTTCACCAAAATGAAGATCTCCTTTTCCTTGAATTGTTAAAATCAACAGTGGATTTAAATTTGCATCTAGGATGGAAAAGAGGTTCTGAGTTCAGGATAAACATCTGAAGCAAAATTCCCGTTTCTAAAAGCCAAAAATAATAAAATGTTCCGGCTTTTTAAATTTCAAGGACCATAGCGGCATGATACACAAAACTCTGCACAATTCAACTCTGATCCTTAATGATCAGCTCCAGGAGCAAATGCCTAAAACCTAGAAAGAGACAGTGCCCCAGAGAGGCAGGTCACTAGCAAGGCAGGATCACACCGCAACCAAAAGCTCTAACGTTTGATCTCTAGAACCCAGGAGCAGCCAGCACAGAGCCTCCAGACAAGAGACCTTGGCTCAAACATGTAACGTCTTTAATCCCTGCTACTGGCCCCCCACAAGCACTCTGGGGTGTGGGGGAAGCAAGGAAAAAGAGCATTTCTCAGAAGAGCATCAGGAAGTCCCCTTGGATGAGGTCAGGGAGCCTGACTGGGACCTCCAAGTGGTATCCCAAGTGGCCTGCGATGCTAGCGCCCTGTCAGCGGTCGTCCTGGGCGGCGCTCCCTCGCTCTGAGGGCCGGAAAAGCAGCAGGAAGAGCACAGCCCAACACACAACCGAAGATAAAAGTAGAGATCCCCCGCTTCCCGCACTCGCCCCGTCTCTAGAACCCCACGTCTCCACTCCACGCCTGAGGCTCTCTGCCCAAACTAGCCCCTGGGGTCAGGCTGGGAGGCCGAGGCGGAAGGTTTTCACACGGTCCCGCAGAGTTGTGGAAACTGGGGGCGGGAAGGACAGAGAATCGTGTCCCCTCAGGGTGCAGGCGCACGGAGAAGCGTGGGGTTGGGAGGGCGCTGAGGAGGGGACCCTTCCCGAACTGGCCGGGGACGGACAGGAGCCGCGGAGGGTCGCCCGAGGAGCGCGGGTGGCGCGAGAGCCTGGCCCGAGGATGTCGTCAGCCCCGGGACGCCCGACGGCGGCAGGACCCCAACCCGGCCCGCCCCGGCCCGCCCGACTCCCGCGCCCCCGCCCGCAGCACCCGTACCTCCCGCCCCGCCCAGGGCGACGGCGCCACCAACCTGCGCGGCCGCGGCGCGGTCCGGACGGAAACGGCGCTGCGGGCGGAGTCAGGGGCGGCCCGGGGCGGGGCGGGGCCGGCGGGCCGGAGGCCTCCGCGCTCTTCCCGGCCGGCGCCCGCGGGACGGAGCCGCCTACCGGCCCGAGTCTGCTCGGGGCAGCCGGGGCGGCCGCGCGCGCAGGCCAGGGAATTGCGCGGCTCGGGCCAGGCCCTGGTCGGTGCCGGGGCGCGAAAGGACTCCGCTGCCTGCCGGGGCTCGCCAGACAGGGCGCGCGGAACCTCAGACGGGCCAGGGGTTCGAGCCCTGAGGAGGAGCGGCTTCGGCCCGCGCCACCCCTGTGTGGGTCCCGAGAACAAGCGCACCTCGCCCTCTTGCGCGTGGCCTCCCGCGACCCTTCTCCGCGCCCGGGATGGCGGGCACCACCTCCCGCGTCACCCCAGAGCGGGCACGGCGGTGAGGAGTTACAGCCAGGAAGTTTTATTTTATTCATATTTATGCCCCGGGCTGAGAATCTCTGGTGTGCATAGCTGAGCCCCCACCTGCCCCCCCCCATACAGCAGCCAATCCGTGTTGAACTGAGGGTGGGGTCCGTGCCCCTTTCTGCTGCCAGGGACCCGGGCTGTGGGAGGCAGGGCTGAGAAAGGATGGGCAGGCTGTCGTCTAGGAAGGAGTGGCCCATGCACGTGCATGCAGGAGAAAGCAGCGAGGAGGACGTGGAAACCCGCCGGCCTCCCCACAGAACTCCAGGGAGCCTCGTGGAGGCAGGGATGATCCCTCAGTCCTGGAGTGGACCCCAGGATCTCCAGCCTGGTACCCCACGTTGTGAGCCAGCTAAAAGAGATTCATTCCTGACACTGACAGGCGCCCGCCGGTGGGGAGGCCACAGCTGGGTCAATGTACAGACTCCCAAGGCTGACCTTCAGCTCTAAGCATCCACTAGATCTCTGTCCCTTACCCCAGCTCGGGTTACCCGTGGTACAAACACCAAAATCTCCCTCACCTGAGAGATCTTTGGGACAGTCTCTCCTTTGAGCCCCCTAACTGGCACCTTAATACATTTGGACACTTTTTTTCTTCTATGCCACTTCTGGGGAGAAAGGAAGAGCATGAGGCATCCTCCCCTGTGGGATTTTGTGATTTTAAACTTCAGTCCTGTTCTTTTCAGGATAACATTCTTGTTCAAGGGGTGGCAACATTGTTAAATGTGGGAGTGCTAAGACAAAGCTTCTAAGTAATAATAGCCTCTCTCACCCCAATAACCTCTCATACCCCAAGGTCCTGCTTGGAGAGGCTCAAGCTTCAGTCCTGTCCCTAAGGAAGCCACCCCATTCCAGAAGTCTCTGCCACCCACCTGGACCGAAAAGGCTCCCAGGACTCCACCCAAAGCTGTCTCTGACAGCAAGTGTCCTTATGAAGACAAGCCCTTGGTAGCTCAGTTGTATTTCAAAAAGACTATTTCAATATATTTGTCAAATCTCTTTTCCTTGCCTTCCTCTCCTGTTAGAAAGGGCAGGCTGTAAAGAGTAGGCCAGAAGGGCTCGGCCTGCAGAAAATGTTTCTCTTCATCAAGAGAAGCTCATCACCGAAAGGGACGTTATTAAACTGAGATTCTTTCTAGATATGGTAAACTCTTCACATTAATTAACTTAATTCTATATTAACTACACTTTCACTGAAAAAAAGTATTCAATCAGTTGGTGCAAATAAAGGTCCAGTTTTCCTCTAGGAACCATTCTTATACCTAAGAAGTGTGGGAGTATTGGTATCAGATGGTGGTTCAATGTAGTAGCATGACCATTTCTCCAGAAACCTCTCCCTTGCTCCTTCTTCATTCTCCCTTCTCCTGAGTCTTGTCCACCTAGGCCTCCAAGCTAATCCACTTGTATAAAACTGTTGAGGACTTGGGATGCTATCCGTACATGTGTTGGTTTTGGAAACAAGTAACCTTTTTCAGAAATGAGGTGACAAAGGTAAATCCATCTCCTGTACCTCTTTTTTCCAGATCTCTCTCTCACTCTCTCTCTCTCTCTCTCTCTCTCTCTCTCTCTCTCTCTGTCTCTCTGCTGTTCAGGCTGGCCTTGAGCTCATTTTGTAGCCCATGCTGCTCTTGAATATGGAAATGTATAGGCCTACAAACTTCTCAGAAAATAAAAGTGCATACTTCCTGGATCCACCCTGCTTTGAACATGATGTAAGAGCACTTAACCTTGATTGAGAGCAGAAGGTTATATTTAAATGGTAGAATAAGCTTCAAATTATATCAAACAGTCAGGCTTACTTATACAGAATAATAAGAGAAAATATTAATTTTAATTTACAAGTCGTCAAAAAGCACCTTGTGGGCCACATAATGAATAGCCCCATGTTAAAGTAATATATGTTTGTTCTTTCACAAATAGACTCCCTCAAATATAGACATCTGTCATGGACTCAATTATCTTGCACAGCATGTGCTGTAAAAGCACATAAAAGAAATAATATACTACATTGCTTATTTGAAAGTGATCAGGAATACGCAGCTCCATGCTGGCATGTCTTTAATTTCATGGTGTTAAGAAAAAACTATGGGAGTATGAAATAGCAAACCCTTTCTTACTGGAGTACTAATTCAATTACCTTTCATGATACATACAGGAGACAAGATTTTTCTTCATTAACTGGTAGAAACACTACCGGATCATTTCGTTTTATTCAACCAACCCCTGTAGAGAGAATGGGAACACGGAGTTTCCTTGGAAAACAAAGGGATCCTCACTCTCTGATCAGTTCCTGGGGTGTGAAGGCGAACAAGGCTAGAGACAGTGTTCTGAGGGCATAAATTATCATAGAAATGAGACTGGAGTGTTAGGAAATTTATGCATCAGAAAGACCTCAAGATTTGCAAAGTGCTAGAAGAGGTAGTTTAGGATAAGTCAGATTTCCTTGCTATCATGCAAATGTGAAACCTTTTTATGGTCAGGAAAACTCCCATTCTCCCTTTTCACTGCATGATGCACACATAAATAAAATAACAAAATATTTTGCAGAACACTCCACCAGGTTAAGTACATAGAGCCTTGTTGAATACACCATATTACTTTTGCTGTGACACTTTAAAATAGACTTGAAAAAACTCTTAAGGGGAATATTTTAATAGCTTCCCAGAGAGTAGAATGTATTATCATTACGGTACAAAGGGCATCATTCATTTTTAATTCTCTGCTCCACAGGTGTTCCCTACCTAGACTGTGGCTGACACTAGAGGGTCTAATTATGATTCATGCATCCCACATTGCTCAGGAACTGGTCCTTCTAATTTCACACAATGCTGTTACTGAGAGGAGAAATATACATTCCAGTCCTGGTAGCGAGACACAGCGCTTCTCTGTTTGATCCACACATTAGAATCACCGAGAGAGCTTTAAAAATCCTAGAGCCTCAGCCAGGACTCATACCAAATAAACAAGAATTTCTGGAGAGGGAGCGAGGGCCTGTCTTGCTTACTATCCTCGCCTTGCTGAGACAAAATACTTGATGCCCATAATTAAGAAAGGCAAGGCTTTTTGAGCTCATAGTGTGTGGAGGTTTCAGTCCATAATCAGCTGGCTCCAGGGCAGGGTGGTGTGGCAGGGGGCTACAGTTCAAGGTGGCGGAAGACAGCAGATCCACAAGAGCTAGGAAGGGCAAGCCTGTTCTCCTCCCTTACACTGTAAGCAGATCTGCCATCCCCTAAAACACACACCTAGGACAGGTGTAGCACCCGCACCGCCTCTACGCCCTCCTCTTTGCACAGGCTCAGGACATTTACAAAATGAGGACCCCAGCTCCCTGCTGAGTCCCTTAATTAAGTTTCTAAAAATCTCAAGTTGACACAATGTATTAGCCATTACAGGGGCTGAGGATAGACTTTATTTAATTCCCCAGGTAGTTTTTATGTGTAGTAAAAGTAAATATTGGTAAAAATATGAATACTTAGCAAATAAAGATAAACTAGTCTTTTAAAATACACTATTTAGAGGCTGGGGATATAGCTCAGCAGCACAGTGCCTGCTTGGCAAGTGTGAGGTTGTGAGTTCAATTTCTGCTACCAAAAAAGTAGCATAAAACACATTATGCAACAGGAATTTTTTTGCCTACTAGTTACAGTGCAATTTTAACTTTTCTTTTTAAAGCAAAAAAGTTGTTGATTCTGTTTTTCAAAACCGAGCTTGGTTCTCTATCCTTACAGTGGGGATCTATGTCTAGCTGTGAAAGCAATGACACACAGTGGAAATACATGACCTCTTCTTATATCCATGGTTTTGTGGTCAGAATCAGCATAAATCACTAAAGGAAAACAGACTTGGGGGGAAATTAATCTTACATGTCTTCAATTCCCACAAGGAATCCTATGAGCTACTAAACCATTATCCCGTTTCACAGTGAAGAAACTGACAACATGCTTAAAATTAACGCTCCCTATAAAGTGTAAGGTTTAGAAAGAAAATAAGTAACAAGAACCACCAGGGTCATCAATTTTGTGCAGATTCAGCACTAATGAAGAGTCAAATATTAAATTCTCACAAAGAAAAATGAAAATACTGCTGATGATTTGATATAACATATGCCTATGAAATCAAAATTATCTAATCCCAAAGATTATACATGATAATCTATATACAGTATTGTGATATAAGCAATAAAAACTCCTCATGCACAATTTAATAATGATGGAATGATAAAATGAAGCAGAATCAGGAAATATAGAGATCAGCCAAAGGAAACTGTGTATACAGTATATCTTCTTTATCTATGTAAGATATGTGGCCCACAGCACCCACCCCAGTGAATGCCTAAAACTGCTCACCATACGAAGACCTATAGTGTTTCCTGTGTATACATATAACTACAATAAAATTTCACTTACAAATTAGTTAGAAAATAGTCATCAGCAATTTTTCATTTATTGTCTTAGGACCAGGTTGCCTATGGGTAGCTGAAATTGTGAAATTAAACTGCAGCAAAGGTAGATGACCGTAATGGAGAAGTTCACTAGGATGAGAGGGTCTAGGCAGTAGGGATCACAAGGTGAACCTGCAAAGACTGCTAGCCCTCTAAGCAGCTGACTTGGCAGTGCCAAGAGGCTAAAATAGCTGCCACGTCACTAGAACTTTCTGGACATAAATGATTCTGATATGCCCTCGCCCCATTATAAATGTGTTCTAAGGCGGCGAACTTACCTCAGTGGGACAGTGCTTTGCCTAACATGCTCAGGGTTCTGGGCTTGCTCTCCAGCACCTCAAGAAAGAAAGGAAAAGAGTAGAGGAGGGGTAGGAGCCAGGAAGAGAAAAAGAAAATGTAATTCCTCACTAGCTGAGCCAATTTAATTCCTAGCAAAAAGGAGAGAGGCTTACATTTTTTTCCAGTGAAAAACATGCAAACATTATTGGGACACATAAATCAAATTGGAAGGACTGTTAGACACTTTTAAAGTATTTAGATGTATGATCTCCATTTTGTCAAACAAAAAATATGTTAGACATCTCTAGATTTTTTAAAATAAGCCTTGCTCATTTTTTTGTTGGAGGGATCAATATTATTTTTACAGGCAAAATCTGCCTCTTTTGTCCTTTTGTGTTCCCAACAATTTGAGAACTGAAAATAAGACATATTTGCTTCACAAATTTAGATGTATTTATATTTCTTTTTCTTTACCCAGCTGTAAACGCATGTCTCTATTTTAGGTTATAAGCAGGATGGCATTACAGAAATGGTTTCAATAAGAAAAGTCCCCAGATGTATAAAGAATGACATGGATTTTCCAGTCATATTTAGCAGCAAAAGAAAACCACATAAGAATGCTGGTTTTATCACAAATAGAAAAACTGTTCCAGGCAGGGCACAAGAAATCAGAATATCTAGTTCTCATTATTGTGCATTTATTGATAACGAGCTCGGTAACATCCACATCACTTCTCCGCTTTTCACAGTTTTTCCATTACTCAGGAAGGATTGGCACAGAGGATTGCAAATTTCCTTCAACATGAAAATATTATATGAGAAAAAATAACTCAAAGTTATTAAAAGGAGAGCTTTGAGATTCAAGCCAAATCCCCTGTTTCTGAAGCATGTTGAATTGCAGCATTGTTGCTTGAACACCCAGGCGCTATGCTGTTGCTCCTTGTGAAAGGGCGTGACGCTGTGGGGAGGCACCCTGGGAGTCCTGTGGGGGAGGTACCCTGGGAGTCCTGCAAGAAAGGCAGGGAGTTCCAGGGCAGGACATCCAAGACGCCTTGTGAGGCAAGCAGTAACACCACAGTGACTCCAGGACTTGGAGGCAGATTTGTTTGCATCGATGGGGTCTGATCAGGATCAGTCCCAGGATATCGGACTCTGACCTCAGGTGGTCCAAGGTTTGTGTAAAGGACATGCACGCAGGAAGTACCAAGGCACTATGGCTTATCAGTGGGGGCCTAGTTTATTTAATGTGCATCATCGTGACTAGCTATGTTACAGTGACTGGCAGTTTCTAAAACACAGAAGCAACCAGAACCTAGACAGGAACCGTTACCAGGGAAACTAAGAAACTAAAGCATATCAGTTAGGGGTGTGGGTGGGGGTGTGGTACAGCTTAGACTACAACCAGATATCTGTATACCTGCTTCAGGGTTGGAAGAAGTAACTCCTGGGTGCTCTTGCCAGGGGCAGTTAGGCTGATCTCAGCAGCAGTAACAGGAACCATTGTGTAAGGGGCTGGATAGAGGATGCTGCCTGTGGCAGTAGGAAATATCCAAGTTCAAGACCGTCTGCCAGCATTGCATCTGTTTTCTCACTTGCATCACCTGGTTTGCTGAACTGGGGTGAATGGAAGGCAAGAGTTAGGTCAATGCTTGAGGGAGAGCTGTGTGAGCCACCTGCACACCTGTGGCTGTGGGAAAGTGATAGTGACAAGTGACGAGTGAACTTCTGAGGACCCTGGGACAGCAGTGTAGAGGGACAGGCAATCAGCTGTCTCAGGGCTGATTTGTGAAACACTGCAGGTTGTCTGCGAAGGACAGCCTGGTAGAAAGACATCTTCCCGTGTCGTCTAACTAGGCTGAAGCCCACTGGAATGAGTATTAAAGGAAAGGCACCTAGATGTAAGATTATTGGGGATATTTATGTCCAGAAGATTTCCTATTTTTTATTTTTTTATGTATTTGGTTATTACAGGGTCTTACTGTGGCCTGTTCAGCATGCTCAGGTGTGGGGCTAGCACAGCATGTGGTGCCAGGGATCGAACCCTGGTCTTCGCACTTGCCTAAGCAGGTGCTTAGTCTGCTGAGCTATCTTACTGGCCCTAAAAATGACTTCTTTTGTATTGTTGAATGCATACTGTTCAATGCCCTACACTTAATGAATGTTTCCCATAAAAAGAAACAGGAAAATTATAGTGAACAAGTGGTTTATCTCATCTCTTCCTGCACAGCTTCTCCACTTATCACTATTTCATGGCTGCACATTTTTAAGAATGTGGTTTTGGTTTCCACAATGCAACTTAAAAAAAAAATCCATTATGGAAGACAGAGTAATAGACCAAAAGATGACCACATGCTAATCAATGTAATCTATGAGGATTACATTGTGTTGCAAAAGGGTCTTTGGAGATGGAATGAAAGTTTGGGACCACAACTAGGAGGATTGCTGTGCAATATCCAGGAAGGCTTAATTACATTAGCCCTTCAAAATGATAGAGGAAAACAGCTGGCCAGACAGATTGGATAGTGGGAGACGGGGCTGGAGGGAGAGAGAAGGCCTGAAGAGAACTGGGCTGCTCTTGCTGACATTGAGGGCAATGTGCAGGACAAATCAATACGACATGGAAGTCTGGACACTGAGCTCAGGCCTAGGCAATGGAGCCCTCAGTCTTGCAATCCCAGGAAGGGGAAGCCTGCCAGCCACTGAAGAGGCCAGGACATGAGTGCCTCTCCAGGTGTCTAAAAAAGGACTTACTTCTACCCATGTTTTTATTTTGGCTCAGTGTGATACCTCTTGACTTTCAATCTGCACAACTGTAAGATTATTTTTCAAAAATGTGTTCTAAGGCAGAAGGCATGTAGACCCTTGCGCAGGCAACAATAAAAAGTATGGTACACCCTCCATCTAGCACGAGTGTTAAAAGCTGTGCCTCTTCACCTTCAGCTTCCTGCATCTCTTATAGGATTGACATTTAACTCGTGTTTGGCTGATACCTAAATTTGAAAGGAAGGTAAAACTAGGGCAGGTCAAAGGGGGTTCATCATAAGTCTGTGTCATCCAGAAAATCTTTAGAAAACTGAAAGCACAATGCTACAGTCCAAGAATGAACAATAGGAATGCTGGAGTTGAGCGGGAAAGTCAACCTGTGTTCATGGTTGGGGCAACTCACTGCATTTTGCTTCTAAGTGTGTGAAAATACGCTCCCAGGCCCTGAAGAGGCAGGTCTCCCTGTCTTACGTACCAGGCCATCCTTTGTCAAGAAGCTGAGCCAAAGCCTTGAAGAATTAGAATTTTCTTCTTTGAAAATTCGAGTAATAGTATTAAAGCACTGCTGATTTTGGATGTATTTTTTTCCCTATACATGATTATCACTAGCACAAAATCAATTCTCATTACATTTTTACCAAAATACTTGAAATTTGCATCTCATCACTGATATATTCCCCTGTCTGTACACAATCATCATTCTAAGTCGTCCTTATTATTTATTTTAAATATCTTAATTTGTTCAGTATATCAAAACCCCCAAAGGACATATGCATATTCTCTACAGGTAAATAATAACAAAGTAAACTCTCATGAAGAAACCCAGCTTGGAGCACTGAAAATCCCGATGGGTCACCTCTCAGTAATACATGTCTTTTCCCAGAGGTAAGTAACATGTTGAGTCCAATTATCATTCCTTTATTGCACCCGATAGGTTTTCTACATTTGAATGAATTGCTAAACAAAATGTTTGTTCTACACACTCTTGAAATTAAAAAGAATGCAATAACCCTGTTATCAAAACAGTTCCTAAGAAGATATATAGTCACATAATTAACAAGAAAATACATAAACTTCTCTTATGAAATTTTTTCCATTCAATAATTGTCTTTTGTTTTGTTTTATTTTGTTTTGTCTCATTTTATTAGTACTGGGTATGAAATCCAGAGTTGGACACACGCCAAGCAAGCTATGTGCATTCTAATCCTCTTCTTATTTTGTTTTTCAGACAGGTCCTCTCAAAGTTCCCCAGGCTAGCCTTGGACTTGTAATCCTCCCGCTTCAGCCTGCTAAGCAGCTGGGATTGTAGGAATGGGCCATCACTCTCAGAAAACAGAATGTTGTCATGGTTCTTACGTGATGTCACAGCCCTCACTTTCATCGCTTTGTATGAATATACGATGTACTCCACTCTGTGAGTAGTTGAGTCATGTCTAGGTTTTTACTGTTACGAACACTTCTGCAGCAAACATTCATATAGTTGTTCCTGATATGTATGTAAAGAGATATTTAGGGGCCCCATCAAGGAATGAAATGGTTGGAACATAAACTATAACTATGCAGCCTTTACCAGGCAATGTCAAGGCTTTTGTTTTTCAACGTGGTTTCCCTGGTGTCATCCACACTGCTTTTCTGATTTAAGACTCCTCCTTGGTGTTTCTGCCTTTTATTTTCCTCAAGGTCAGTCTATCCTGTCCACTGGTATGATAGTCTCCGACTTTCTTAAAATGCTACTATTGCTATCACCATGTTTCCTCACTATTCTAAACCCCAATTTTACTTAACACCTACTACAGAAATTTGGTGTGCACATCCTCAAATCCAAACTTTTGGAATTTTTAAAAGGTTCTTAGTATTTATTGCTTATCCAACCGTTTTGTACTGAAGATATTGGTCTTTGGAGTTTTTCTCCCCCTTCCTGCTTGTTCTCTTGAGATTTGGCTCCTAAAACTCTCCTGCTGAGAATCCATCCCTTTATTCCCTGTACTTAAATACTAATCTTTCTTCAAAGACCTATTGATGTCTTCCTTTCCTGTGATATCTTCCTTGGTATTTCATGTATGTATCCTGAAGTTTCCCAGCACTATAAATATATGTTTCAGTCATCCATTGACATATTTTGGAGTCCATACTATATGAATTTATGATGTATGCAAGGAGAAAGGAGCAAAGGCTTCACACAAACACCTGCTTTCACAATGCAACATGCACCTTTCTTCAAGCACACAGAGACTGGACAATTTGTCATGCGTGCCTGAAGAGGAGTGAAGGGTTTTTGGGGGTCAAGGGCATGTTCAGCACCACTTTTTCCCATGGAGTGGGATTCAATGGGTCTCCAAATTGCCCAACGGACCCCTCATGGTGAGCCCTCCACATTCTGATGTCCACCTTCCTCATTTCCTTTGTTTCTCACCAGGGACAGAGAGGACAGTTTGTTCTAGTCCAACTGGTCTCCCTCTTATCTTCTAAATGAGTTGCATCTGCATGTTCCCAAGTCTGCTTGGGCACCTCCCTGTGCCCAGCAGACTGCAACACCTTATCATACTGGGCCAGCAGCTTTCCATTCTTCAAGAACTACCTGGGAGTCCTGCCCAGACTACCTTAGCTTACTGTGGTCTGCTTCTCTCATAAAATTTCCTGTGCTTATTACATCGCTTTACACAATTAGACAACTTTTTATATGTAAATCAGCAGTCATGATTTAAACTCTGTCTTGCACAGCAAGTTGAGCAGTGGGGATATTTATAGACTAGCTCTTGATTGACAGATGATGAATACTGCTGAAATAACTGATTTTGGTTTCTATTTTGGTTTTGTACATGGCAGGTACTTTTTGCATTTTAAAAAGATTGCATTTCCAGTGCCGGATTTATCCACATCAGCAAGATTTATGCTTGAGTTCTTAACTGGAATATTGTTTTATGATGATCGTTTTTATTTTATTTTATTTTTCCAAACCCACACTGTATGAAATACAGATTGAAAATGTGGATTAGGGTGGCATAAACAATTCATGGATGTTTCTGGAGTTCTGTGTGGACCCACTATAGGAAAACCTAACACCTATAAAGGTTCTGTATGACACAGGTTGCCTATTGTTTAATCCCTCTTTAAATCTTTGAACATTTTCTGTTGTTTTCCTTGTGTTAGACCCAAGAAAGACTCATTTTTAATGCAATAAGTTTGACCTAGGATTACTGAAAAATTGTATCTAAGTTTTCAAATCTTAGTATTTTTGATGCATAAATTTTCTTTCCAGCCTAGCCTCATTTAAATGCTAATGTCTGTTTCCAAGCAGCCAGTTTCTTGTTTTCCTCTGTATACCCTCAGAGCAGATCTGAGTGTGGAGACTCCATTCACTTCAAAGGGAACTTCACGCTTGGATCTTCTCCGCAGGGGTGCGCAGCCTAAGACAAGAAATGATCCTGTAGCTTTTTTTTTCCCTCTCTGCATTTACTAGGAAGGCAAAATAAAAACCAAGCCATTTCCCAATGCATTTAACATCCTAATTGAATCAGTACTTTAGATTGGTGTGTTCATACGCTATTGCTAGTTCATAATCATAAAGAGCCCTTTTTACACTGAGACGTTGAAGGTGTGTCAGTAGAGGAGAACGCTCTTGTGCACCCATTACCTGTAAGCAATATTTTATGTTATTACTCTTATGCATGTCCTGGGAATGGCCTCCTCCTACTGTGGGAGATAATTGAATATATGAGAAGTGCGCAGACTTTACATGCAAAAAATACAAAAAGGCAGGACAGAATACGTTGCCTTAATGTGATCATTAAGTGGCCAATAGGGTTTTCTTCAGTGGCTTTAAAATTGCAATTAATTATATTTCATCTGTTATCTTGATTCTTAAAATGCTTTCTTGCTGTCTTGGTTGGGAGCATAATTCAGAGCTCATCCACTTGGAGATAGGAGACGGCTCTCTCTCCTCTCAGACCTTGGGCTCAAACCCACGGTCCCACACCTACTAATCAGTATGCTTTATGTTCAGAAATGAAAAATAAATTCTTCTTCATGTGTTTTTTAATTTTATGGAAGTGAGTACAACAAAGTTTCATAACAAAATACTTGGGGAATAAAGAAAAAATGTAAGTTAGTCATACAACTATTGTCTCTTAATAGTATTGAAAAGGATGTTTGTGATAATGTTGATTAGAGAAATTTTTATGTCTGTATCTTATACAGAGTAACTGCTTTAAAGGTAACAATGCACAATATATTCTCCAGTTTCAAAATTCATAAATTAAAGCCATTTCCCCATTTTGATTTGCCTTAAGAATATCAAACTTAATTTGAATTGAAAAATAAATATAACTCAGTTGAGTTTTCCAATAAATTGCAAACTGCTTTTATCTACCTCTGTGAAACTAAGAGAAATTCTTTGAAGTGAAATTTATTTCTTGAAGATACAGACCTGCTTTGTAATTCAGGCTGGCATTGAGCTCACTATCTCAGGCTGGCCTAGAACTCATGCTGATCCTCCTGCCTCAGTACCCTGAGTGTACAGCTGTATGCCATGATGCCTGGTTAGGTGAAATTAATTTTATTCCCTCCCCTTTATGCATGAGGGAACTTGAGGTTATAGCAAGCAGAAAGTCATTCTAGGACTTAGCAATGCTGGAAATGCAGAATTAGGAGGCCAACCTCCATTTTGTAGCTTATTCATCCCAAGCTCTTTTAATTTCCCACTGCTGCTGTGAATGATAATCTTGGTAGATTTTAAATCTTGCTTTACATTTTAATAGTTACATTGCATAACTGACTCTTTCTCCCTCTGTTTTGGGCAGACAAATTTATATCTTATAATAAAAGTATACACAGGGATGGGGGTGTTAATCTCTGACACCACATATTGCACTATCCCTGCCCCTGGGCCCACTGAGCCAACCACCAAGACTGGATCTGGTGGTGCACACCTGCAATCCCAGTGCTGGAACAGCTGAAAACAGAAGGATCACTATGAGTTTGAGCTTTGTACCAAATACATTAAATAATAATAATAATAATATACAATTTACTAATGCTATGCTTAATGCACAGGGTCATCTAATTGTACTAAAGTATAATAAAAACAAAGATAGTCATAAAGACTGTGCTCAACATGTGGGTAATAATGTGAAAAGGATACTATTATGGGCACTTTTGTTTCTCCCAGGATAATGTGGTATAAAAGATTCTTATAGAGTAATCAGAAAGTTTATGTTTTATAATGAATTCATATGAGTTTATAATGACTTGTGTCTGCATGTTCCCGGGTCTGCTTGGGCACCTCCCAAGCAGATTCATCTGATTCATCTTAGCAAAAGGGTTACTGACATCTTCCTTTAAATTTGGGTGGAAATTTGAGATAAGAAAGAATTCTGACTCTATGTACTAGAACTTAAACTAGAACTATTTATTGTTTTTCCCCTCTAGGGACTGAAACTAAGGTGATTAATTCATGGACTAATTATTTGTCATTGTATACTTATGGAGTGGTAAAGAAATTTATACCAAGTGTCCACAGTTCATCCATCCATTTATTCTTTATTCAATAAAGAATATTGAATTTATTGGAGACCTACCTTGTACCAGTTGCTACTCTAAGAACCAGGAAACACCAGTTGAAGCAAAAAGTTAGATCTAACAGATCAGCGGCTATTAAAATGTATACTCTAGATGTTGGATTGACAACTAGTGATTAACTTGTAACACACAGCTGAACTCAACCAGGCTGGTGCTAGGTGTTGGAGGCCCACCTGAGTATTGTTACTAGCTGCATAAGAGGTGGAACTGAGGAGCAGGAGGAGGAAGAGGAGGAGGAGGAGGAAAAGGAAAGAAGGGGAAGAGGAAGAAGAAGGAGGAGAAGAAGAGGAGGAGGGGAAGGAGAAGGAGGAGGAGGAGAAGGAGAAGGTGAAGAAGAAGAAGAGGAGGAGGAGGAAGAGGAGGAGGAGGAAGAGGAGAAAGAGGAGGCAGAAGAGGAGGAGGAAGAGGAGAAGGAGGAGGAAGAGGAAGAAGAGGAGGAGGAGGAGGAGACTGTTGAAGCTGTTGTTTTTCTTGGAGGATGTTGTCATGCTGGTTTTCCTGATGAATTTGACTGTTCTCATTGTCCAAGGAGATCAGGACCTTTTTGTCCTTAGAATGGCTATAGTTTCCTTGTGGGGAGCTCCAGTCTTCACTTTGAGAACCTCTTCCTGGCTCAAGAGGTGCACAGCTCAAACTCCCAGAGAAGCTTGTTGTATTGGCTTTTCTGATGAGAATTCAGTTTTCATCACCTTCAGAGGAGCTCAGGACCTCACTATTACTGAGGATGGCTGTGGTCTTTTTGGGGGGCAGCTCTGGTTCTGACCTAGAGCATTGCTTCCTGACTCCACTTCAGATCCCTCAGCCTGCCAGTCCAAATCCTTCCTCCCACTGGCATAGACTTTCTAGCTTCCACCACTGACCTTTGGGCCTTCCCACAGATCTGTGCATTGTTGTGAGCTCTAGGCCTCCAGCTGGACTCACAAAAGACACTGTTATGAGCTGTAGGTCTTCATCTGAACTCATGCAGGACATTATTGTACGACCCAGGCCCTCATCTGGATTCTTTGATCTTTCATATGTGGACAGATTTCCTGCACTTTCTTTGTATATGATTCTTTGGAGGGCTATTATAAAATAATTCTCTAAACTATGTATCTTGTATTAAATTGATTCCCCTTGCAAAATCCCAGACTACAACACCACAGGATCTTGTGAGTCCTTTACACACTTCCAGGGGTTAAATTATCTCAAAACTAATTGAATAAGACCTTCCCTTCCCTTTCTGCTGTTTTCATTTCAGTTATTGATAGGGCAGGATTCAAAATTTCCAAGGCATCTTGTCCTAAATACTCTCCCTCTTGGTTTCCCAGGCACCCTGCCCCCAAACTCTCTCCCCCTTGGCTCCACACAGAACCAAACCCCAAATTACAGAACAGGTCCCCCACAGACCAGGTAGCCCTGTCAAGATTAGCTCTCCCTCAGCTGTTCCACCCCATGATCACCCTCCCAAAAAGACCCTATAAAGGGTCCTCCCTTTATTCACTGCTGTCTTGGTCCACTAGACAGCCAGGCTGCTTGATACCCCTAGTAAATCTACTCATGTCAGAATGCCTGATCTGGTCGATTGCATGAGTTCATACCTAACAGTTACGATGCCAAATACATGATGGGTAAAAAAAAACAAAACTGGGAATGAGAGAACTCTTATGGCTACAGGCATTCTTGAGGCATTCCTGAGTGAAAGATCTAATGCAAGATGCACCAGCTGGTTCAATGTAAGGAACTTAAAATCATCATTGATCTTATCTGTGTTCTCACATTGGCAGCAACTTTAAGAACCTACCATTTGTTGAGTTTAGGTACCGAATGAAGAAAAAATATCAACAATTAACTGCAAATGCTTTTAAAATATTCTAGTCTTTTCCAACGACATATTATAAGGTCAACTTTTCTTCAGAAATTTCTATCAAACCGGCATTTTAAGAGGTCAAGTGTAGGTCTGAGGAGATAGCTCAGTGCTCTAAGCACCTGCATGGCAGCACAAGGGCCTGAGTTTAATCCCTGGTACTCCAAGCCGGGCCGGCCCCAGAATCCTGGGTGCATCATGCTGGCTGTTGAAACCAGGTGTAGTGGTGTGTGCCTGTAATCCCAGTGCTAGGAAGGCTGAAGACAGGAGGATCGTTATGAGTCTGAACTATGTAGTGAGACCATGTATTAAAAGAAAAGAAAAAAAGAGGTCAAATGCAGAAGCAGACTGAAGCATCTGCCCATTTCTCCAAGGTACTATAAAAGAGATTTGCAGATGCATAAAACAAAGTTTTTCTTTCCCATAAAGTTTTTGTTGAATGACATAGCTTTTCACAAAACATGAAATTTATGTTTATTTGTAATGGGTTTATTTTCATTTTACAGCTCAACTTATTATTATGGCCCCATGATGTATACTTCATTTTTATACTTTTCTGCTGGATGGTTAAGACCTAGATAGAGCAAGACTTATATACCAACACATGTACTTTATGTTTCTTATGAGGTCAGTGAAGTCGCCTCAGGGTTTATCTTGTAGTCCTATACATTATTCTGTAGATCCTTTGTGTCATCCATGTGGATGAGTCACGGCCAATGCTTGACCAGTTTGCTCTCTGTGAGAGCTGAAGAGAACGTTTTCTCTCCATGTGACTCTCCCCAGGCACACTATAGAACTTGGCTCTCTTTCCTCTGTGGCTCCATAATCTCCTTGTTCAGAAAATTTGGAGCTCAACTGAGTTTCATGATGTTGCAGTACAGGTTCTCCTATGTCCTGAGTCTTCACTGACCTTGAAAGGCTAGGGCCAAAATGTTGGCTGGCCTTGTGGCTCTTCTATTTCTCCAACTCTGACTTGTAATCTTAGGTTGTTAACCATACAGAAGAAAAGCTGATTAGTATCCTGGAGCATATGCCATTCACTTTGCCTTATCGGACTAAATTGATTTTAGTTGTTGTACGTTTCCATTTGTATTTCTGCTTTTTGCTTCTTATACTAGGGAGACTATATGGTATTTACACATGTCTGTCTGGTTTGTTTCATTTATGAGTATATGTTCAAGTGGCATCCACTTCAGTTTAAATGCTTCAAACTTATCATTCTTAACAGCTGAGCAATACTCCATTATATAGAAATACCACATCTTTTTCAACCATTCCTCATGTGATGGACATCTTGGTTGTTCCCAAGATTTTGGTATCACACATTGTGCTGCTATAAACATAGGTATACATATTACTTTGGATTCCATGATGTGATGATCACAGAGTGTTTAACATTCAGTCACTGAAGACACCTGCATTGCTTCCAGAGCTTGACTATGACAAATAAAGCTCTGTGCCCATTCATGGGCAGAAATTGTGTGAACAAATGGCTTTGTTTTTCTGGGAAAGACACTAAAGTGTGCAATTATTAGATTATATGATAGAGGCTCCCTTGGATTTTTTAAGAAACTGCCAAAATGTTTCCCATTACATCCCAACCACCAATGCGTGAGTTTCTCAGTTTGTTGGTACACTTCCCAGCATTTGATGTTATCATTGTTTTTATTTTAGATATGCTGATGGGCATGTAATGATAGCTTGTTGTGATTTTGATTCACATTTCTTCAGCAGATAAAGACATCAAACACCTTTTTTTTTTTTTTTTTTTTTTTTTTGTCTTTTTGAGACAGGGTCTCACTATGCAGTTCAGGCTGTCCTTAAGCTCACTTTGTAGCTCAGGCTGGTCTCGAACTCACAACAATCCTCCTGCCTCAGCCTCCCGAGTGCTGGGATTACAGGCGTGCGCCACCACGCCCGGCTCAAACACCTTTTTGTGTTGCTCATCTTCAGGTGCTGTAACAGAATACTTGAGATTGGGAAATTTATGAAAGGAGTAGGTGTGTTTATGTGGCTTCCAGTACTGGTGGGACATTCTAAAGCATGGTGCTGACATCTGTTCTACTTCCACTGAGGACCTCCCACAGCTCTATAACTTGTAAAAAGGAATCACATGGCAAGGCAGAGCAAGCAAGCTTACTGCAACAATCCATTAATCTACTGATAAATTAATCTACGGATATGGACTAGCGCATTCTCAAGGATAGGTTCCCAGTCACACCCAAAGTGTTCACCTCTGAACACTGCAAACATTCATCCTGGGGATTAGCTTCTCAACGTGTGAGATTTGTGGGTGGTATTTGAATCCCAGCAATAATCTTACTTTCCGTGAGCATATTTTCTTCAGTGAAGTGTCTCTTTGATTCTTTCTCATAGCTGTAATATTTTTGCTTGTTAACTATTAAATTATGAGAGGTCTATATATTTTAAATATTACTCATTTATCATATGAGTGATGTTCATATATTTATCTTTCATTTTGTAGCTGTTCTTTTTCTCCTCATAATCTTTCCCAGGAGAGAAGTTTTTTTTTTTTTTTTTTTTTTTTTTCATTTTAATGAAAAAATAGATAAAATAATAATGAAACAGTTTCAAAACAGGTTAGTAGGACAGTTACAATAATTAATGCATTGCATATTGTTTTCAAAATATTCAGAGGACAAGATGTAGCAAGATGTCTTATCTAAACACTATTAGTACAACCTTTCTTCTCACTGAACTAAGAGAAAGTAGTTGTATATCTATCTGAACTATCCTTGTATATACATATATTTTCACTTCAAAATAGTCCTTTATATCTCCTTTTTTTGTTTTGTTTTGTCTATTGCTGTAAGAGAAGCTGTACTTGGAGAAATCTTTAAAGGAACTTTTCATGTTGATGCCAGTCCAAATATTGTAGTACTTGAATTCAGCAAAATAACCCAATACAGCCCAATAGTCCACAGTAGTAGTGAGTTAGCAGCACAGCTGGCAATTGTTCAAAGTTGTTGACTTGAGCCGTTTACAGTCAGAGCATTAAAATAGCTGTACTTCTTATAGCTCGTGGTTACACTTTTCTGCTGGATGGTTGAGACCAAGTTAAAGCAAGATATATATAACTAAAAATGTAACATTTGCGACATGATATGGTCAGAAAATTCCCTCAGGATTTACCCTAAAACCATGTACATCACCTTGTGGATCTCCTGTCAGTGTCAGCCATCTGGATGAGTTATGATCATTGCTTGACCAATTTGCTGTCTGTGAATGCCTGAGAGCATTTTTTCTTTATAGGTGACTCTCCTTAAGCACACTATGCATCATTGATCATTTTCTTCTGTGGCCCTATAGAATGTTAAAAAACAATTACATATTTTTACACAGATATTTAGAAATCAAACCATATACAACATGGTAGCAGGACAATCCTATGACTTTTTTCTTGTCTCTTTTTTTCTTTTATTAACTTTTTTTAACATACATTTACTTTAGAGAGAGTATAGAGGACAAGATGTAGACATTATATCTTGTCTAAACACTATTAGTACAAACCTTTCTTCTCATTGAACTAAAAGAAAGTGGCTGTATATCTATCCTAACTATCTTGTATATACATATATATTTTTTCACTGCAAAATGGTTATATTCCACTTTTTGTTTTGTTTTGTCAGAGATGGATGTTTTGACATTAGAAGAGGTATGCATTTAGAAGACCAAAATGACAGGTCTTTCAGGCATGGTTTTAGTATTACACATTGCTGTCTGTAATGTAGTTGCTTAGTTCACAGGTATCAATATGTAGGGTTAATCAGGGTAAGAATTCTACCCAGTAATTGCTGTTTTCAAAAGCCTGATGGAAGTTCTTAGGACCACTGCCTCCACCATTTTGTTTATATAAGTGTATGGTTTTGCTTAACTCTCTCTCTCTCTCTCTCTCTCTCTCTCTCTCTCTCTCTCTCTCTCTCTCTCTCTCCATAGTTCCTAAAGTTCTCCCTTTCCATTTAACTGTGTTATAACTTTCATTTTTTATTTCTCCATTTGAGTTCTTACAGTAGGGAGACAACATGATATTTACACATGTGAGTCTGATTTATTTCACTTATGAGTATAGCTTCAAGTTACATCCACTTTCCTATAAAGGCTTCAAAATTAGTTTTCTTTGTAGCTGAGTAATACTCCACTGCATAAAAACTCTGCACCTTTTTCATCCATTCTTCAGGCTATGGGTATTTTGGTTGTTTCTAACATAAAACTATCACAAATAGTGCTGCTATAAACATAGATGCACATTTATCACTATGATATGATGTTTTCAGTTCTTTTGGGAAAATTCCCAGAAGGGGCATAGCTGGCTTGAATGGGATTTCCAGTCCTAGTTTTGTGAGGAGTCTCCACACTGATCTCCACAATGGTCGCACCAGTCTACATCCCCACCAGCAATGGAGCAGTGTTCCTGTTTCCCCATATCCTCTCCAACATTTGTTGTTGGTTGATTTCTTTATGATAGCCATTCTTTCTGGGGTGACATGGTATCTCTGTGGTTTTAATTTGCATTTCACAAATAGCTAGTGATGTGGAGCATCTTTTCATGTATTTGTTTCTTATATTTCAGGAGAGAAGTTTTTAATTTTATTAAAGTTCAAGTCACCAAATTTTCCTTTCTTGAATTGTGATTTTGCTGTTGAGTCTAATAATATTTTATCTGTAGCCTCAAGATTTTTTCCTATGCTTTTTTGTGAGAATTCATACCTTTATATTTCATATTTAAATCTTTGGTTCATTTTAGGTTAAATTTTGTACAACCTATGAAATGTAGATCAAAGTTTATGTTTTTCACTTTTTAAAAAGTCCCCCCCATGGAGAGCCAATTATCCAGCACTATTTTTTAAAAAGATTACATTTACACTTTTGTCAAAAAGTAAGTTATATATATTCTTGTGAGTCTATTTATGGATTCTACACTGTGCTTGAGGAAGCTAGATATCTGTATTTTGCCATTTCTATGTATGTTTGAATCTTGTACCAATATAAATGTTAAAATAAGTATGTGAATACCTCCAATTTTATTCCTTTTCGAATTTGATTTAGTTATTCTAGTTCCTTTGCTTTTCCAATCCATTTTGGAAAAACTATGATTATTCTATGTGTGTTTATGTATTAAGTATTAGAGAGAGACTACTAAAATTCTAGATGGATTTTGACAGTGATTGCTTTAATCATATATGTCAATTGGGGGTGATTTACTTCTTTATTGTGTTGGATCTTTTAGCCCAGCAACTTAGAGAACATATACAGTACTATTTCATTTTTTAAAAAAACATTTTTAAGGTTTGTGTTATGGCCACAATGTTATTACTTTGGAGTATGTTCTATATATGTTTGAAGAGAATGTTCTGCTGTTGCTGCATGGAGCATCTCATAAATGTCTACTGGGACTTATTTGTTGATTCTGCTGTTGAATTCTTATACATTTTTTCTGATACTTTGGACTGAGTTTTGTATCAGTTGTTAAGAGAGAGGAGTTAAAGTTACAACTGTAATTTTGTGGATTTATTTTCCTATAACCTTCCTTCTCTGCTCTCTTCTCCTCTCCTCTCTTCTTTCTTCTTCCACTATGTATTCTCCTTCCTCTTTTTCTCTATGTCTTCCTCCTTCATTCTCTCTTTTTCTCCTCTCTCTCCCCTCTTCCCTCTCCCTTCCCCTTTCTATCTCCTGCTCCTCTTTCTTTTGTGTGTGTGTGGGGGGGGGGGACTCAATATCCTCCTCAAATATATGAGCCAAAAAAAATTTCAAATACAAAATGTCTCCCAAATACCCATGCATGGAGGACTTAATCCTCAGTGCAACAAAGCCCCTCCTTTGAGAGGTGCTGGGCTGTGAAGGCACTGACCTTCTTAATCAGTGCATCAATTCAGGGCTAAATTCCTAGCTAGCTGGGCTGGGAGGTGGTGGGGCCCAGTGGAGGAAACAGGTCACAGAAGGAATAACTTTGAAGACTGTGATTCTAGTCTGGCTCTTCCTTGCTCTCTCTACTTCCTGCCTCCCATGGGGAGAATATCTTTGGGCCATTTCCATGAGGCTCCTGTCTTAGAGCCAGGTAACTATAGCCTTCTGAAACTGTAACCCTAAACAAACGTCTCAAGTTGTGCATGGTGGGTACTCTGTAGCAGCAATGGGAAGTTGGCCCTTACAATCATCCAATTATTAATGACACCTTCATTGGAATTTTAGCTCTTTACAATCTTGAGTTTTGGCTAATTCTGTGTCTGAAATTAAGGCCCAGAATACAGCAAAGCTCCATCCAGTCACGCCATGATAGCATTGGTTTTCAAACAAGGTTCTACAGGTATGGTTGCAACGTAGCTGGAGAACAAAATGAATCTTAAAGACTTATTTTCCTTTTTATTCTAATACAATGTAAATATATCAATTATGTTTGTGTGGGTGACTCTGTTTTTTAGCTAGCTCTGAATGCCATGTGTGTTTCTGCTTATATTTGTTCACACATTGTCTTTGTATGCCAAAGAGAAAGATGAAATAGAGATTATGATTAAAGTGAAAGCTCTCCTAGGGTTCAATCCCTGGTACTGCATGCCACGCAAGCCGCACCCTCAGGTGCACTGAGCCGGAAACTGAGAACAGGAGTGGTGGCCGCAGCTATAATCCCAGTACTAGGGAGGCTGACAACAGGAGCATTGCTATGCGTCTGATCTGCGTAGAGAGACCCTGTGCCAAATCATTAAAAAAAAGAAAAAAGTACAAGCTCTGAAACCTAATAGTCCAAGCTTCAGTCTAGGAAATAGCTCTTTCAACTTAGCCTACACTTTCATTACTGCTATCTGTTTGTAAAATAAGGAAAAAGACAGAAGTAGCCCAATAAGTTGGTGTGAATAGTAATGAAATTGATACGATCTTTCCGAGTATTGTGTAACATACAGTAATCAATAACTAAATTATTATTAAGCTACCAAGTCTTATTTTGAATTTATTGTTGGTAAGATTGTGTGAAAGACACCCAGGCCATAGCTTTCCAAAGATAATATTTACTTTAGTGTAACAGAAGTCAGATGTGTGTCACAGTAGCTGCACCAGGGGAACACAGGAATTTGTCTTTGTGTTCCCTGCTTCATAGACAAACAGCCAGATCTACACACATGTGTCAAGATGTTAATGGGTGAGCATTTACCCACCTTATGTATCATCTTACATTCTTGTACATCTATAATTTGTCTTAGAAAATGTTTTCTTTTGTTTCTCCTTGTACAGTTAGGATATTTGAGTACAGTGTCACATGAAAATCTCCTTTTACAACTTCAGAGTAAGCTGACAGTGAGTCATTGGGTGGCGATGTTACTGACATGGAGATGTAGATCCTGTGAGCTGAGAAGTAGTGTGAGATGGAACAGGAAATGACAGGCAGAGAATCTCAGAATGAGGATCATGGTGCAGAGGGGGGAGAAAACAGCAAGGTAAAGAAATTTTTGACTTCTCAAAATGTAACAAAATGGTCATACATACATGGGCAATCCAGCTTTAGAATTAGGTCAGAAAATATTATTAGGTTCCTGCCAGGGGCAAAACCTACTGGACAGAATCCAACCCTGTGAGGCAGTGCTGCAAACTGTAACAGACCATATGCCACAAGCTGTTGTGAAGTACAGTAGTAATGAAATATAAGCAAACCTTCTATATGCATCAATAATAATACTCAACCATATATTTGCCATGACCCTTGGTATCTGAGGTAAAAGCCCTCAGAGCAGGATTTATCATTCTAATTGTCAGAATCAAAACAATTTAAAGCTAAGTGGACAGATATGGCATTGAGATTTTCAGAACAACATTCAGAAGATTTTGTTTTCTTTAAAACTGTCAATATTTTGATGACAGAAATACCCTCCAATAAAGAAACTATTTGATAATTTGGCTGTTATTCACTTATTTTTGGAAAGCTTTGTTTTGAATCAACAGCAGCTTGCACAACTTCTAAATACACAACAGTTGACCAACAATGTGCACCATTTTGTGGGTGCAGCTTTTCAGCAGTCTGTGCAAAATCAGCCTTCCAAGTATGGCATAGTAGGTGGGAAGGCATCTTACACTTTGAGTTTAGAAATTTATCCTGGAACTCAGCCACCAGGTATTCATTTGTGCAATAATAAACTTTATGACTTTGTGCACAGACTTGTACCTTTCTTAAAAAGTAACCAAAATGTTGTTTCCAACAATTGGTTTACTAGTAACCCACTGATGTTATATTTGCTAAAAGAACACCCATTGACCACCATAAGAAATGTTAGCAAGAGCAAAGTGGAGATTCCAGAGAGAAAAATGTTGCAACCTTACAGAGAAATGTGCAGTATGATCTTTGAATTTCAGAAAGACATAACATTGGTCTTGTATATGGCAAAGAAAACCAAGAGGTATGAATACTGCTAACATTCCACAATGATAGGATTGATAATGAATCCTCAGCTCACATGAAGCCAGAAATGCTTCTATCTTACCGCAACATGAAGGGCAGAGTAGATGTTGATGAGTTGCGTGGCAAGTATTTTGTCTCCTGCAATACAAAGCATTGGCTAATGTTTGTGTTTGCTTGATTCTGAACATGTCAGGCATAACTAGTATCATATTTTACAAAGAAAGTACAAAGGGAAAAGTACCATGGAAAGATTTCCTTCAAGAATTAGACTGGAATAAATAAAGATCAATTAGAATAGAGAAAGGACAATATGTATCTGCCCAAAGAATGCCACAGAAGAGTTCTGGAAGAGACCAGCAAAGAGACAGGGGAAACATCATAAGACCCATCAAACAAAACAGCAAGAGAAGAAAGATTTCAAGTATGCCCTTTAAAAAAAGAAGGAAAACAAAACATATGTGTTATCACCATAAGCAATATTTGTATTTGGAACAGGCCATTTTCATGTGTAAAGATTGCTCTAGGTGTCATGATTGAAGTAAGGATTATTTTGTTGGAGAGTTTTATTTTTTCATTTTAATTCATTTAGGAATTCATTTCTGTTATTTTTTAGATTTTTATAAACCCAAAAAAGTTAAGTTGAAATGTTATTAAGATATTACATTTTTAATGTTAAATATATGTAGCAGATTTCCAACTTGGTGGTCAGCTTCTTTCACCCTGCTTGAACTAGTGCAGTGCTGGGCATGGGAGGCCCACCTGATGATTGTTGCCAGCAGCCTATGAAGCAGAACAGGAGAGGCTGTGGGAACGCTGTGAGGGATGCTGTGTGGAGGAGCTGTTGGAGCTGTTGGAAGTCAGGAGTTCTCTGGGCTGTACTGCTGGAGGACCTGGTCATGCTGGCTTTCCTGCTAAGCTTTCCTGTTCTTGTTGGAGGAGGAGCTCAGGACCTTCACTGTTGCTCAGAATGGCTACAGTCCATTTCAGGGGGAACTCTGGTTCTCATCTTCAGCTTTGCTTTCTGGCTCCAGAGGGCAAGATGATGCATTTACTCAGCCTTGTGGAGAAAGCTTGTTTCATTGGCTCTCCTGGTGGGAACTCAGCTTTCCTCATCAACAGTGGGACCTCACTGTTGCTGAGGAGGGCTATTACACCTTTGGGGGAGCTCTGGTGCTTATTTGAGCTTTGCTTCCTGGCTCTAGTTCACGTCCCTCAGCTTGCTAGCACCAATTCTTCATCCTGCTGCCATAGAGTTTCTAGCTTCTACCCCTGACTTTTGGGCCTTCCAAGTGCAGATCTGTGAAGCAGGCCTGCATGAGACTTTACTGGGGACTCTTGGCCTCCAGCTGGACTCAAGGGAGGCATTGTTATGGGCTCTAGGATTTCAGCTGGACTCACACAAGATATTAGTTCCAAGACCTTACATGGATTCTTTAGTGCTCAGTGTGTGGACAGATTTCCTGTACTCCTTGTATATGATTCTTGGGTAATTCATTATAAAATAGTATTATAAAATGTGTCCTGCATTATATTGTTCCTCTTTGCAAAAACCTCAAACCATGACATTAAAAATATTAAACATTCAATATTTCATTTTCCTATTAAGCATATACTGTATATTATAATAAAATTCATAAAATTAAAATAAATGAGTAATCTGAGCATTAGAAATAACCTTTAAAATCCAGCCAACAAGCAAATGAAAAGGATAACAAATGACGGGAATGTGTCCTGAATTAAGGAAGAAGATGTTTTATCCAATTTGATGTGCCTGAGCTCCAGTGAGAACCAGAGAAAGACGTAAAAGGTGACACCTAGTATATATGACGTGCAACAGTACCTAGCTGGCCAAGAACCTTGTTGCTAGGGCAGTGAGTGTTATTGTGATGTTAAACTGATTTTGCCTTAACAATGTCAGTGCTAAGCATTTCAGTTTCATTGTACTTATAATTTTTTTATATTTACTTTTCAAGTTTGAATTTGAGTTTAAAAGTAGGTCAAGTATTTATATAATAGAATTTCCAAATGGATTTTAATTTATACTCTTTTAGAGGTAATCTAAGCAATCAATGGAGAGTTAATTTAAAAATTCTTATCTCTAGAGTATTATTCTCTTTAAAGGGCATCATCCTGGACTCTTAGTGGCCCTTTTCTCGGGGGCCTTTATTGTCAAGGAGCACCTAAATGATGCTGAAATGCCTGCCGGGCTACATCCTCCAATGTATGAATTCCTCTGCAGTCAGCAAAGTGTGGTATTTGTTTGTCTGTATCATAATTGTGCCCAAGGCTACACTGGGCTTCTCCAAAGCTTGTGTGATGTGTATCACAAGTGATAATCTGCAGAAGCAGATAGGACAAGCCAGAATTTAAATTGAATTGTGATTATTAAATCAGGCATTAAAGACATGATATCCTTATTACATTTTTTAAATTTAATTTTATTTTGTTGAAGAACAAATAGCAATGAGACAGTTTCAAATCAAATTAGCAGGACAGCTTAAATAATTAATACATTGCATATTGTTTTCATAGTGGTTTTTTGTCATACAAGATACATACATGATATTTTACTTACAAACACTATTAGAGCAGATGTCTCTAATCAATGAAGTAAGAGAATGTAGCTGTATACTTAACTTATTTTTTAAACCTGAATTATAGTACAGTTTCAATAATTCATACTTTCTACCGTGTTATCTTCCTCCTGGTTGTCCATAGTACAAGAAGCCGACAGAATATCGTGTGCAAACACTATTAGTGCAAATCTTGCTTCTCATAGAATTATACAGAAGCACTGCATATTTATCCTAACTGTACTGTTTATACAAACACAGAATGGTTCTTCCTTTGTATCTTCTTTATTTGGTTAGTCTTGTCAAAGATGGGCATTCCATTGTCGCTCAATTACTATAGGTGCATGAACTCAGGGAAACAATCATAGTCCAGTAGTCCACAATAATAGTGGGTTATCTGAAGAAGTTGTTGACTAGAGCCATTTACAGCTGAGCTTATTATTATGGCCTTCATTTATTTATTTATTTATTTATTTATTTATTTATTTATTTATTTATTATTTTGGTCTTTTTGAGACAGGGTCTTACTATGCAGTTCAGGCTGGCCTTAAGCTCACTTTGTAGCTCAGGCTGGTCTTGAACTCACAACAATCCTCCTGCCTCAGCCTCCCAAGTGCTGGGATTACAGGCATGTGCCACCATGCCCAGCCTTATAGCCTTCTTTTAAATACCTCATTTTTATACTTTTCTGCCGGATAGTTAAGACTGAGATAAAGTAAGACCTATATAACAAAAAATGTAGCTTTTGTATCTGATGAGGTCAGACATGTCCCCTCAGGCTTTATCCTGTAACCACATACCTCACTCTTTATATCCTTTGTCAGTGTCAGCCATGTGCATGAGTCATGGCCATTGCTTGACCAGTTTGCTGTCTGTGAGAGCCTGAGAGAAAGTTGCTCTCCATGTGACTCTCCTTAGGCACACTACAGATCACTGATCGCCTTCCTCTGTGGTTCCATAATCTCCTTGATTTGGGGGCACAACTGAGTTCCATGATGTTACAGTACAGGTTCTCCTATGTTCTGAGTCTTCACTGGCATTGAAAATGTTGGCTCACCTTGAAGCCCTTCCATTTCTCCAATTTTTGTTTTGTGAACTTAGATTGTTAACAATCCAGAAGAGAAGATCATTAGTACCCTGCAACATGTGCAGTTCAGCTTACCCTAAGTGACTAAATTCTTTTTAGTTGTTATATATTTCTATTTGCATTTCTTCTTTTCATTTCTTATACTAGGGAGACTATATGATATTTGCAAATGTGTGTCTGGTTTATTTCACTTATGAGTATATGTTCAAGTGGCATCCACTTCAGTATAAATGCTTCAAGTTTATCATTCTTTATAGCTGAGTATTATTCCATTGTATAAAAATACCACATCTTTTCAACCGTTCCTCATGTGATGGGCATCTTGGTTATTTCCAAGACTTTGCTATCACAAATTGTACTGATATGAACACAGGTACACATATATCACTATGATATGCTGTTTTCAGCTCCTCCGGGAAAATTCCCAATAGGGAGATAGCCAGCTTGAATGGGATTTCTAGTCCATCTTTTGTGAGGAGTCTCCACATTGATCTCCACAATGGTTGCACCAGTCTACATTCCCACCAGCAGTGGAGAAGTGTTCCCTTTTCCCCACAAGCTCTCCAACATTTGTTGTTGGTTGATTGCCTTATGATAGCCATTCTTTCTGCAGTAAGATGGTATCTCAGTGTTGTTTTAACTTCCATTTCATGGATGGCTAGCTATGTGGAGCATTTTTTCATATATTTATTTACTTCTATAATTTCATCCTCTGAGAAGTATGTATTCATCTCAGATGCCCATTTCTGGATTGGGTCTTTAAATTTGAGGGCCCTAATATATCTTAGTTCTTTATATATTCTAGACAACAGACCTTTGTCTGATTGCTTATTAGTTAGGATTTTTTCAAAATTTTTGATTGTCTTTTCACTTTGTTGACAATTTGATTTGATGCACAGAAACTTCTCAAGAAGTGTTGATCCCAGTTGTTAATTCTTTCACATATTTCCCATGCAAATACAAGTTTGTTCGTGACCTCTTTGTCTAGCCCTATGTCTTCAATAGTTCCTCCTACTTTCTATTCCAGGAGATTAAATGTTTCTGTTTTAATGTTTAGATCTTTAATCCATTTTTACTTTACCTTAGTGCATGGTGATAGACTTGGGTCAAATTTTAGTTTTTGGCATGTAGAAAGCCAGTGTTGGCCGAGGCCCTGGCCGCCCGCCGGCTGCTGGCCAGCGAGGAGCTGAAGCTGCTGCGCGGAGCCCGACTCCGGCGCCCCTGAGCTCTGGTGTCCCCGCGTCTAGGGCGAGGCGCTCAGCTCGGGGTCCTGGACCCTGCAGCCCTGAGCGAACGGGCAGCCCTGCAAGAGGGGCGGCGGCGACGGCCGCGCTGGGCGCCCTCGTGCCACATCTCATCCGGTGTGGTGCTGCCGCTGCTCCCTGGCCGGTCATCTCAGAAATTACAGTGACTCTGAAACTGAAGGAGAGATTTTTAATTCCTTCGTGCAATATTTTGATGATAATTTGGTAAGAAAAGTTAAAGCAATGCCATTAGTTGCAGAAACTCCTTTACTTGAAGATTCTTCAGTGACTTTGCCTGTGGTGATAATAGGAAATGGACCCTCAGGAATATGCCTTTCATACATGTTATCAGGATACAGACCATATTTATCATCAGAAACAATGCACCCAAATACAATTTTACACAGTAAATTAGAAGAAGCAAGACATCTCTCTATTGTTGATCAGGACTTAGAATACCTGTCAGAGGGCCTTGAGGGCCGATCATCCAATCCAGTTGCAGTACTTTTTGATACACTTCTTCATCCACAAGCTGACTTTGGGTATGATTATCCATCCATTTTGCATTGGAAATTAGAGCAACATCATTATATTCCTCACTTAGTTCTTGGTAAAGGTCCACCTGGTGGGGCTTGGCATAATATGGAAGGCTCCATGTTGACAATCAGCTTTGGAAATTGGATGGAGCTACCTGGACTGAAATTTAAAGACTGGGTGTCTAGCAAATGAAGGAACCTAAAGGTGATTGAGTTATGCCACAAGAAATAGCTCGCTACTAAAAACATTATGTAAAAGTCATGGGTCTTCAGAAGAATTTCAGAGAAAACACTTACATAACCTCTGTATCAAGACTACAGAGATCAAGATGACAGTGATAGTCAAGACAGAGATATTTCAACAGAGCATTTACAGATCGAGAAATCAAAATTTGTCAAGAGAAACTGGGAAATCAGAGGTTATCAATAAATAATGGATGGTTCTCCTGTTCCCTTTTGCCTCTTTGCTGAGAATGTAGCTCTAGCAACTGGAACACTGGATTCTCCTGCCCATCTCGAAGTTGAAGGGGAAGATTTTCCTTTTGTGTTTCATTCAATGCCTGAATTTGGAACTGCTATAAGCAAAAGGAAATTCCATGGTAAAGTGGATCCAGTGTTAATTGTAGGTTCTGGACTTATTGCAGCTGATGCAGTACTGTGTGCTTATAACAGTAATATTCCTGTAATCCATGTATTTTGGAGATGAGTAACTGATGCAAGCTTAACTTTCAAGCAGCTTCTGAAGAAGCTTTATCCCGAATACCATAAAGTCTATCATATGATGTGTACTCAGTCATATTCTGCAGACTCAAGTCTTTTACCTGATTATACCAGTTTTCCTGAGCACCATGTGCTTTCCTTTATGTCAGACATGAAATGTGTTCTTCATAGTGTCTCTGGATTGAAGAAAATATTTAAGCTGTCTGCAGCAGTAGTACTGATAGGTTCTCATCCTAATCTGTCTTTTCTGAAAGAACAAGGGTGTTACCTTGGCCATAACTCAAGCCAGCCAATCACTTGTAAGAGTAATCCTGTGGAAATAGATGCCTATACCTATGAATGTGTTAAAGAAGCCAACCTTTTTGCATTGGGTCCTCTGATCGGAGACAATTTTGTTTGATTTTTAAAGGGAGGGTCATTGGGTGTCACACGCTGTTTAGCTGTCAGACAAAAGAAAAAACATTTATTTGTTGAAAGAGGAGGAGGAGGAGATGGAATAGTTTAAAGCAAGTTTACAAATAATTTAAATGGACAGTTTATCATTAAAAGTTTTTATAGTGGTTTTGCAGTGTACTGGCTTAAATTTTCTAGACTTGAATTAGCTGGCAGAGACCCTAAAGAGAAAGTAGCTTCATTTTTTATGGTTACTAGAACTTGGTGTCCTGATTTATATTGTAATGTATCCAGATGTCACTGTCAGACAAATAGAAACACTGCCAACTCAGTATATTTTAAGCTTTCTCTTAAACAATGTTTTTCTTCCAAAACTTTTTTGTGATCATTTTTTATTTTTGATTCTAAAGTAGTATGGCATAAAATCTATAAAAACCAAACAGGCTACCTTGCTTCTCAAAAAATGCCCTAAGGACAAATAGTATCAGCTTTATCCATAGCCCATCAGAAATGAAGACATTGTAGGTCCCACGATATAATCAGAAACTACATTCTTAAAAGTGCTCCAAGGGATAGGTTTGCTCTTTAAAGTTTCAGAGATACTTTGATCCAAATGGTAATGGGACATAAATATGCAGGGGTGGGATGAGGGTAGTAGGCATTTTCAGCTCAGGTTTTATTTATTTTGAAATTATCACTTGTATAAATCTAATTTATTACCAAATATGATGGTCTTTTAAAAGTATTTTTATTGTTGAAAACTCAAAAGGTATTTCATATTCTTAACTTCTAATAATTTAAACATTCCAAAAATGTTCCTATGTACTGTGACATACAAGAACCCACCAACATGTTTTTTAGAGGTTTATTCTCAACCAGCATAACATCTAATTGATCTGATTTGCAGTCCAATAAATTGTGTATGAAAGTATTTATTGCTGTGTGAACATTAAATTAATGTCACTGAAACTAGATTTGGGGCATGAAAAGTATTACTAAAGTTGTAATACTGTTTGGGTATTGTCAGAATTAAAGCTTCATATGGAATGTAAAATTAAATTTTCTTTCCCATTCAAAAAAAAAAAAAAAGAAAGCCAGTGTTTCCAACACCATTTTTAAAGAGGCTATCTTTTTTCCAGTAAGCATATTTGGCTCCTTTGTCGAAGGTCAGGTGGCTGAGGGTGTTTGCAGAGGCCTCTGTATCTTCTATTCTACTCCATTGATCCTCAGGTCTATTTCGTTGCCAATACCATGTTGATTTTACACAGTGGCTTTGTAGTATAATTTCAAGTCAGAAATTGTGATGCCTCCTGTCTTGTGTTTGTTGGCCAGGATTGCCTTTGCTATTCTAGGTCTTTTGTGGTTCCAAATAAATTTTAGGAATGATGTCTCTAGGTCTGGGAGGTATGTTGGTGGCAGTTTGATAGGGATTGCATTAAATCTGTACAGCAATATGACCATCTTCATGATATTGGTTCTTCCTATCCAGGAGCATGGAGTATCTTTCCATGTTTTGAAATCCCCTATGATCTCTTTTCTTAAGGTACTGTAAGTTTCCATGAAAAGATCTTTGACTTCCTTGGTTAAGTGAATTTCAATGTATTTCACTGTCTGCAGTGCTATTGTAAAAGGTATTGTTTCTATAGTTTCCCTCTCAGTGTGTTTGTTATATGTGTAGAGAAATGCTATTGACTTTTTAGTACTGACTTTGTATCCTGCTATGATACTGAATTTGTCTATCAGTTCTAGTAGTTTCTTGGTGAAGTTTTTTGGGTCCTCCAAGTAAAGTATCATGTCATCTGCAAATAGTGATAATTTAACTTCTTCTTTACCTATTCTTATTCCCTTTATTTCTCCCCCTTGTCTAATGGATGTAGGTAATGATTCCAAAACTATATTAAATAGGAGGGATGATAGAGGACATCCTTGTATTGTACCAGATCTAAGAGTAAAAGATTTTAGTATTTCTATATTTAGAATTATACTAGCCATTAGGTTTTCATAAAGGGCTTTTATCACATTGAAGCCTTCTATTCCAATTTTCTGTAGGACTTTGCACATGAATGAGTGTTGGACTGTGTCAAAAGCCTTTTCTGAATCATTGAGATGATCATGTGGTTTTTAGTATTTGCTCTATTGATATAGTGTAGTACATTTATAGGTTATATGAATATTGAACCATCCTTTCATCCCTGGAATGAATCCTACCTGGACATGGTGTATGATCTTCCTGATGATTTGCTGTATTCTATTTGCTCAGATTTTATTGAGGATTCTTGCATCTATGTTCATGAGGGAGACTGGCTTATAGTTCTCTGTTTTAGTTGCATCTTTCCCTGGTTTTGGTATTAGTATGATACTTGCTTCCTGAAGTGATTTTGGGAGGGTTGCTCCATTTCAATTTCCTTGAAGATTTTCAGGAATATAGGGCATGTATCTTCCATAAATTTTTTGTAGAATTCAGCTGTAAATCCATCAGAACCTCGACTTTTCTTTGTTGGTAGATTTTTTATTACATCTCATATTTCATTGGCTGTTATTGAGCTATTGAGAGTGGTTATATACTGTTGATTTAGTTTGGTAATTTGTACCTTTATAGGAATCTGTTCATTTCATCTGTATCTTCTGTTCTGTGAGAGCAAAAATTCTCAAAGTACCTACTGATAATCTTCTGAATTTCTAGTAGGACTGTGGTGATTACACCCTTTGCATTAATTATTGCTTATAGTTGAATTTTTTCTTTCCTCTTTTTGATGAAGTTAGCTAGGTGCTTATTAATTTTCTTTAATCTTTCAAAGAATCAGCTTGTTGATTCATTAATTCTGCGAAGCATTCTCTTCTTCTCAATTGAGTTCATTTCTTCTCTAGTTTTTATGATTTCTTCCCATCTTTGGTTTGCTCTTCTTTTTCTACTTGTTGGATGTGTAACATTAGGGTATTTATTTGTTCCCATTCTGTTTTCCTGATGTATGAGTTCATAGCTATGAATTTCTCTGTGAGAACTGTTCTAATCACATCCCATAAATTCTGATAAGTTGTGCTTGAATTTTAATTGAATTGCAGATACTGTTGAATTTCTTATTTAATTTTATCTGTGACCTACTGATTGCTGAGTAGGGTTTGTTTAATTTCAGGAATTTAGCAGGTCTTTCTGGTTTCTTTTGGCATTTAGTTCCAGTTTCATTGCACTGTGGTCAGATAATATGCATGGGATAATTTCTGTATTCTTGCATACACTTAAGCATCACCTATGTAGTAGTATGTGGTGCAGCTGAAAAAAATGTGTATTCAGCTGTAGTTGGGTGGAACACTATGTATATGTCCATTTGTTCCAAGCTCTGGTTCAGTCTTGCTACTTCTTTGTTAATTTTTTGTCTGGTTGACCTATCTTTTTGAGATAAGGGGGTGTTAAGGTCTCCTGTTAAGATTGTGGTCTTAGATATAAAGTTTTTCATGTCTGTTGAGATTTGTCTTACATAGTTGGGTGCTCCTGTGTTTGGTGCATAGATATTTATGAGTGTTACCTCTTCCTCTTGAATTTTTCCCCCTAATCAATATAAAGTGGGCTTCTTTGAATTGTTTGATCAATCTTGGTTTGAAGTTGAGACTTTCTGAGAACAGAATTGCTATTCCTGCTTTTTTCTGAGTTGCTGGGGCATGTAGTATTGTTTTCCATCCTTTGACTTTGAGCCTATGAATGTCCTTTTGAGTTAAGTGTGTTTCTTGTATACAACATATTGTTGGATTTTGTTTCCTAATCCACTGTGCCAGCCTATTTCTCTTAATTGGTGAATTGAGTCCATTTACATTGATGGTTATAATTGACATGTGTTGACTTATGATTGTCATGATATTTACCTGCTGTTGTTTACTGTTTTTTATCCTGTGTTTAGTTGTTTGTCCTGTTTGTTAGGTTCCTTCCATTCTCATTTGTGGAGTTTTCATCATTGTGATCACTCTCTAGAACATATTTCAATAGCCTGTGTAGGGATCGCTTTGTCATCATGAAAATTTTTAGTTGTTCTTTGTCGTGGAAGTATTTCACTTCTCCATCAAACTTGAAAGAGAGTTTTGCAGGGTATAATAGTCTGGGCTGGAATTTGTTTTCCTACAGGACTTGAAGAACTCTGCTCCATGCTCTCCTTGCCTTCATGGTTTGTGTAGAGAAGTCGGCTGAAATTCTGATGGGTTTTTCTTTGAATGTGATCTTCTTCTTTTCTCTACCAGCTTTCAGTATATTCTTGTGATTGATTTCTGGGATCTTGACTATTATATGTCTTGGTGTGTTTTTAGTTGGGTTGAAGTTATTTGGTGTTCTGTATGTTTTGGTTACCTGAATGTTGGATTGTTTCCTCATATTTGGGAAGTTTTCTGCTATTATTTCTGCCCATATTCTTTTTATATAATTTTTATTGACTCTTCACTCTCATTGCTGCCAATTAATCTCACATTGTTCATCTTGGCATCATCTTGCAGGTGATGGATTATTTTTTCCTGCATCCTCATTGTTTTCAAGTGATCTTTTCTTACCTTTTCACTAGCTGCACCAGCGTCTTCAGGATCTGAAACTGTCTTCACTTTCAATCAAATGGTTTTGTAGACTCATGTTTGAGGTTATAAGTTTGACTCTGCTTCATGTGATCTATTTCTTTTCTGTTTTTCTCATTCCAGGAATCCATCATATTTCTGATCTCCTCTATTTTTTTTTTTATCAATGTCCTCTTTAGAGGAAGCTATTAATGCTTTTATTGCAGTTTCTTCCAAATTGGGTTTCCTCCATATATTTCCGGAACTGATTCTCTACTTCAGATGCTTTGATTTCAAAGAATTCCTTTTTGATTTCAGAAATTATTTCTTCTTTGAGTTCCTCTTTACCTTTCTGCTATTGTTTCTTTACTCATGATGCTGTTACTTCTTAAATTTCAGCTGGAATAGTGTTTTCTGTGCTTGTTCTTGGTGGGCATTGGGTTTCTCCTATACGTTTCTGGATTTGATTCATTATTTCAGATACTACGTATTCATAAATTTCTTTTTTTTATTTCAGGCATTAATTCTGGTCTGAGTTCCTCTATATCTTTCTGCTGTTGTTTCTTTGATTTCCCCTTTGTTAATTCATTCATTTCAGCTGAGCTAGTGTCCTCTGCACTTATTGGTGGACTCGAGGCCTGAGATTGCATTTTTCTTCTTGTCTTTGTTGTTTTGTATAGCACTGACCTCTGAACTTTGGTGTTGAGATTCGGGTGCCAGTCTATTAAGTTTGAAATTATCCAGTTATGTCTGGCCTGAATCTAGCTGTTGTGTTCAGTTCCTTTTTGCTGCCACTCTTCTGGCACAACTGTAAGCCTGTGGTTCCCCTCTGTTGGGTCCCTGGTCCAGGAATCACTTCGGAGTGCAGAAGCTCTCCCACACACTCACCAGGCCGGGCAAGGGTGGATCAGGTGCTGGAAGAGCCACAAAAATTCTCACTTGCTCTACGGGCTTGGGTTAGGGGCTCTGGGGAGTTGCCAGGCAGGTTGGTCTGGGGTGTCTCATGCCAATTGTTCATTCAGAAGTCTTGGGGGTGGGGGCTCTGGATGGCACAGAGTGCGCGAGGAGAAGGCAAAGGCTCTCCCACACACTCACCTAACCGGGCTCACATGGATTGGGTGCCAGGACAGTCAGAAAAATTCTCACTTGCTCAGCAGGCTTGGGGGCAGGGTTTCTGGGGAGTTGCCAGGCATGTCAGTCTGGGGTGTCTCTAAATTTTTTTTGTAGTTGTTGGAGAAAATCCAGTTTTATCACACAAGTACACTATGAGTATGATTGTATGATGAGTTTATAATGATATTTTTAACAAGCATTTAAAAATTTTTCAGTTTTGTTTTCTAATATAGTAAATACCTGCTATTGTATGCACCCCAGGAGTTCATGTGGTGGAAACTCAATAAAGCAGGGTAGTGGATGGTGTCTCGTGAGAGTTGCTTGGGTCCTAAAGGCAAAGTCGTCCGGGCTAATGGCTTTCTCTAATACATAGTGAACCACCACATTTGGGTCACTTTCCCACTCATGTATATGCTTTTACCCTTCTTTGAACCTACATTTTCCACATTTTGAAGCAGCAAGAGGCCCAGAAAGAGGCATCCATGTAATACTGGAATTCTCAGACTCTAGGTTCATGAGCCTGAATAAATTTATTTTCTATCCATTTCCAAGTCTCAAGCCTTTTGTTACAGTAACACAAACTAAAATAAGAGAATGACATTAGATACTATTCACATAAAAACTCTTTGAGATGTTTAGCAAATTTTTAAAATATGAGGGAATTCACAGTCTAAAAATTTGCTCTAATTTATCTTCCTTTACATCTAACTAGCATGACACCAAAACTTGCAAGATATCAATTGTCTCATGTCTCACACTGTCTTGAACAGCTGGGAATTTACACAAATTGGAGAGGTATATGGCAGGTACAGAGGGTTGTCAAGGTGACAGCCAATGAGACAATTCATAGCAGACAGTTGGTTTATGGAGAAGTACATGAGCAGGTGCTCACTAGTTGATAGATGGTTAAGATTTGTGAAATTTCTGGGAGAATAAACTATGAATTTTCATACGAATGGCACAGAAGAAAACCAACTAACAGCAGGCAGGAGAAAGATGGTCAGGTCATCAATGTCAGAACCCGTCTTTGCATGTTCTGGGGAGAGATGTCTTCACCTTACCAGGAGGCTCCAACAGGACAGAAAGGCAGTGCTATTATTTAAAATGTGTAATCAGTCATACATGCTTCTGCACACACACAAACACAAAGAATGCTTGGGTCTGCATCGGTCCCTGCAAATCACTTTTCATAAGCTCCTGGGAGAAAACTACATTTAATACACAACCTCCATTTCAACATTTGATGAAAAATGCAATGTCTCTTCTTGGTGTTCTTTCCACTGTCTTGAGATAAGACACATTTTAAGCATTTATGAAACTTCCTAGACCTTTTAGCCCCATGGGGCCATAAATCTGGCTAATAAACTCCACAAGAAATGTATTTTTAAAGGACATTGTGCTATGTGGGAGCATTGGATGATAAAGCCTGGGAAACATGTGGGCATGTTAGTATCCAATATTACCTTAGTGCTTTTGATTTCAGGAAATGTCTAACAACATCTTCACCTTTTTAGCCTTCTAATTATCTGTTTGCTCAGAACAAAAATAGACATTATTATCTTTCAATGTTTGGGAATAGTTTTAGATACTTGTACCCCATTTTTCAAACAATTAACAGATTAACTCTCAGAAGATTTTACTAGTGATGCTGTTTTTTTAAATACTTGACCAGTACATTTTGGTCACCTCTGTCTCATTTTATGTAGCTGGTGTACACAGGTGCTTGTTTTATGTGCATAAGTACCATCCACATAACCGAATGCAGTTACACACGTGCATCTGTGGCATGTACAAAGCTCACCATTTGTCCCTGTCCTTCACTCAGGCCCTCATGAGTTTTAGTTTGGCACATTAAAAGGTATGTGCAGCAGAGCTGTACTTTTCTCTTGCTTTTCAGCTGTATACAAACACAGAAATTTTCTTATTTTCACAAAAGACCCTGCTGTTCACAAGAAAGCATGAAAATCTTCAAAGATCTCTTTTAAGCATGAAAATTACCCCATAAATTCCTGCAGGCTTATGAACCCTTCACGATATTTTCCTCTGGCCAGCCCTCAGCCTTCCCTCCCACCTGGCCCCAGCCCACGCTCCAGTCCTAATAGCTCATCTTCAATTTCATTGCATGTAGTAGACAGAGAGTCCTGCTGAGATCCAAACTCTCCATCCATCAGGCGCAGTTCTTTTAAATTGATGCGCTGAGCCACTAATATTAAACAGAGGAACAAATTGATTTTTAAAAGTCAATAAAGTATAAACTACATGAATTCTAAAGCAGTGTCTGTGATTTCTATATTCTCTTGCATTTTTTTTTGTATCTGCATAAGGGAGATACTACAAAAAAAGCAGAGTGGAAGAGAATACAGTGTTTCTCCTCTATATATATCAAAAACAATTTGAAAAAAGTCTTTTTAGTACATCATATAGTGTATAATTCAACAATCCTAGTTTTGCTTTGAAATATGCTCAAATGAAAATTAAACAATTATATGGAAATAATTTGGGGAAATGAGATATGTTAAAGACATGTGATATTGAATTATAACTAGCCATTCAATCAAATGCTTTACTTTCTACTGCGTGCATAATTTTAATACTCCAGTTTCAAAAGCTCAACTTTCCCAGATGGACTTGGTAGCTACCATCCAGAAAATATGTTCTTTTAGTTATTTGAGAATAGAAAAGTGCTCTCAACATAAGCAAAAAGTTCAATTAGTTCAAAGATCTTTAGTTTTAAAGATTATTTAGTTTTATTAGTAACTTGTTCTTGTCTGGGTATATTTCTCAGGTTGCCCTTCAAACATGTACATAATCTTTACATTTTTATTAAGAAAAGTTGAATAATATTTTGCTGGACAGCTTGGTAAAGCTTTCAGAAAGAATGCTTCAAAGCCTGGCCAAATACTCAGAAGATTATAGCACCTGCAAGCAGGTGCAGGGGCCAGGGGTTCTATCCCCAGGCCTGCCATGCCAGCCTTGCCCCTGGGGCGCACTGAGATGGCAATTGAGACTGGGCATGGTGGTGCGCACCAGTTATCCCAGCTCTTGGGAAGCTGTGAGCAGGATCACTCTGAGTCTGAACTAGTAGTAAGACCCTGAACCCCCTGTAGACCCTTCCCTAAAATGCAAAAAAAAAAAAAAAAAGAAAGAACAAAATCCAATTTGAACGCCAAGCAACACTTATGGGATGTACAAGGACACTCTTGATGCTCCTAAGGGAAAATGGTGAGAGGGTTGAGAAATGAAGATAAGAGATGAAAACTGAGGAAAAGAACTGGCCAAGGACTGCAGGGCATTTGTTTAGACTCTCCCTGACTTCTCTGAGCAGCAACCTGTTTGTGAGCTGAAACAGCTTGTGTAAGTGCTCCAGGAGCTCTCCGTGTGCTCTGGGGGGCTGTGCCTTAGGCACACACACACACACACACACACACACACACACACACAATCCATCTCCAGCTTCAGCTCCACACCCCAAGATGATTTCACAAATAGGACCAAGGTAGGATTGCTGGGGATAAACATGTATGTACAAAGCTTGCCTCCACCCTTGACTGTTTGCAAGCCTAGCAAATTATTTAGCCTCTGTTTCTTCATTTTCTCATCTGCTTAAGGGGGGAGTAATAATAGAAACTATTTCTCTTAGAGCTATTCTGTTGCTAAAGACCAAATAAGATAACAGTTGAAGTGCTTAGTAAACTATCTATTACATAAGCACCTGAAGTTACAAACTCTAGTAGTGTTATAGGAATTTGTTTCTATTACTTTTACAAGAAAATGAATGTCCTTGCTATTGAAGAGTTCACCTTGTAAGAAAGACAGTTGAGTGTACAACTTACTAAAATAAAATCCAGTGGTCTTCCACATTAGTGTAACAATGAATCAGTTCAGTTAGAGGATAAGGAAATATTTGGAAGATGGTACTGAAGCAAGGAAATTTGGACATGTGTTTAAGGAGAAGGTAGGTGTTTAAAAGAAGCAACAGCAGACAAAACAAAGAAAAACTATCCTTACCAGACCTGCCTTTCAGGCAGCCTGAGCCACGAAAACAAACAAATCCTTAAAAGGGGCTGACAGTATAGCTCAGTGGACTAAGTGCTTGCTTAGGTAAGTGCAGGGGCTAGGGTTTGATCCCTGGCTCCACATGCTGCACTGGAATCTGGGGATGGTGGCTTGCGCCTATAATCCCAGCACTAGGGAGGCAGAAGTCAGGAGAATCATTAGGAGTCTGGGTTGTGTAGTGAGACCCTGCACACACACACACACACACACACACACACACACACACACACACACACACACACACAAGAAAAACTATTAACCGGGACAAGAAAGGTACTTACAGAATTAAAAAAAAAAAATCATGTGAATAGAGCACTTGGTAATTGTCACGGTAAGAAGAAAAGAAGATGCCCTGGAGCTGGCTGCTGGAAAGATAATGGAGGAAGTCCGACTCTTTCCAGCGCCTGTTCCCAGGGACGGACATACCCAGCCGTGAGTTCCTGAATGATGGTGGTTTCTGCTAGACATTCAGGACCCCAAAGGGTGGGTGCCTGCAGTGGGCCGCGAGCTAAAGACGGATCATCTGTACCGTAATCCAGGGCCTACAGTCAGACAGGTCTCTTCAGCAGCTGTTTTTCTCTTTTCTCATCCTGGGTCTTCAGTGAGGCTGGGTTCAGGGTGGCAGCCTTGTTTCAGGTGTTCATGTGGAAACATGTTCCACTGGGGAAAAAATAATCACGGGCTACAATGCTGTTTGCCGTAAGAGGACATGGAATGAAGAAGAATAAGTTAAGGGCCAGCCAATTAGCTCAGCGGATGAGTGCCTGCAAGCAGGCCCAGGGACCAGAGATTCGATCCCTGGGCCTGCCGTGCCGACCCTGCTCCGTGGGTGCACTGAGACGGCAATTGAGACTGGGCGTGGTAGTGCACGCCTGTAATCAGATTTTGGGAGGCTGTAAACAGGTGGATTACTATGAGTCCGATCTAGAAGTGAGACCCTGAGCACCCTGTGGACCCTTTCCTAGAGGAGGAGGAGGAAGAGAAGAATTGCTCTGGAGGAGTTGGGTCGTTGTGATTTAGATGCGTGATAAAATTATGTACTGAGAGAAAGGATGACAGGTGTGAGGTAAATGCCCAGAGATGTGTTTCAAGCAGTTGCTGTGGCAAGTGCAATAGGGAATCAATTATCATTAAATAAAGGAATTGCTGAGTAGCATTTGGAGTCCAGCTGAGGAATCTAATCCAATGCAATTAGAGGAAGAGAGGGAAGGAGGGAGGAGAGAGGAAGAGAGAAAGACAGAGGGAGATAGACAGAGATTGCTTTTTCTTTTTTTTTTTTACCAGCATCAAAGATAAAGATGTAAGGAGACAGTTATTTTTATAGGAACTCAATTTAAAGCCTAAAAAGAGGAATCCATTATTGGTGATCAAAGATGATACTGAATAGGGATGAAAACAGAGTATGTTTTCCTGTTCAAATCAAGCATAAAGAATTTACATTTTGGACATCTATCTCAGCAATATTTTTAAAAATAGAATAATCTAAAAAAAACTGGCAAAGTCCACTGAATTAACAATTAAGTTACTTAATGATCTGTGCCTTTGTTTAATTGGCTAATTTCTGAGGATACACTTCTGTAGGTTATAGGCAATTTCAGAGGGATAATAAATATAATGAAACCACCAGCAGGAATATGAAAAAAACTAAGTACAATTAACCAACAGAGATGTAAGAGTGATAACTAAAATTAGTCATTGAATTTGAAGGTGGGCTAAAAGTTGGTACATTATTGTTCCTATGTATTGTGTTTTGTTGTTCCTAATATTTCAAAATCAATACTGCAAACTATGAACAACCTGGGGGTAGACTTGAAAACAATAGGGAACAGCAGCCTGCTCTACAGCTTCTATGTGATTCACCCAGGCAGCACAAGCTGCTGGGGGTACCCAGGTAGCATAGGCTGCATTGTTGACTGCATCAGTATATTTTAGAGACAAATGTGGCTTCAGTGTTTGCAGTTTGAAGGACATTTTGTGGCACATCCCAAGATATGGAAATCAGCCATTTTTTGTTCATTCACCACAGGTACTGACTGCATCAGAAACTTTTGATTTTTATCTTTATTGGTGTACATTTGCAGTAGAAAAATGATTGCATTCCCCAGGGGTTATTGATACCTATACATGGCACATCTTAATTATTTTGAATTTTTAAAAGATGCCTACTAAAATGAACCATTTTGTAAAGAAGAACCCGGTGTGCAGAAGAGTTGCATGTTTCCATTACAACCTAGATAGAGAGCAAGTCCCGAGGGGGGAGTAGAGCGGGATTGGCAGAGAGGGGGTGGGGCAAAGTGGAAATGTATTAAAGGCAAAGAAATACTGAGGGGCTTAGAATTCTTTTGTCCTCATGAGAAGGTCATTATGCACATCCTCGACTATGTATTGCTAGATTCTCCACGTGGAATCTTAGAATTCATTCCTAGTTTTAAAAAAGTATTTACAATGAAGAAAAAGATAACAGCTTTCATGAATTTTTTTCTATTTTGTTTATAAAACTTCACTGTAATTGAAGGGATTTACTTGAAAGTTGTAATTTCACCAGATTTACTATGTAAAATTTACTTTTGAAGAGTCGCTTGCAAAACAGTGATTTTTTTTTCAAGAATGGAATTATTTTTAAGATTGACAAGTGTTATTACTCCCCTTTCCATAATTTATTATCAACTGTTTTTAAAAATAGTGCAGTGGATTTCTAAATGGTCAACTTCTTACATCCAGCTGAATTGACCTAACATGGTACTGAGTGCGGGGGGCCGGCCTGAGGGTTGTTGCCAGCAGCATAAGAGGCAGAACAGGAGGAGCTGTGGGAATGCCGTGAGCGATGCTGCTTGGAGAAGCTGCTGGAGCTGTTAGAAGTCGTTAGACCTCCTGGACTGGTCTTCTGGGCGACCTTGCTGACTTTCCTGATGAGCTTTGCTGTTGTTGTTGGATGAGGTGGTTGGGACCTTCACTGTTGCTCACAATAGCTACAATTCATTTTCAGGGAGCTCTGGTCCTCCTCTTGACCACCGCTTCCTGGCTCCGGAGGAGAAGATAGTGTACAGACTAGCCTTGTGGAGAAGCTTGTTGTGTTGGCTTTCCTGATGGGAACTCAGCTTTTCTCATGACTGGAGGAGCTCAAGACCTCCCTGTTGCTGAGGAGGGCTGTGGTACCTTTGTGGGGAGTACTTGTGCTTGCCTTGAGTATGGCTTCCTGGCTCCAGTTTGGATCCCTCGGCCTGCTAGCACAGGTCCTTCATCCTGCTGGCACAGGCTCCCTAGATTCGACCCCTGTGGAATCTTTTGGCCTTTCCAGGACAGCTCCGAGAAGTGGGCCTGCATGGAACTTTGTTATGGGCTGTAGGCCTCCTGTGGGACTCGTGGAAGGCACTGTTACGAGCTCTAGGTCTTCAGCTGGACTCATGTAGGGTATTAGGATCCAGGCCCTCAGCTGATTTTTTGGTCTTTAGTGTGTGGGCAGATTTCCTGCACTCCTTGCGTATGACTCTTTGGCTGACCCATTATAAAAGAGTATTATAAACTGTACCTGTACTGTGCTGTTTCCTGAACCATGACAGATAGAAAAGCTGAAAAATACTCAGTAAATATCCATATACCAATGTCCTAGATTCTTTTAATATGTATTAGTTTTCTTCATTATGTTTATTTTATATTTGGAAATTATTTAGCTATGTGTTTATTCATAGTTACCCATGCATCTTCCCTTCTATTAATCTCTTATTTCATTGAACTTAAAAAAATATTTTATTTACTTGGTATAAGGTCTCACTATACAGCTTGGACTTATAGTGATCATCTTGTCTCAGCTTCCCACACCTGGGATTACAGGTGTGTGCCACCACACCTGGTTTCTGTGCCTGGCTTGGCAAGTGGAACCGGCACAGCATGCAGTACTGGAGATCAAATGCAGGACCTTGCACTTGATCATCAGGCTATCTCCCCAGCCCTCATTGTACTTTTTGATGCTGCATCATTTTGTAAAATAGAAATTCAATTATTATCATATACAGGTACTTTGATACTGACCAGAAGAATCATAAAGATTCTTTTTTTTTTTTTTTTTTTTTTTTTTTTATTTTTTTTAAAAATTATAAAATTTTTTTTTTTTTTTTTTTTTTTTTTGGATTCTTTTTTTTTTTTTCAGCAGATTTCCATGCAGTTTCCATGCACCTTTGTAAAAAATATTGCC
>PVKA01000002.1:0-135969 GCA_004027165.1 Ctenomys sociabilis | reverse complement strand
TCATGGACCTTTCCTTCATCTTAGAAGTGCAACACTCTGACCTTAACTTCCATCATCAAATCTTTTTCCTCTAATTTTGCTGGTCCTAATTTCCAGCTATAATAATTAATTTTTTGTAGTACTCATTATTGAACTTGGGACCTTGCACTTGCCAGATAGGCACTTATGCCACTAAGCTATCTCCCTGGCCCCAAACTACAGTAATTTGTAGTTATATTGAGTCTACCCAGATGCGTAATCCAGGACAATCTTGCCATTTTGGTATCTGTAGGTTAATCATGTTTGTAAAGCCCCTTTTGGCAGCTCAATAACACTGTCACAGACAGATCCTAAAAACCAGAAGATGGACAACTTGAGAAACTTTTTTAGGTTTCCATAGGATATTGTTGTTTCTTCTGTGTGCTATGTTTCTAGGATACCTAAGCACTCGAAGAAAATACATGCTGAGTTTGATTCTTTGCCATGACCACTTCTGTGAAATAAAAAATACAGGTGTCAGTATGCAGCTTGGACTCATACTGATCTGTAGTGATCCTCCTGTCTTCAGGCTCTTCAGTGGTGGGATTACAGGTGTGTGCCAAGCATGGCATGTGGTGCCTGGAATTGAATCCTGCTCCCTACTTTTATCTAAGCAGGTGCTTAGTCCACTGAACTATCTCACAAGCCCAAGAAATACTTTCATCAGTGGCCCTTAACCACATGACACAACAGAAACATCAAAAACCTACCAGAATTTGTGATGATAAAGATGATTTTTTATTTTATTTATCAACAAGTGGGAGAAATAAAGTATTGCTAAATAAGTTGGCACACTGAATGTTGATAAGGGCTAAAATGAAATAAAATATGTCTGGATGAAAAGTGACATTTTGTTTATAATGGGCTACACAGCGCAGACACGGTCCAAGAATTTCCTTCTTTTTCCCTGTGGCTGTGCTGTGTCCCTTCCAACTGCATGTGTTGGATAGTTAGTCCCCAGGCAGCAGTGTTGGAAGGCAGGATCCTGTGGAAGGTGACCAGGACAAGGCCCTTAAGAGAAGATCAATGCCATTTATAAAGGGCTTGCAGGAGGGGGTTCCCTGTCCTCTGTCACCTGGAGCTGCAGAGCTTGTCTTTTCCTGCCCTTCTGTCTTCTGTCATCTAAGGATAAAGCAATAGCATCTGTATCTTTTGCTAGTGCCTTAATTTTGGACTTCCCATCCTCCAGAACTGTGATAAATAAAGTTTTGTTCTTTATAAATTACCTCAGCCCAGCATATTATTTTACAGCAGCCAAAACAGACTAAGACACTACTTCATGCAAGTCAATCTGGCTTTCTTAAAATACAGGATTGAAAGAAATACATGAATGTGATGCTGTGTTTGCAAAAAGTAAGTGCATGCACATTTCCACTTTAAGTTAGATTTAGCACTTTCTTTTATTCTGGTACTCTTGATACAAAACATAAAATACTTATTTTCTTAAGGGCATGTCATCTGATGACAGGCCTGCTATTTAGTTCCTTCCAATTTCAAAAGGACAGCACAATCATCCACAGCATGCATTAGATACCTAAAGGGCACCAAAGTAATTAAATCTAGATTACTTAACTGGAGTTCCTAAGTCTGTAGGTTGACGGCTTCTTCATAAGACAGGATGGATAGGAAGGGAATGGAAACACAATTTTCTTTAAATGAAAACGGCTAATAGGTTGCAATTTGGTGATTGTCCTTGTCTGTAGTTTACCTTAATTGTCTCAGGAGCATTTCTTCCTGCACACAGCACAAGCCCTTGTGTTTTCATTATTTTCTGCCAACAACATCTCTCTCTCTCTCTCTCTCTCTCTCTCTCTCTCTCTCTCTCTCTCTCTCTCTCTCTGTGGAAGAAGTATCTAGAGTTAATAAAGAGATAAAAGCTATTTTCTTCCCACTGTGCTTTTCCCCCCAGATTTTTCAATATCTAATTTTAAAAGGGCAAAAGTTGCAGATCACTTAAAAGAAATGTTGTTAAAAATGCTCCAGTCCCTGCCCCCATGTCCAGTCAATATTTTTCAACTTGGATTATGAAATGAGTCCTCATTGTGCTCAGTTGGACAGTGGAATAGTACTAGTACTTCAGGTTTGCAGAAAATCATGGAACAAAAATATTTTCAGTTAGAGCTCTGCACTGTGAAGGGCTTCCCAACATTCGAGAATATGTTTCTGAAAATTCCCCTTAGCAAGATGTATAGCTTGAGGACATATATTTTCTTCTTTTTTGCAGTGAGTAACATGACCTGAGATGCTGATGTCCTGGATAAGGATGGCTCACTGCCAGAAAGTGCTGCTTTGTTCCCTAGCACAGGAGCAAGGGAGGGAGGGGGACCAGAGATTGTTTAAGCTAGAGAAAGATGCATAGTTAGTGGTGTCCGATTCTTAAGTTTACATCCTACGCATCTTAGAATTGTTTCTGCCCACCATTTTTTCCAGTTTATGGGTAAATTCTTACTTGTTGGTCAATTTCTTTTAGTCTGTGTATCTATGAAAATAAACTAATCTGTAAATGTGAAGTAAGGCCCCTTCCTAGAAAGACTTCAAGACACCAGACATACAGAGGCATGTTTTGCTTACTCATTTTGTATTTTCTAGAGAAAAATGCCTGCTGCAGAAATTTTACTATGTGAGAACTGTATGCAGCAAAGCCAAAAACACTTCTGTGGAAAAAGTGATTTTTCTCATTTTCAGAATGTATTTGTACATGACAATTTAAAAAACTTAGCAGAACTTTTCATGTCTTTTGCTTTAGCATACAAAGCAAAATACATTTCCAAAGCTCTGGACTTTTGTTTCCAGGGAGTTCTCAGAGTCTGGACAAAAGGGATAAGATTACTGAGGTCCCTCGTGGGCTAAAATGTTGCTGAGCTTTTGTAGTCTTGTGTAGGACATAGAAGTGTCCAGAAAGTATCTATGTTGTAAAGCTGTGATACAAACAAATTGAAAATTTGCAAATGAAACATCTTTTTAAAGCTCTAGAGTGAATTCGCTAAAAATTTCCTTCTATAGTAAACGTATCAATATTATTTGCACGTGAGACATGTTCCAGAGGCATGTCCAGCTTACAACTGGCCTGAAGCCTACTGAGACTGCAGGTACAGAGTATGCAAATGCTGAGGAAGCTGGTGGAAAGCCTCCTCTTCTGCTTTCAGGGAAGAGATGGGAAAGGTGCAATAGGCGTTAAGAGTGTGAAAGGGTTGGTGGGTGGGGTGGGGTGGGAAGCACTGGCCATATAAGTTTTATTTTTAAAAAAGTCTTCTCCACACTCTGATGTTATTATAAAGAATACTTACCATCTGATAGAGATAAATGTTTCAGAATACTACAATTATGAACAGATTTTTTTCTACTGCATGGGCTGATTTGATTACAAAAATGTTTAGGACTGAAACTAATAGCTTTTCTTGAAGCTTTCTTCCAATGTTCTTTTAAAAATAGCTGATATTGTTAGTAAAGAATCAGAAATATGGAGAATTATACACTGAAAAGTTTTCTTTGTTCTTATTAATCCTTTTCTTTTGTTTTTTTTTTTCTTTTTTTTTTAAGGAGAGCTACTCTTGAGCCCACATTGGAAGTCAGGAAACAAAATGAAAGTGACAATGTAGGAAACGGAGGGGTGAAGAGCTGTGACAGCCAGTCTGGAAGAGAATTCAAATTGAATGGAGAAAGGTCAAGATTCCTCGGTGGTAACACCCTAGAGTGAAATCATGGAGGGGCAGATTCCATAGAGCTGGTAGGGAGCACATAGAAAATGATACATAAGACACAGAGAGTGGATACGTAGATACAGGACAGATGACATATAGATGGATACATAAATGGACAGACAGACAGAGAAACAAATATAGACAGACAGACAGACTTAGATTCAAGAAAGATCTATGGAAAATGATTCCAAAATCTCTAGCTTTAAGGCTGAATAAACAAAAATACACTGAGGATGCAATTCAAGTCCAGGTAGGCAAATAAATGGAATTACCTTCACTTTTAAATTTTCCATGTTCACAGGCTTCTATTTGAGCCTTGTGAAACCTCAGGGACACTTTGTGTTTCTCCACAATTTACAATTCTACACCCCCATCCAAGCAATGGGAGAGTCTGTTGCAGCAAACAACAGAAGTAATGGGAGACATGTCAGGAATTTTTTTTTTAATTTTTATTTTATTGAAGTACAAATATCAATGAGACAGTTTTAAGATACCTTGACAAGATGGATTTGATAAATTAATACATTGAAAACTGTTTTCATAATGTTTTGGTATCATAGAAGGTGCATGCATGATATTATACTTACAGACATTATGATAGCGTATGTCTCATCAGTAAATTGGGTGTAGCTATTTGCATATCTTATTTTTTATACCTGAATTACATCAAAGATTCAGTAATTAATACTTGCTACCTTGTTATTTTCCTAGTGGTTGTCCATAGTACTAGAAGCCGACATAATATCTTGTACAACCACCATTAGTGCAAATCTTGCCTCTCATAGAATTATGTAGAAGCATGGTGTTATCTATCCCAACTGTACTGTCCATACACACACCTCATGATTCTTCCTTTCTATACTTCTTCCTTTGTCTACACCTGTCAAAGATGGGCACTCTATTGTCATTCAACTAATTTAGGTGCCTGAACTCGACTACACAATCCAACACAGTTCAGCACTACACAACAATAGTGAGTTATCTGAAGTTGTCAACCATAAATTGAGCTGTAAATGGCTATTGTCAGGAATATTTTATGGCTGTGGAAGTTTAGATGAGATCTAGTGAACACATCACTTGAGTAAAGTTGTACTGTGAGCCTTCCACTGTGCACCACAAACTTGGCTTCAATGAGCAGTACCATAAAGCCAGTACCCTGTCCTGGTTAGCAACGTTTTTATCAAAAAGTCAGTCCTCCTGTTGTCAGAATGGAGCTCGACTTGGGAGTGACATCAGATGGACGCACATACTCCTGGGTGCACGTGCTCCAGAGCATCCCGGTCCCTGGTCCTCAGCCTCAGTCTGGCAGGATTACTGATTCACAGAGTGCTGGCAGTTACCTGGCAAACCTAGTTCTAAAGTGATCAAAAGAGGACTGAAGATTATGAATAGGGTTGGGATGTCCCTGGGCATTCAAGGTTCTTAGTGTCAAAAGGCAATTATACTATCGGCTGCAGAACAGATCAGCTTCTTTCCTTTCTCATTGTCTCTAGAACCGGCCACAACTTGTGAACTTGTGCCAGAGTCCACACCGGGCTCATCTTCTGGCTTCTGGCCCAACCTTTTTCTTATCTCAGTATTTGTTTTAGGTTCCTTGCATTTAATTATGAAAATATAAATATATGCTAATGTATATAATCATTTTCCTTTTCCTTTTACTAAGGAAGGTTTGCTACCATGATCCTTATTGTGCACTATGCCTTCAAAATTGAATAATTAATCTCTGAGTGAAATGTCACTGTATAATATAACAGATAGGTAGACAGATATATAGTTGTGTCTATTTATACAGAATTCTTCAGCTGCATGTTCTGTATCATAGTTTATTTAATCAGTCTTATATTTACATATGCTTGAGAATATTTCACTATTATAATCAATGCTGCAAGAGAAAAATCGTGTGGATATGTTATTTTGTAAATAACATCTTTTCCTACCAAAAAAAAGGACATGTTGAAAATGGCCTAAGTTTTTAGTCCACAAAGATTAGAATTTTGAGGGGGAAAAAAGAGGAATTGCAGAATCCCAAGCCCTTGTGGGGGTTAAGAGATAATAAACCATCAGGAGTGGAGATAAATTTTTAAATTTTATGTATTATAAAAATTCCTGCCTGAATGTTGTAACAGTAACATATGAGTTCAAACTTCCAGACTTTAGTTTTTGCTGAGACAGCTTAGACATGCAATGTCACCTCAAAGTCTCTTGTACTCAGAGGTGAGACATTTGGAAAGTGAGTGGCTCCTGGGGACAATGTACCCATTGGTGTCCTAACCCACAGGAGAGTTCATGTGTTAGGTGCTAAAGTCTGGAACCCTGAATGGGTGAAACACTGTGGTACAACTCAGAAGGGTACATCCTTCCTCCTGGCTCCTCCCTCTGTCCTTGCCTCCCAGATGCCTTAGGGGAACATTCTTCCCTCCACAGTGCTCTTCTGCCATGCTGTGTGCACCTTGGAGTCAGTGGACCTCAACATCTAAGGCCCTCCTCCTTTAAATTGTGGGTGACTGTATTGCCTCTGGTGAAGAAGTTGACTGATCAGAAAACTGTTTGATGGGGGCTGGGGGAGAGTTGCTATTGATCTGCGTCCGGCTATGTGGTATGAAAGCCTTTGAAACTGGTTTGTGGGAGGAGTTTGGAAAGCTTTATATATACGGGCTCCGCAAGCCTTTGAACTGTCAAAGTTTGAGGTTGATGGGTGGTTCTGCTTGGAGCTCAGAGGACCAAAATGCAGATTAAAAAAAAATAATAAAGACAGTAAAGGCCAGGTTCATGAGATTTCAGGAGGGAATGAGGACTGCACTGAAACTTGACTAGAGGCTGCACATATTTCATTCTGGCAAAGAATCTGTCTACATTCAGTCCATGAACTAAGACTGTGAAGTGATTTAATTGATCTGACAAAGAAAGCTTGAGACAGCCCAATGTTCAGGCTTTGGTATGAACATTGTTGTTAGTCAGTTTTATAGTGAGAGTCTTAGGAGCAAAGAATAGAGCCAAAGGAGGTAGAAAATATAGTTTCACCACAGAGGAACCTCCTGAAAAATTAGGGCCATGGAGAGTGTGATGAAAATATCAGCATTAAAAAAACTTAACCACTGTACATCAATAACTACCATGTAGACAAAAATACACAATGTACTAATTATTGTTACTGTCCTATTAACCTGTTTTTTTTTCCTGCTAGCCTGTTTTGAAACTCTGTTTTATTGTAATTTTTATTTGTTCTCTTCAAAGTAAAAGAAAAAAAAAAGGAAAAATGGTGGGAAGTTACCTCAGGAATAGACTGGAGCACAGACAGAATAGGATTAAGGGTATAAAAGGTTAAACTCCTTTAGAAGGCCTTGCTTTAAGAAGATGGCCATAGAACTTTCTCCTCATGCAGGGCTGCCCTGGGAAGTTCTTTCTGAGGTTAGCCATGCAGAAGCTACCACAGCTATGGTCCAGTGGAGCCCAGCTGGCGGCAGACTTTGGTGCCATCCACATTGTGCTAGCTTTTCAGACATGCAAAACATAGTATTTGAGAAGGTTATAGAGTTTTTAATCTAAATTTCAGCAGAAATCCTGGAAGGTCAGGGTGATGCATGATGCTGTAAGAGTAAAGCTGAAGGCGTAAGGTAGACTCGGGGAATTTGGAGATGATAGGAACACGTGGCATCTTTTGAGAAAATCTGCAGGTAGAAAATGGAACCAGCTGAAGAGACGGGCTGGATGGGCTCTAACCAAGAGGCTGTAGAGGAGGCTGTAAACCTCACATCTCCCCCATTTCTTCTCCTGATGCTAGACATGAAGCTATAGGATTGAATAGTTCAGTCTTGTTTTGACCCAACTCATTTGTACCTTCCCATTTGTCCCTTTTGGAATGGGAATGCTTACTCTATGTCATTACATCTTGAAATTATCTAAGTTTTGTTTTAACTTTTATAAGCAATCACAGCAGAGTTTGCCTTGAATCTCAGAGAAGACTTTGGACTTTTTTTTAACACAGCTGTAATTGCTCAGAATTTGTTGACTCTTAGATATGGGAAAGATACATTTTATATAGTGCAAAGGGCATAAGACTTTTGGGGGCCAGGGTGGAATATTATGGCTTAGATCTGGAATGTTCCTCCAAAAGTCTCATGTGTTTAGTAGTGGGGCTTCTGGAAGGTGATTGGATTGTGGATCGCCATACTCTTTATTGAATTAACCAATTGGTAAGTTCATGGATCAATTAGGAAGTGGGGCCTGGCTGGAAACAGATCGCTATTGGCATAACCTTAGTGTCCTGGGGTGTTCGTGCTCCCAGGTCTTTCCTTCTTGATCTCTCTCCTAGCTGACACAGGTGCTATAGCTTGTACCTAGATGTCCCCCAAAGCCCCATGCAGTCACAGGTGGGGCTTTTCAGAAGTGGCTAGACCTAGGGTGTGATATGCTGGAATCAGCTGTATCATGGCTTAAGCCAGGATTAATGGTGTGTGTGCTTCCAGCCTTACTGTGGGTAGTGTGTGTGGGGGAAGCATAGGAGACAGAATGAGGGCTACTGTTGCTTCTCACTGCTTGCTTGCTGCTTGCTCCTCTCTGCCTGCCCACTCTGCTGCTGTCTTGGAGCCAGCCAGCTAGAACTGCAACCTCTACACCCTGTGAACTGAAGTCTGCCTCTCCTCCTTTATCTTTGAGGAGCAGGTATTTTGCCTCAGCAATGAGAAAATTCACCAAGACAAAGGGAGAGCTTCTTTCCTTCACAGGGCACATGGGCTGTGCTGCTCCTGCCTTGGTGCTGAGAACCATAGACTGAAGGTTCTGAAAACTGTGAGAGAAGCCTTCCTCCCATTTGGCTGTAAGTGTGGAATATTTTGACCCACCAATGAGAAATAAATTTGTCAAATTGATGAGTACAAAATGGTATCTCGAAATATTTTTTACTTGTAATTCTTTTGTTTCAAATATATATCTTTTTACGTGTTGATTTAATAACTAATTATATTTATTTTCCTCTCCATTGTCTACTTACAGTTTATGCCTATTTTAATAGATTGTGGATGTTCAACAATCTTTTTATTGAGTCATGGTCTTTTTATTGAGTTCATGGACCCTGGTATAGACTGGGAGATTAACTGTATATGAAGAGTAAATAATCTTTCAGTGTATGTTTTCAGTTTATTTGCATATGATACAACTCTCTTGCATTAATACAAACCTCTTTGTAGGAGCTCCAAATTTTCCTAATTTTTCCAGCTTTTCTCTGGATTGCCTATTTTCTGCTTCTTTCTGCATCTGTCCTAAGGAACCTTCTTTTTCCTTCTGTACTGAGTTACTGAGTTACTTGCAGTGCATAAGCAAGCTATTTGTATATCACGTATCTTACAGACATAAATTGTCTGCCCTTTATCTTGCATTGCCCTTTCTTCTATTTCTATAGGATTTTCCACTTCAGTCACTTGAAAATTATTTACTCTTTCAGCTATTTTCCTTATACTCTCCCCTCAGCGTTCTTTATTCTACTGCCTTCATTTTCTTCTTCTGTGTTGTCTTTATGATAGATGTTCCAACATTAGACTTCTTACTACCTATAGATCAAGACTTATTACCTATAAGTGATAACCTATAAGTTATCAGTGCCTATAAGTCAGACCCTGGGCTTCTAAGTCCTAGATATTTATAACAAAGTGGCAAATGCTTAGTCACACACACTTTCAAACACACTCAAAATTAAGTCTCCTATTTTCTGTCTTCTGTGTTTCCTAGCAGCATGGGCTGGTTTGCAAGTTGTTAACTTTTTCACCTTGCTTAATCCTTCTAAGATAGCTCTTTCACCTGCAAAGTTGAAATAAAAACAGTAATTTTTTCTCAGAATTTTGGGGATGAAAAACTAAAGTAAACCTTGTGAAGCAGCGATCACAATCCTGTATCAGTTACACAGTAAATCCTTAATAGTAATGAGGTATCTGAAGAGCATAGTGTCAATCCCATTTCTTTTTCTATCATATTCTCCTTGAGATAGTAACTTGAGTCAACCACCTCATACTACCTAGAAGACACACAGATGGTCAAGTCTTCACTCTAGAACCTGGAACATAATTCTTTCCCTCTTGCTTCTTCCTAGGACTGATTTTGATCAAGTTACTTCCATACCCTGGTTCACTGATGTGTAAAATAGGGCCTATAGTATTACTGAACTCACAGTGCTGTGACAGAATAAATACAGAAGCCAGCAGCTAGCAGTCCCTTCACATTTCCCCCTTTTCATTTTCCTCCACTTTCTTAATACTTGAATTATTATTATACTATTATTACTGATCGTCAGTTTTGACACTTATCCAAATATCTCTGCTGAAAAGCTTTGTCTGGCACAGACTCTGATGCCTGCAGTTTTACTTTCAAGGAATATAAATCTAGTGGGGAAACAGATGCAAGTTAATCATTCCTGAAATGTGTAAATAGTGTTGTTAGAGGTCAGACATAGAGGACAGAGAAAAGCATTGCCAAGGCTAGAAATATGTCTGGTATATATTTGGTGCTAACCAAATGTTTGTGGAAGAAACATTAGGCAGTTGACAATTGTGTCCATAATCATGTACACCAAAGGCGGGTGCCTAAGGGATGATTGCAAAAGACAGAGAATATTAAAAATTTGTTCAAAACAATTACAGTAAAAGTTATTAATTCACCACACTACCCCTCTCTTATCATGTTTTGCCATTTTGTGTGTAGTTCTCAAAGTCCTGTTTCACGAGTAGATTTATGAGACATGGTTTTAAAATAGAGTGACTGCATCTGTGGAGTACCACCCAACACAGAGCGAAGCTGCTGACAGCCTCACAGGGCGTCCTCATCCACTGTGTTCACCGGATCTGTCCCTGTGCAACTTCGGCTCTTCCTCACAGACAAAATGAACACAGAAGTCAGTTTAGGACACAAAGGCAGCCACAGCAGGGCACCTAGAGACACTTGTGAAATAGCTACTTCAGAAGGTGGAAAGGACAATGAAATGTTTATTTTTTTCAAAGTGAGGGAGAGTTATTTTAACGCATTAATGACAGTGTGTCTTTTATTACAGTAGTTTTTGAATTTAGACACATGCCATATTTTTCATTCACACACACAAACACACACACACACAATTATATAGAATGAATGAAAAAACCCACTCAAGTTCCATGACATTGATGTGTTAGCGCTGACTTCTATTGCTGTCTCATGGCGACTGTCTAAGGAGGATGTATTAGAGGCCGTTCAAGCTGCTTGTTCTCATTTTGTAGGGTTTAAAAGAAAAATGTATCCATCATCACCAGAATCTTCAAGTTTGTGTTAAACACTAAAAAATTAAGCAATTAGACATTTTTATTTGTCCCTAATAGACATTTTACTTCTGAAATTACTTTTTAAAAATCATTAGTTCTATAATTCGTTGGAGCAACACACTTTATATTATCTTGAGTGAATTTGCATTTCTGTCCTCCTTGCCATGTCCTTTATATTAATCCACTTTTCGTGTCACTAGACCCAGCCCGAAAGGCACTTCACAGGAAAGACTCTTAGAATCCCATCTAGGAGCTCACATAACCAAATAAATCGGAATAAAAAAGAGGCGCAGATACAAATGCGCTGAAGCAGCCCAAGTTTTTCTTTAAATAGTAGGGCCTGTTTTCATGTCCGTAACAGTGCAAGTGGAGAAATACAGTTTTGTGACCATTGCCTTCTTCTTATTTCACATTTCCTGACACTGAGAAGCATAATCAGTAGGTTGATGATTTATCTCTGAAGTATAAATCACTCAGTATTTCAGAGGAGAAGTCATATGATTTAGAGCAACAAGAGACTCACATCAGCATTCCATCTTTATAATGCATGACTGGAGTTTATTATTCTATTGACCTATGGAGACGCTTCAGAGAATTAATGTACTCTATTGCGTGTGTTATATAGTAGGCATGACAGGTAAAAATATTATGAAAAATTATGCACCCAGCTGGATCATTTAACAGATTTAGGAAAAATTATAATTATTTTAGTATCTATTAATATTGGCAAAATATTTGTTTAAATTTTTATTAAGTCTGTACAGTTCATACATAATAGTATCCAAAAGAAAGTTTAAAAGAACCATATTTCGATAACAAGTAATTTTTTTCTCTTTGTACACAGTATGTTCAATTTCTGATACACATGATCTCTATCTTTCTTACTCACTAAGATTCCACCAAATATCTTTACCTAGAAATAAAATATAAATGATTCCTGGCATTACATTATGTTTAATGTCTAATTATGGCTCAGGAATAAATTTGACTTTTGGCTTAACATTCAAGCAGCGGTGTTTTCCTTTCTAAAGATTAACAAGAACACTCATATTACCTATCTGGATTGAGAATTAAATATTCCAAAGAAAGTAGAACGCTCTTGTTTTATTTTCAAAGTAGCATTCATGAATTATATTCATGTCTTTAGAAATATCCAAAACCAAAAATAAAATGGAACTATATTTCTTCTGTATATCTTTTTTTTTTTCTTCATTTTATGTATTTGACACAGGGTCTCACTCTGCAGCTCGAACTCATAGTGATCCTCCTGTTTTCAGCCTCTTCAGTACTGGATGTGTGTCCCCATGTCCAGACTCCTTTGCCAGCTCAGTGTGCCCCGGGGTCAGAGCTGGCACACATGACCAGGGATCAAATCTGAGTCCCTGTGCTTCCCAAAGCACGTGCTTAACCCACTGAGCTATCTAGCCAGCCCTCTCTATTTCTAAATAACAAAAACAATTTGAATGTTTGTGTTGCCCTTCAGTCATAAAATGATAAGTTGCAAAACATATATAATACTAAAATATTAGACATTTGAATGAGAGTAGTAACTTGGCATTTCAGCAGTGTGCTGACAATGACAGCAGGACCACGTCTGTGAAGGAGAGGGCGGGATGCATTTACACCCACCAAGTCCCCTGTAGAATGTGACCTTTCCTCAATGTCTTCAAGAGGAAAAAAATGGGTCTAGGTTCTAAACAAAGGAAAAGACAATATCTATGTCTAGATATTCATACCATTCAAAATTCATGTTGGAACTTGATCCCTAATGTGTTCAAGTTGGTGACTTCAAGTGGGAATCTGTTCCCTTATAAAAGCCTAATTGTCCCTTCTACCATGGAGCATGCACTGCCAAGGCACTATGAAGAAGAGAACCAGCTTACACTGAACATCAGACTTGCTGACTCCTTCATCTTAGACTTCCCAGCTTCCAGAATGGCAGAAAACACACGTCTAATTCTAATGAATTACCCAGTCTAAGGCAATCTGTCTTAGCAGCTGGAAGAAATGAGGGTAGCTGAAATCTTAGAATCTTTAGCAGTCTCAAAGTTCGTGATATTGTCACATTGCTTTGGGGATTATTATCGCTATGCTTGTGCTTTTTATATAGTAATGCAGAAGCTATCTTTAATAAAATGACATTTGGGAAAATTAAAGTTGTTCTTCTGGCAACAGCATATTATACAGCCAGATGAGGACAGTGAAATCTTTGGTGACATGAACCTGTATTCCTTGACTTTAAAAAGAAAAAAAGTTTCATAGTTTTTTGTCAAATTGATGTAGGAATTGGCTCATCATGGAAACTCAATATTTAATTTACATATAACTGATATGAGTACAGATGATAAAATTTCTAGAATTTGGTTCTCATCTTAGGGATCCATCAATTGAGGCTACAAAATACTGACTTAATTCTACTAGATTATGAGCAAAATTTTGCAAGTCTTCCCTTTGTGAGCACTAGAACTATGGTTATAAGTTCAGTGGCACAAATATTAAATAAGTTTTCTGAGTTTAACTTTTCCTTATTCTAACTACAAGAAGAATCCTGGACAATGTATTAGTGATCTCCATATATGGTTCCAATAGTCTGATAGTCTCTCAGCCTAGACCTATTTATTCTCAGTTGGAAACAGATAATTACTTTTCACGAGGAATGTCCTTTGCCCTGAAAAATATTAAGTGACACCCACGGCCTTTGCAAGGTGGTATCAATAATAATAGCCCAGGCATGACTGTCCAAACAGCTCCAGACCTTGCAAAGGAGCTTTTGCAAGGGGCAAACAGCTTTGGTCAAGAACTAGTGTTCTGATTGGTAGGATGATTTATGTTTGGATGGCTCTTTGGCCAAATATGTTGGTGACATTTCGATGGGTCTGTTTCTTTTGCCATGCATGTAAGATAATTCTAGTCCTACACATCTTCATGGGGCTGCTATGGAGTCCTAGAAAATGTGAACAGGAATGTGGTGAAAATGGGCTGCACCAGTGTGGTGCAGAGCAGAGATATTTTCTATAATTGATGCAAAAGTCAGGACTACTGCACATGCAAGGCATTTTGCAGTGACTGATACATAGAAAATAATGAGTAAACCAGGACTTTTGTTGTTGGACTTTTACCATACATTCTTGAAATCAGAAGTATCACCAAATATGCACTTGGCAGTTCTTTAGAAGAGCAATTGTCTGTGGCTGGTGCTCTTTGGCTGGAAAAGAATTCTTAGGTGTTTTAACTAGCTGACTTACCTAATGCAGTTGTTTTTTCCTGTGTGTAGCAACAGTTAAAAAATAGTGGAAATTCTACTGAGAGTTGAGAGTTCAGCTTTCTGGAGATGTTTTTCAATTTGGAGGCTTAACCTGACCTATTGCCAAGAACACTTACCAGGGAGATGTCCCTAGGTTTCAGCATTGTCTGACCCTCACTTGTTATTGAGGCTCAGTAATTATTTGCTAATGATTGAATGAATGATTAAATATTCTTCACTTTTCTGTCAAGGACATTTGGTGTAAAACTAAAGGGATTTCTTAACAGTTTAATGGCAGTTGTAATTTTTTCCATTCCTCTTCATATCAATGCATGTAAATTGAGGCCAGAGTGTAAGGAGCAGGGTAAAACTAGGCACATTCATGAATTTTCTTTGATTTCATTTCTTTTTGAAATCAATTTCCTTCATAACAATGCATATATCTCACAGATGGGGGTGACCATCAGTTGATTTCTCTGTACAATTTTATACAAACTTCACAAAGTGAGATAATTTTTGTTCCAAAGAATTGCCAAGTACACGTTGCTTGATACTTCAGCCCACCTGATTTCTGGGTGAATACTGTTGCAGTCTGCCAATATAAACTTCAGCCTTCCACAAATGGGGATTTGGAATTTATCTTCAGTTGTAAGCTGCTGGTAGGTAGGATGAACCCCTTCGTGCCTACCTAATCACCATATGCAGTGTTTCTCTCTGTCAGCAACACAAGGACATGCTCAGATCATTTGATGCTCTGTGCTACCCATCTGGAATGTATAATAGTGACACTTCCCTTATTTGAGGTCTAAATGTCTTAAATGTCTTAAATCTCTTGCTTTATGCACTTTTGGTTACTGGTCTAGATCTTTCAACCAGAATTGCACCTGTAACCTAGAACTGTTGTCTCCTCACCGCTTGCTGTAGGCCTGTTAAGTGTGAATTCTGGCTCAGTTGGAGCAAGAACTTACCTTGATACTTCATGATATGGCTTGGGTTTAGGGTGTCCACTCAAAGGCTTCCTATGTTCAGAGGTGTGGCTTTAGGGATGTCATTAGATCCTGGGGACACCATACTCATCAGTGGGTTAATACATCAGTGGATGAGTTCACTGCTTAATGTGCTATTAGAAGGTGGGGCCAGTTTGGAAAACGTGTGTCACCGGAAATGCATATCTACTTCTATTGAGTCCCTCTTTTGTCTCTCCTTCCTGGTCACCATGATAAAAGGAAGATTTTGTTACCCATGCTCCTCTGCCACTCCATTTCTGTCTTGAAGATGGCCAGCCACATAAAGGAACAACAGCCAAACTAAACTTCTCCTCCTTAAGTTATGGGTGGTGAGTATTTTGTTTCAGCAACTGTGCAGTGACTCAGATACTTGGACAAGTGTAATTCAGAGCACTATGGCCTTTTGAGCCATGAGTCCTGGCGTTCTTGTTAAGCTTGCCTTGTTTGCTTGCCTTAGTACATGCCATTGCTCGGTGCACATGGCCCGTGTCTCCATGATTACCTGGTCTGGCTACCACCCTACCTTTCCACACTGCACATTGTCCAACTAGCCTTCCAGGAAATCTAAACTCAGGTGCCAAACTTAGAGTAATTGATTTCATTTTTTACACAAGTAAAGGACTGAGATTTTTTTAAATGTTACTTATTGTTCACAGAACTCTCCTAACATAAATGCTTTTTACTTGGAGATTATTTCAGAGAAAGATTTCAAAGTACCATCCTTGCTGAGGTAATTGATTGTTTTCCCACCATGGAGAAAGGTAAGGAAATTTGCGGACAACATCAAGGCTGGCATGGATTTTCAGTTTCTTTCTACACATCTCTTTCAGACACTCACAACTTAAAAGATCTAAGATTCACCTCTGTGATGTAGCCACAGATTTAAGCTACTCTTAAATAACACCAATTGTGGTAGTGAATACTAAACTGTAGATCAAATTGGACTTTAGAAAAACAGGTTTTGTTTTAGGTACTCTGGGACTAGGAGTTAAACACATGTGCAGACTCAGTTAACTGTTTGTTTTTCACTGCATTTGGCTGATCCAGATGTTTCCCTGGTATGGGAGAGTCTCCACCAGCTAGTGAACCATCCCAACGCATGCCACCCAGCTGGACAAGCTGGAGAGGAGCAGGTTGCCTGCAGGTGGTATTGCAAGCGTGGGGCTCCAAACACGTGAAGGCTTTGTTCAGGTTGCCAAATGCACTGAGCTTTTATCTGTAGTATAATGCCTTTGATAAAAAGTGACCAATTTACAATCAGTGTCTTATGATTAATGGGGAAAATGCTATCTTTCTTGACAAAGGAGAAAATTTAAAATGAACCCTTGTGGAAAAAAGGGGGAAAAATTATGAAGTTGAAAGAAATTACCTTTCTCAGATCCTTCTTTTGTGGCACATTTTTCTGGTAGGGCAGGACGCTGGGGGCCACTGCTTCATGTGTAGCTGTGGTTGTACATAATGCCATGGAAGCTTTTGATGCTGCAGCAGTCTGCTATTCCCCTCAACTCTCTGCAAGGCTTAATTGTGCTCATAGCTGTCTTTCCTTCATCAGAGGCAGAAGGATGAAACTTCACCTTCACAATGAGTGAAGGATTCAAAGTTAGAGCGTGGTTTTGGATAGCACAAAACACTAATTTGTCGCAGAGACCTATTTTCTGAAAGGACTGTTACAAAAGGTAAGGGTGCCCGGATGAGCAGAAATTTTAGGGTTTTTTTTTTTGCCGGGGGGAATCTATTCTTGGTTGCCCTGTAAGACTAAGAGCTTCTCAAAGATACCCACTTTAAAACATAATGGGCACACAGATGTTTGACTGCACAAATAAAGGAATAAAGTACCTTGAGACCCCAGTATTGAAGCAGGCTTATAACAGATAATTTTGTACCATTTCTCACTAATTCTTTCTTTGGAGAATTCAGACTCAGTCTCTTACTTTGGAGATTCCGATGATGGTATTTATTCAGTATTTACCATGTTAGATATAGCATTAAGATTGAACAAACCATGTCTCATTAAAATTGATGACAATTAAAATTACTATCGTATTGTAAAGGCAATAAAATTAAGGCTTAGCAAGGTGACAAAACCATCAAGTAATGAAGTCAGGACAACCCAAGACAAGTCTAGAGCTGGCATATTTCCCATTTTGCTACTTCGACTTTCTCCAAGCCTCAGGGAGGTTAGGTGATATGTGCAAAGCTGGCACAGGGTGGGTAAGAAGCTTTATCTCATGATTTACCATCCTGTTGCCTTTCCTCCTTCAATATATTTGATTTAGTAAAAAGCCTTTCACAAAGCATCTGCTTCTCACACTACAGCCTACATTCAGAGATAGCTGGTGAACTGGTGATGGAATGATGTAAGCAGCAATTAGTAGGAAGACCTGACTCCACTGGCTTTAATAATAAGCAAATTTATTTTTTTGATAATAAGAAAACTCAATTTTGGGTGGTAGTGCAAAATCATATGGGTAGTGTTTTCAGAATCATGGAATATACTCTTATAGATATTTACTATCCTTTTGTTGGTAAGCAAGTGTACTAAAAGTTTATATAGCATGGTATGAAGTTTGAATAATCACTACCTATTTAACATTTTAGGCCTCTGTATTTCATGAAAGGGTTTTGAAGGCAATTGTCAAAATTCCTGAGACAGGATTATGCCATGCTTATAGGTGGTTACAGCAACTGTAATTCCAGATTCCATGGTTATAGAGCGTGTCATTTAAGGACTTATCCTGGGGCATCCCAAGGTGCATAGGGTTCAGATATGCTAGAATTTAAAAAAATGAAATTACTTAATTTTTATTGATAAAATAAAAATTGTACATACTTATGAAACATAATATGATGCATTGGTTTATGCATATATTGGGTAGTGATCAGTTGAGGGTAAGGTTCTACTACTTTATCATTTCTTCATGGATTGTGTCCATCGTCCATATACAGATGTTCCCCTATAGCCCCTTGTACCCTTAGTTGGGGCTTTGAGGAGATGATCAGATCAAGGGAATGTTGTGTTCATCACTGGATTCATCCACTGATGAGTCTATACCTAAATGCGGTGTTAGGAAATAAAACTGGGGTGTGGCCTGGAAGGGTATATCTCTTTCCCTTGATCTCATTGTTCTTCCCTCTGCTTTACCTTGAATTACCTTTCTCCTGCCATCCCCTCTGCCCTGCCACCTTGCCTTGGAGCCAGGTACCTACGGACTGAAAGCCCAACAAACTGTGAGCCATGGTAAATCTTTCTTCTAAATAGTGGATGTTAGGTTTTGTATACTCACATTGAGAGAGGAGGTTCAGCATATTCAAAATCTTCTCTTTGTTAAGTATGTTCACCCTGCTGTGCTATAGAATGCCAGAATTTATTGATCTATCTATCTGCATTATTATATATTCTCCTCACTGTCCTCCTCCCTACCTTGCCAGCTTCTGGCAACTTCTATTTTACTCTCAGACTCTATGAGATCAACTTTCTTAGATTCAACCTATGGGTAAGACCACATGATACTTGTCTTTCTATGACCAGTGTATTTCACTTAACAGGAACTACCTTCAGTACCATTTACCTTGAGGTAAGTGACAAGATTCCATGTATTTTAAAATAGCATTTAATATGCACATATACCTTATTTTCTTTATCTATTCACTGCTGATAGACATTTAGGTTAACTCTATATTTAAGTTATTCTGCATTTTAGTTATTGTGAATAGTGCTGAAAAGAACAGCATTTTTTCTTCCGAAAAAGAAAGTATCTCAGAAGTGAATGATATTGCTCCCAGAGTACTGACTTCCTGGTAAGAATCTCAGCAGACTACTCTATTCCTATGTTCCTGATTTCCGAGTTCACTGCCTAGTCCCACATAGTAACTCTTTGATTGGAATTATAGCTCAGCTGAATTATATATACATAATATCACATTGTATATGCTGATTTTTTTATTTTAAAGAGAAAAAAACCAAAAATAAATAGCAAGAATGAAGACAAAAACAAAGCACCATGGGACAATAAAGTACAGGATTTCAAAACACGAACAGGAAATTAACAATGATTGTTGTGTTATATATTGTTAACATCACGCTTATTGCTCAGATTACCAGATACAGGCATGAAAGACTGATGAAACAGTTAAACCATTAATCGCTGAAGTATTTTAAAAATATGTGAGTCATAAGAAATGACTTCCAGATTGAGTGCTAAATTTAGCAATTAAAGGAAATCTTCAAGATTCTAACACTGGCTTGTACCCTAACAATCACACAAAGTTGCAGTTCAAATTTTATGTGTCATTATGCCAAGCTTTGAATCATCAAGCAAGGGCACTCTAAAAAGGAGCCACCCTAAGCCGGGCGTGGTGGCGCAGGCCTGTAATCCCAGCACTCGGGAGGCTGAGGCAGGAGGATTGTTGTGAGTTCGAGACCAGCCCGAGCTACAAAGTGAGCTTAAGGCCAGCCTGAACTGCATAGTGAGACCCTGTCTCAAAAAAAAAAAAAAAAAAAAGGAGCCACCCACCAGATTTTCTCTTATCCAATGGATCAGAACTATATCACATTAGTATTCATTTTAAGCCCATGACTTCGAAGAAACGTGGATTTTTCCAATTTAGCAGATTGTAATTTAATTGTAAGTCTTACGAGAAGGAATAGGCACCAGAGAAGATTGAAGCTTCATGAGCAATGATACAAAAGGAAGAGAAGGTCACAAGAGAGGCAGCCAGCATGACATGATATGTGTGGAATGATTACTTCCTCTGTAAAAACATAGCTTCTATTTTTAGGCCACATTCCTCTTTCTTCGGCCCTTTATCCCATAATTGCCCTCAGCCCCAGCTGTCTTGGCCCCTCTCTCTTGGCTGACTCCTCTTTTTGCTGTTGTGCGGATGTCCGCTGCATGTTTTCAGCTAATTCTTCAGTATCTTGAGTGAGGAAGGAAGCTGCAGCTTTAATGAGAATTTCTAGCTTTGATGGTTAACCTAGAGTCATTTCAGGCTCCCCAATGCATTCTTATCTCTGCTTGTGCTGTTTATCATGTTAAATCCTGGATAAATTCTTTGGGGACTGCTACTGACTTGAGAACACATAGGCCAAAAGAAAAGACTTGCAGAGCTCTGTGGACACCCAAATCATCCCCTTCGAGTGCTGTTGCCAGGTTATGAGCTTTACTTCCTCAGCCAACTGGAATCTTACTCAAAACAAGTACTTGACTTTTTTTTTAAAATGATGTTCCATTTCAAGTAATCATCTCCAACTTCTTTCCTTCCCTCTGGCTAGTTTTAAGATTAAAGAAAATGTTGGGTGTCTTAAAACCACACTGGAGAGCTTATGTCAGATAAGGGCATAGTCACTAAATATTTACTCTCCAAGGTCATTAGAGAAAAGAAAGTGGAGACTGAGCAAGGAAAAATTGTTTTCTAGAAATGATAGAAAGTGAACTAAAGTTTATAAAGAGTATACAATCTATTCTTGAAAGCTTAGGTTCACTAATATTAAAAATTAGTGTCTATGCCTCCTTCTGCTAACACTCATCCTACAGACACGCACAAGCAAGCCCGATTCACCCTTCTGAGATATCTGTGTTCATTAATGGTATCAGCATGCACCTGAGCCTGGGTATTGAGCACGCTGTTATCTCTTTGCTTCTCAGGTCTCACTGTCAGTTATTGACAAGTCTGATGGATTCTATCTCCAAACTGTTTCCTGCCTCCTGTTTCTTATTTTTTTTTTTACAATATTTCTCTTATTTCTACTACTATTACACTACAAATTTTTATTACACTAAAAATCTTGCCATGAATTCCCAGTAGGATTCACTGTTTCCGGTTCGTTTCTCCTAGTCTATGTTTCCCACTGAACACAACTGTTCTTCTCATAGGCAGCCCTGATAAAGATCCTCTGCAAGTGTTTGAAGATTTTTAATCACCCTATTATTGCCTGTAGCTAGATGCCCCCCACAGCCTCATGCACTCCTAAGTGGGGCTTTTGGGAGGTAGTTGGACCAGGGTATGTAAATGTGGATAATGAAAGTCCCACCCTGAGTGTGATAATGTGTTTATGCCATGTATTTTCTCCCAGAAATAAGAAAAGTAATGAACACAGATTTTGGTACCACAGCAGTGGGCTTGTTAATGTTATTCTGCCTGACTATCTGGTTCAAGAGCCTTCGTAACTGGATCCTGGGAGGAGTGGAAAGGTTTGAGGATGTTGGCTGAAGAAGCAGTCCAGGAATTCTTTAAGATGAACTCTTTTAAGGTGGGAGATTCTATTCAGAGCTCAGAAGACCAGAATGATGCAAGAAAGGACCAGGCTCAGGAGGTTTCAATTAGGAATGAGGACTACATTTCTTGTTGGACTCCAGCCCATGTGTATTAGGCTTTGACAGAAAATTTATCTGCATTTTGCTTGTGTCCATAGATTGCCTCAAACTGAGAAGAGGATAACACACTCATTTGTCTGGTGGAAGAAATTTCAAGGCAGTCTAATGTTGAAATGGTGGCATGGTTACTGATGAGAGCTTTTAGCCAGATCTATGTTGAGATTCAAGAACACAAAGCCCAAAAGAATGAATGAATCATTTTTCAGTCTCACCATAAAGGAAGCTCCAATACACTGCTCAGTGAAAAATGGAGCAGAGAACTTAGTTGTTAAGAAAGAAGAGGACAATAGAAAAGATGGTCTGAGGATGCCACAAGAACCAGGAGGTCTTTGACCTTTGCAGCCTCAAACTTGCAAAAGTGAAAGACTTTGCTAAGAGAAGAAAGCCTCAGAATACTATGTTCCAGAATGGTGGTGGCCTAGAGAACTAGTTAATAGGGATTGGGTGAGTGCTCAGCAAAGCCTTGACCCCTATAGCAAATGGAAGAGAAAGCATTCTTACTGTTCTAGCCAGCCAGAGGTCCTACTGTCATCCACTTGGTTCATTTTAGGTGAATGCAGAAAGCAAGACTTACAGAATCAGAAAGGCTTCCATCCAGATTTAAGAAGAAGGCCTGGAAGGCCAGGCAATGTGCTCTTGAGAGCGCAGTATCTCAAGAAGTGAGTGTGAAGTCCAAGGTGCAGTGAAGTCCTCAGAAAACTGGGGAAGCCAGGAATGTGGGTTGTTTTAGGAAAAGTACAAATAGGAAGTAGAGCCAGCCAAAAAAGAAGCTGTGAGAGTTGCAGCCATCAATAATGCCATAGGGACAAAGCCAACCAAGCCCATTGGAATTCATATCTTGCCACAGATTGCACCAGATGCTGAACATGTAACTATATGATTTAATATTTGCTCTGTTAGATTTTGGACTTGATTTGGTCCCAGTCCTTTCTTCCCCAATATTGGTACCTTTTTCAATGGAAATATTTATCTCATACCACTGAATGTTGGAAGTGTTTAGACTTCTCATTTGTGCAGGGCTCACAGCAAGCACTTTACCTTAAATCTCAGAAGAGACTTTAGACTTGGCTTTTCAACTCTGCTGATAATGTCAGCAGGACTTTGCTAACACTTAGAGATGGATTAAAAGCATTTTTACATAAAGGGATGCACATGAATCTTTGGGAGGCTAGGGGCAGAATGTTATGGCTTGTATCTAGAGGGACCCCCCGCCCAGTGCCTCATGCACTCATAGGTGGTGCTTTTGAGAGATAGTGGGGCTGGGGTGTGAACAGGAATAATGAGACTGCCACCTTGAGTATGGGCAGGACCAGCCAGTAGGCTTGTAGCCTGCATAGAATACAGAGGAATAGAAAGAAGGCAGGGTATGCTGCTGCTTGCTGCTTACGCTGTTAGCAGGCTATGTTTTTCTCCTCTGTGATGCTTCTCGGCCACGCCTCCCAGCCTTGGTGCCCGCCAATAGTAGACTGTAACTTCTACAAACTGTGAGCTGAAATGAGTCTTTCTTCCTTGCATTTGGGGGTGCCATGTATTTTGCCTCTTAAATGAGAACAAAATGGTTCCTTTTCGTCTGAAGAATGTTAAATCACCACTATGTCAGTGGTATTCATTTACAGCTTTTGTAATTCCTGCAAGCAGTCCACTATCTAGCTAATTGCTTGCCACTTCACCCTCTTTGTCTTTGCTTTCTTACCATAAGCATTGTTCCCATGAGTTCTTCTGTCAAGATGCCCCCCATACTTCAAAGGTATTTCAGATGCCACTTTTTCCCTGAAGCTTTCATCTGTCATCTCTGTCTCTTTTGAATAACTTCTATATCATTTCTGTTATTTTTTCTTACCTTACAGTTGGTCATAAATCTGTCTTTTTTATTAATCAGTAACGACAAAACACCTCCCATCAGAGGTAGTTTGCTTTTCGGCAATGCTCAGGTTTCCCCCTTTTCCTTCTATGGGCTTTCTGTACTTCCTAAGATAACTGTCTTATCTGAGCTCGTATTTCACAATGTCTGTCTGGCTCTACTTACGTATGTATCTATTTCTATGCCATGGGGGGGAAACTTTGGTTTCTCCCTTGCCACTATTATTCTCACTGCATCAGTAAGCACACTGAGTTTTCTTTGGTGAGTGAGTAGTGTCATGAATGGTCACGAGAGCCAGTACCTGTGAATTATATTTTACCTTCATTGCTGCAACAATAGGCAAGAAACCCAATTTGGTCCAATGAAACCCCAATAAATACGGCAATATTATGATGATCAGAAAAGTAAAATTCTCTCATGAGTGACATTGTTAAAGTGCTGAAGTTAAAATTGGAATGTGCAACTAAGCCTTTTTCACTGTCCAGGAAGAGCTAGTCTGAATGAAGACAGCAAAGAGAAACAGATCCAAATGGTGGAGAGCCCACATGTGGCGACCATCATGTGAGCCCTTTGATTCAGGTTTTGGTTTAGTAAAGCCAACAAATTTGACTTTGATTAGGGCATTTTGAGTTGAATTTTCTCCTCATGTAACCAATGGGGTTCCTACTCTAATATATACAAAAAACAGACATATCTTTCAGGGTGTCCCTCTTAGCCTTTCTCATTTTAATTGAACTTATTAAATTCTACCCCCCTCCACCAAACAATTGCAGTGGTACCATATGCTTTTCCTGAGAGTCAAGTCAACATAACATGCTTAAAATAGTGCCTGTCGTACTGTACTGGCAATAGCTGTTTTCCTCTCTACCATCATTATTTTTACATTACTCATTACAATGATCAGATTACAAAACTTGAGAAAATTCAGTGAAACTTCAACTTCTATAAAATTCCTTGTGAACTGACTTTTTGGTCAGGATATCACCTCTGTAGAGGTGTACATTACTGTTTGCCTGGGTGATCTCTATATCTGAAGTGAATGTTATTAGCATTATCTAGTGCAAAGTTTGTGCTTATTGAATCTGCTCCAGGGAAGTATACAAAATTCACAGAATACCATCTGTGACTGTCACTAACCCAAACTACTGTGATGATATATTATATTATATTATATTAATTATATTATATAATTTTAAATACTTCAGAAGACTACATCTTTTATTTTGTAAACAAAAGAAATGGGAAAAGGGATGTAATGTTTCTAAGCATTAATCTATTAATGGGAAAGGAATATAAGCCTTAGAATGCTAATGCAGGCACCAGTAATTATCTTTTTTATTTTCTTAAAGAATACAGAATAGCGATAGAAAAATATAGCTTTAGAAACAATACTCAGTTTCACAAACAAAGTAATAGGAATTCAACAATGGCTACTGCATTACACAATGTTATCCTCAAACTAGTTGATCAGGTTACCAGATATAAATGTACATGATTGATCTAAAGAAAAAAATAAAATAAAACAATAGCAAAAAATATTGTAAAAAATTCAAAGAAATTACTAAGAATAAAAGAAAAACATTAAGCATTAACTACTCCTTTCAAAGAGTAATTATCTCCTAAAACATTTCAATATATGATATTGGTTTGGCGTGAAATTAAGTCACTTCAGTGCAAGGTTTACTCTGATAATAATGAACTTGATAATTTGTAATAGATCATGAAATTTCTACTGATGTTTCCTCAACTATAAAATAAAGAGTTTAAACTTAAAAATGAATATACTCTCCAATTTGAAAATTCTTTAAATCCAAGAATACATTGTAGAATCATCATTATCTACAAGAGATACTGAAATTCTTCCCCTAAGCACATAGGTGAAAATCCATTTCCATGGGAAGGAATAAAGAGACCCAGTGTGTAGAATACAAAAAGGCTTACATAGATATAAAATAAGAATTTGAAGATGGCTAGTTCAGTTTTTTGGGTTTTTTTTGCCTATAAAATGTAAGCCCATTAATTTGGAAGCTTAGACCCAGATCTGGAAAATGTTATTGACTTGGCAAGCATCCAGCCTAGTAATCAGGCAGAGATTTGGTGGTGTCTCTTATTCTTCTTTCATTGCTGGGACAAAATGCCTGACACCCAAAATGAAGGAAGGAAAGGTTTATTTAGCTCATAGTTAGGGGAGGTTTCAGTGCACACTCACTGGCTCCAAGGCAGAGTGGCATAAGACAGAGGGCAGGAGTTCATGGCAGTCACAAAGAGCAAAGAGTAAAGGAAGGGGCAGCCTCTGTGGCTTCTAGCAAGCCTCTCTCCTCTCCTCACACCGTAAAGCAGATTACTTACCCCAGGTGGGAATAGCACACACCCCCAAAGCCCCAGCATTGGATCAAGAATTAACTACAAACTCTAGAAGCTGCCCCATGACAGTATGAGGCTTTACGGAGATATCTAGGCAAAACTATACCAGGTGGATAGATGAGAGGCCAACGAAGTTATCGTTTGTTCTGGAGAAAGGTGAGGAGAGGCACACTTACTTTTACCAGGAATTACAAGTGGTAGATTTATTAGGGATCACACTCTAGTCCAGACCTGGACAGTGCTCTGAGACAAAGGAAGGTTATGCCCCCATCTCCTTCTGAGGGGACACCCAGTCTATGCATACCTTGGCAGTCATCCAGAGCCATAGCTCTTTCCACGAAGTTAGCTCTTGGAGAAACAAACACACAAAAGACTTACTTCTTTTGGATATGTGCTAATTAAGTTCAGTTGAAAGAAATCAATTCCTTCTCTAGAGTGATAGGACTATTGCCTCTCAGAACAGTTAAAATAATTAGCTTTTACTTAAGGGTTTGAAACATTCATATACATGCTGGCTTATCAGTAGCCAGCAGGTAAGTATCTGCTCATCTACTTAGCTAGGTATATAGATGTATGTTGTTATGGGGTGAACTATGTCTGCCCTAAATTCATATACTGAAGTCCTAGCCCCCAAGGAGAGTATATTTGAGATAGGGCCCATAAGCAGGGAGTCACAATTAAATAAAGACATAAGGTTGATAACCTAATAAAATTAGACTGGTATCTCTCTTTCTCCACACATACACAAACAAGAGGCTATGTGAAGACCAAGCAAGCAGGCAGCCAACTGCAAGTCAGAAAGGGAACCTTCACTAGAAACCAGCTCAGGTGGCCCCTTGATCTCAGACTTTTGCCTCCAAAGCTAAGAGAAAATACACACCTATTATATAAGCCTCTTGTTTGTGGTGTCTTGTAGTACTCACAGTTTGTTACAGTTTGGGTCTGCTTGGCTCCCCAAAGCCTTATGCAGTCATGGGGAAGGCTTTTAGAGTTTGTGATTAACTCATGATCCACTGGAATTATGGGTGTGAGTGCTACACCCAGCCTGGGGTGGTGAATACAACATAAGGGAGACAGACTTGCACTCTGCAGCTATTGTTTCTGCTACTCCTCCTTTCTGCTCTTGCTGTTTTGCTGCCTTCTGCCTCCATGAACTGTTGCCCTCTGCCACATGCCACTATACCTTGGAGACAGCTGAGAATGGACTGAAACATCCAGTAACTCTGAGCTAAATACACTTTTCCTTCCTTCATTTTGGGTGTCAGGTATTTGACTAACTGAGACAGAATTTGATACCAGAGATGTGGGGTCATTGCTGTGGCTGCACCTGACTATGTGGAATGCAAGCTTTTGAGAATGGTTTATGGGAGGAGATAGGAAAAGTTTAGAGATGTTGCTTACTAGAGAAGCACTGGAACAGCTTTGGCTGCTCAGTGTGGGAGATTCCTGCCAGAGTGCAGACAAGAAGGCTGATAAAAATCCTGCCTGTAAAAACTGGATTGGAAAGATTTCTTCTGGGAAAGACTGCATTCATTGCTGGACTCTGGATGATTTATGTTACGGCATGGTAGAAAGTTTGTCTGAATTTTGCTCATGTCCAGGGACTTTGACTGAGACTGAGTTTAAGCATGGTGGACTGATCAATCTTTCAAAATATATTTCAGAGCAACCAAATATTGAGGCAGTAGCACGGCTGTTGTTGGGGGCTTTTAGTCAGATTTATGTTTAAAATGAAGAGCAAAAAGCCTAGAAGGATGATTTAAAATGTTAGTTCAGCCAGAAAAAAAGTTCTAACAAGGCTGTGGAATGCAAAGATAGAGCTTAGAGGAGCTCCACTGCTGGGAAGGAAGGAGAGAATGGAAAGAATGGTCTGAGGGCATCACTGAAGACAGAAGGTCTCTACTCTTTGCAACTTCAGAACCTCAAGGAATAGGGACTTTGTCTTCAGGAAAAAGCCTCAGAGCCCCATGTACCAGAATGGGGGCAGCAGCCACACCAGGTTCCAGAATGGTGCAGAGTGCTCAGCGATCCAGGCACTTTTGACCCCTATAGCCAAGGAAGCCTGGCTACTGCTCCAGCTGGCAACAGATCTTGGCATCATCCCTGTGGCATTTGTTTTAGGTGCTTGAAGAATGCAGGAGTTCTGAGGGTAAGAAGGTTTCCACCTAAATTTCAGAAGAAGGCCCGGGAGGCCAGGTGGTGTGCCCCTGAAAGGGTAGTGTGTAAAGCTGTGAGTGAGAAGCCTATTCAGGGAAAGCCCCAGAAGTTTGAAAAATCCAGGAATGTGGATCATCTAAGTGAAACTGCAAGGAGGGAGCAAAGCCAGCCTAAGGGAAAAACCATGGGAAGTACCACCAAGAGTGCCCTAGGGGCAGAGCTCACAACTCATCACAGATTGCTTCACTTGGAACTGCAGGATTTAATGTTTGCCCTCCTGGATTTTGAACTTGTATTGGTTCCAGTGCTTTGTATTCTCCTGTTGTTTGTGCCTTTTGGAATGGTAATGTTTATTACCATTGTGTCATTCAACGTTGGAATTATTTAAGCTTTTATTTGTACAGGGGGTCACAACTAAGAGTTTGCCTTAGGCCTTGGAGGAGACTTGGGACTCAGACTTTTCAGCAATGCTGAAACTGTTAGGACTTTGGCAACTCTTAGGGCTGGACTAAAATGCCTGTTGAGCAAAAGAATGTGCATGAGTCTTTGGGAATCCAGAGCGAAATGTTGTGGTTTGTGTCCAGTTGTCCTCTGCAAGGCCTCATGCAGTTATGGGGTGGACCTTTAGAGTTTGTGATTAACTCATGATGCCCTGGGATTGTGGGCATGAGTGCTGCTGGGATTGTGAGTGTGAGTGCTGCTATACCCAGCCTAGAGCAGATAGCCTAAATGCAACTTAAAGAAGACAGACTTGCTTTCTGCAGCTATTGTTGCTGCTACTCCTCCATTTTTGCTCTTTTACTTTTTTGCCATAGCCATAAATGGTTGCTTTCTGCCATGTGCCACTCTGCCTTGTAGCCAGCTGAGTGTGGACTGAGGCCTATAGTAACTGTGAGCTAAATAAACGTTTTCTTCCTTCATTTTGGTATCAGGTATTTGTCTGAGCAATAACAGAAAATAACTGAGACAATAGTAGACTTTGATATTTATATAAATATGCATCAAAATCTATTGTCTTGATCCATTTTGTGCTGCTACAAAAAGAGTACCATTGGATAGGTAGTTTATAAAGAACAGAAATTTCTTTCTTGCAGTTCTGGAGGCTGGGGAGTCTAAGATCAAGGTGTTTGTGTCTGGTGTGGGCTACTGGATTTGGAGTAAAGGGCTCCCCAGAGAAAAGATGCACAATTTTCACACTCATGTAAGATAGTGACTCTCAGGGTTGAAGGAGGAAGAGACAAATTCAGTTTCTTTACATGACAGAGGCAGAAGAATGAGGACACACTCTTGCAAGCCTTCCAAGAAGTGGCATTAATCCTAAGTACTTCCAACTGTGCCCTACATCATAACACTGTTGCATTGGGTATTATATGTTTTACCATCAATCTGTTGTATGAACAGAGGGTAGATTGAGACACAGAATCTTATACTATGTATCTAGTTGCATTTTCTTTTTTTTATGTATTTAGTACAAGGTCTACAGGGCCTCACTGCACAGATAAGACTCATAGTAGCCGGGCATGGTGGTGCATGCCTGTAATCCCAGCACTCGGGAGGCTGAGGCAGGAGGATTGTTGTGAGTTTGAGACCAGCCTGAGCTACAAAGTGAGCTTAAGGCCAGCCTGAACTGCATAGTGAGACCCTGTCTCAAAAAGACAAAAAAAAAAAAAAAAAAAAAAAAAAAAGACTCATAGTGATCTTTCTATTTTCAACCTCCCAAGTGCTGGGATTACAGGCACATAACAACACGCCCTGTCTCAATTGCCATCTCAATGTGCTCTGGGGGGCAGGGATGGCACAGCACGAGGATAGGTCCATTTTCTTATACAACTGAAAACTCAACTTCTTTTTTTTGAGTATTGTCCTCCATGTTTTCCAGTATCTAGTGTTTCATAGTGAGGTGTTAACTATGCCCTTATTTTTAAATCCAAAAATAAGGAGCATAAGTCTCAAGAGAATAAAGTGTAACTTAATATGCCACTGCCATGATGTGTGGGTCTCGATCCAAGGTTGGCATTAGAACAACCCAGGAGGGCTTTTAAGGCTTCCACTTCAACTCACTCTCTTAGGTGGTTTATTGGAAACTTAGGAAGGAATAAGAGAAAGGGAACATGGCTTTCAAGCAGCTCTCCTGGTAGTGTCTCGCCACATTTCTTTCTTTCCCTCCCCTAACTCATGGAAGAGAAGGGCTCCACCAGGGTTCTGATATTGCCAGAATGTAATCTTCAAGACTTTGTTATCTTGCACTTCAATGCATGGTTTTTCTCCCCAATTTGTGGTTTCTAATTCTATCACACAGCCCAGTGCTATAGAAACTAAATGATAATCTCTTGGGTGTGGAACAAACACAGTACATTTCTCCTGATTTACTCATCCCAGCAGCTTGATGAAGCAGTCTTCGCCAGGAAGATTAAGAGTGCTAGGTGCTGGATGGGTCTTTTTGATCTTGGTCACACGCTCCTGTCACTTGTGCTATCATCTACTGTCTGTTTTTAGCCCTGCTCTACTGTGGCCCACTCTCAACCTTGCAGAAAGGGTGGTCCTTTGAAAGTTATCTTCAGTGGCTTCTCATAGTAACGTAACTCATAGTAAATTCCAAGACTGAGGGATTCTGTAGCTATGTGGGGTGTCTTATAATTCCTCCTCAGGATGTAGCTAGTTTTTATTTTAAAAAAACTCACCACAATCTAAAAAAGAAATCATTGTTTGTAGCTCATCTCCCTAGTAGGTCCTATTATATTGTATTGGTTCCAAAGAGAGCACACTGTAGTACATTTTAACAGATGCTGACACCCTGCTTGTGAGTTTATTACACTGCTAATCTTAAGCTTTTCAAAATTCACACATTTTATTCTACCTCCCATGTAATGTGATTCTTCTACAGCTGCTTGGCAAAACCATCAGTTTCTTGCTCTTCTTATTGTTGAACCAGCTGAGCAGTCTTTACCACACTGAGCCGTCTGATCTATTTCTGGGTTTCCAGGCCTCCAGGTTTCAACTAAGGAACTCATCTAAACCTTAAGAAATTAAAAAATAGCTTATTTGGGAAGTTAGATAGTACACATGAATCCACTTGGAATAAAAGTGAAGAAAACACAGAATTAATAGCTCAAGGCATTAAAAAACATGAGATTGCTTGACATTGTTGAAAGGAAAAGAATGGGACTGATTTTCACTCATCTGGGCCAATTCCAATTTGAACTTGAATGGAAATTGGCATTTAAGAAGCTAAAATTATCTACAAGTGAGTTTTTCTCTCTAAATCATGGTAGCAAATACAGTTTAAGCGAGACATTTTGATTATAACAATATTGAGGGAAATTGCTTTATAAGAAGTGGTCTGTCTAAATTTATTAGAAGCACATTTCCTTATCTAGGTTCACTGTGAGTGTTTAAAGAAATAAGCTGTGCTATCAATGGCCTAAGTATCTGTAATGTTTGGTTTTAATTACTAGCATTATCAGCACATATTTTTAGTTATTGCACTATTGCCACTACAATAGCTAACAATATGAAATGTATATAAACACTATTACTGAGATTAGACTAAACAAATAAGATATAAAATATGAAGAATCAAAAAAATACAGAGTCAAATAATCCCTGATAATAATTTTCACTGTATCTAATGTGAAAAATCTTTGTGCTAAAATAGCAAAATTTAAAAAAACTATATATTTATATATATATATATATATATATATATATATATATATTTGTATATATATAAATGAAGTTATATATAAATGTAAAGCTCTGGTGAAACCAGTCAGAATCCACACAAAACTTTTAAGGCATCTACACTACAAGTGAGGCACTTATTATCCTATCTGTTCAGCTTTCTGCTTAAGGAGCCAACCCTCACTTCCCCTGAACAACTTCTCTGTCTTCTTCCCACACCTCCTGCTTCCACCCTGGCCATCACCACTTGGTCTGGACCTGAAGTTCCTTTCTCCTTGGGTGACACTTCCTTCATGCCTTCCTTCCTTCTCTGATAAGTCAGAGATCACACCTGAGCTGTCTACTTGGAAGAGGTTCCAGGTTGAAGCTGAGGGAGTGAGAATAAAGAAAAAAACTTTAGTTTTCTTTTGGACCATTTATATGGGGTGTCTAAACTTAGAGCTCAGTAGAATAAGCACTTGCCTGGCAAGCGTAAAGGCTTGAGTTCAATCCCTAGTTCTGCTAAAAAACAAAAACAAAGAAAGAAACAAACAAACACACAAAACCTTAGAGCTAGCGGTCAATATTACAGCACGTAAATACATAATTGCTTTTGGAGAAATTACACAATAATTAACATAGGGGAAAAGGAGGAGACCAAAGAGCGAGAGTCTCACTAATGTATACTGGTACTTCACAAGTTCATTGTTCCAGTCAGCCTTCTTCTTTGCTATATAGTAGTGACATCTCTGTTACTGTTCATGGCAGTTCAAAACTGAGTCTCTTCACTTGAAAATGAGTTCTAAGAAATGTCTTAAATTGTTGTTAGAAATCGTACATGTGTATTGTGAACAAGGTTCCCCAATTGGAAGCATGGTTGATAAAAGCACGTACTGTCTTTTACTTGCTTGAAAAACTTAAAATAGAGTTTGAGAAAATCAAGCAAAAGTTGCATTAAAACCCTTCTGTAGTAAAGAACTCCAGTATTATAAATTTAGTAACAAAATATGTATGTTTTCTCATAAATGGAACTTTTGACCTTTATTCAACCTTCTACTTATCTAGTTTCTCAAAATAACTTGGACAGTAATGATGTCCTTTGTAGCAGAATTTGATTACTCTCTCTCTCCATCCATGGAATAATTGGTCAAAAATTTCCCTTATTTCCTGTGTTGGGGCCTGAAAATATCTCTCCCTGTTTATGTAAATGAATAGCTCATAAATAAGATCACCAGCAGGTCTCAACCTTTCAGTTACTTTGATAACAGTTCTTTGAGTGCATGCACTCTCTTACATAAGAGGGAAAAGTGTGCATCTTTTCTCTGGGGAGCCCTTCACCCCAAATCCAGTAGCTAAAAACGCTATTAAATGAATGAATGACTGGAAGACTGGCAGGTCCTATCCAACTTATTTCCCTGCAAAAGTAATCCAAATTCTCTCATCATACTGCCTCTAATTGCATTTATGTTTCTTCTTTAGAAGTTACCCCTACCATGTCATTCACAAACAGAAGAAATATACTCTTTGTGATGTGTGTGTGTGTGTGTGTGTGTGTGCGTGTGTGTGTGCTGCTTCTTTCATAGCAAGAACAAAAGAGGAAAGAAAAGCAATGCTCTGCACTATGGGTTTATTTACAGTTTTTCTGTGAGCTGGAAGAAGATACCACATTATGAGATTGATGGATTGGTGTGGGTTGGCGCCAGATGTTGACCATGACAGGTGCATAATAAAAATGCTCTGTGTGGTTTTCCATCAGAATTCTAAATATAGCTAAAAATAAGACAAACATCTGCTTGATACTTCTTTCACTGACAGACTGCTTTAGCTTTTTTGAACTGTGAATTTTTAAAAAAAAATTGGGGGCATTATTTTTGTGACATGGTAAGTGCTTCATCTACATGTGCTTCACAAACAAAATGCAAAATTCTAGCACATGCTAGAATTTATGCCATTTCACTCACTGAACGGCTGCATTGTTTCTGACATTCCCTGCCACCTGTCTTTTCACTCAGAGCAAAGTTTCAAATGATTAATAAAAATGGAGAAAGTCAATTACAAGCTTGAGATTACTAAATCGTGGTGAAACCACAACCATGGTTAACGTTCTATTTCTTGAAATGCAGCCTTGGTTGCCATGCTAGACAGCCTATTGCAGCAGTTTGGGGTGGAGAATTTAAGCACAGGTATCAAAGCTGCATGGAAATCAGGGTCATATATTTGAAACATATATTTGCTGTAATCCTCACTGGTGTCCTCTAGGCAAGCACCATAACCAGACTTCTCAATGGCAAGAAGTTTCTCTCCAGCAGCTTTGCTGGCTCTAAGGCAGACCACATGGAGCTTACCTTACCTCTGAATGGCATAGAAGCTCAGTCCAGCATTCTGCAACCATAGGGAGTTATGACAAATGGTCAGTGGAGAATGCAGACTCTCCTTAGAATTTGTAGAAAATAAAGATCAGCAAGTGCATTTCCTGGGTTTTGGATGGTGGTGCTCATGAGTGTGTACAGACTGAATTGTGGACTGAGGCAGAACTGAAAGGGAAGAGGAGCAGGAGTCCAGAATTTCTGACTTCCACCCACTTCTTCAGGCACACAACAGGGACAGAGGCAGTGTGTGTGTGGCCCTCTGGGCCCATGGTCCATTCTAGGAGGCAAGGGCCTTGCCTGTGCTTGACGCTTAACCTGGTGGTAGCTAAACACCTCTATGATGGGCTCCATGTAGGGGTTGTAGGCCAGCTTGAAGCACAGCTGGGTGGTTCCATGTGGGAATGGGACATGGTCCGTGACAGAGCCCTCCCCACCTCACCCCCAGCCCTTCCTGGCCTGCTTGGGCCATCACTTACTCAGCTTGCTGAAGAACTCACAGAGGAGAACCCTGGGGCTTCTCAAGTCAAGCTATCATCAGAGAGCCCCCAGAGTCCAATGCTATGCTGCTTTGCATTAGACTCATCTAAATGTTATGTATGGCCAAACAAGCCTTGTTTAAAGCACATTTTTATCCTGCACTTTAAAGCCTAATGAAATAAGCATTAAGCACATGGGAGGCACATCTGATTTGCTTCAGGTCATTGGTTCCAAACCTGTGGGTTATGTAGGTATTAGGAGAAAAGAGTCTGTAACTATGGTGATAAAACCATAAGGTACCAAATAATGTGAATAAGTTTCCATATTCTTAATCCTTCTTTTCCCCATGCTGATATCTGCTGTGAGATATTTGTGTTGGGCCCACTGGTTCTGAAGCAGGGATCCTTGGGCTAAAATTTAGGTATGATTTTCATGAATTGGGAATGAGTGTGTGTGAAGATGACTATAGATCTGTTAAACTTTGCACAGATTTCAACAAATTTATCAGAAATAATTTTAAAAGAAGTGTAAAGAAACCACTTCATAGTTAAAAAATACCTTGATAGCTAGAAAAAGAAAATTCCTATTGTTAGCTGTAGGGCAACTTGGCATATTTCTCTCTTTCCTTCCACAATTTCTACTTAGATTGATCTGAAGAAAGGACTTGAAGTTTATTGTTGATATTTCATTGTGATCATTGATGTTTTCCTTCTCAGGAATGGTTCCACTATGTTCCTTTCAGTTTGTGGAACCAAAGTATGTTATTACATCTTTAAGGACTTTGGAGCTTCTGGGACTAAGATCAGTTTTCTAGGTTGGTTGAAATCATATGGCCATATGCTAAGAAGTGCTGGAATATATAACAGCCTATCTTTTCTAGGATGTGGAGAAAGAAGCTGGGCATTGTGAAAAAACAAAAAGCACTGGACTTGGAACGGGTCAGCTTTGGCTTTGGTCCCCGGCTTCATCACTTGCTGGTGGTGCCACTGTTGGGTAGTACACTTAATAGCTTTGAATTTCCATGTCATCATCTATAAAATGGCAGGTAACAAGACTTCAATTACCATGACTGAGCATTAGTGGTAATTTATGTTGTGTGAATAGCTAGCTAATAATAAGTTGAGCTGTAAATGGCTATGGTTGACAACTTCTTCAGATAACTCACTATTGTTGTGGAATGCTGGACTGTGTTGGATTGTGTCGTCGAGTGCAGAAACCTAAATTGGTTGAATGACAAGGGAGTGCCTATCTTTGACAGGTGTAGACAAAGGAAGGGGTATAGAAAGGAAGAATCATGAGGTGTGTGTATGGACAGTACAGTTGGGATAGATATGCCGTGCTTCTACATAATTCTATGAGAGGCAAGATTTGCACTAACGGTGGTTGGACAGGATATTATGTCAGCTTCTAGTACTATGGACAACCACTAGGAAAATAACAAGGTAGAAAGTATTAATTATTGAATCTTTGATATAATTCTGATATAAAAATTAGATATATAAACAGCATACTCTCCTAATTTACTAATAAGAGACATCTGCTATAATAATGTCTGTAAGTATAATATCATGTATGCACCTTGTATGATACCAAAACATTATGAAAACTGTTTGTAATTTATCAAATCCATCCTGTTAAGGCATCTTAAAATTGTCTCATTGATATTTTTACTTCAATAAAACAAAAAAACTTATAAATAAATAAAGAAAGAAATATTTGAATACATAGCATCTGAAATAATGAGTCAAATCCAGAAACATGGAGGAAATCCAATGCCTACCCAGAACAAGTGCAGATAACACTATTCCATCTGAAATGTATGAATTAACAGTGTCAGAAGTAAAGAAATAACAGCAGAAATGTAAAGAGGAACTCAAAGAGAAATAATTTCTGAAATTAAAAAAATGAATTCTTTGAAATCATAGCATCTGAAGTAGAGAATCAATTCTGGAAATATATAGAGGAAACCCAATTTGGAAGAAACTTTGCAGTAAAAGAATTAATAGCTACCTCTAAAAAAGACATTGGTTAAAAAAAAATAGAGGAGATGAGAAATATGACGGATTCCTGGAATGAGCAATAAAGAAAAGAAATAGAATGAATGAAGCAAAGTCAAAGTGATATAGCAGATCTAAAAATAACAATCACAAGTCTATAAAACTGTTTGAATGAGAGCGAAGACAGAGTTTCAGATCTGGAAGATGCTGGTGCAGCTAGTGAAAAGGTGAGAAAGGATCTCTTAAAAACAATGAGAATGCAGGAAAAAATAATCCATCACCTGCAAGATGATGCCAAGATGAACAATGTGAGCTTAATTGGCATCAATGAAAATGAAGAAGTCAATAGAAATGATATAAAAAGAATATGGGCAGAACTAATAGCAGAAAACTTCCCAAATATGAGGAAACAATCCAACATTCAGGTAACTGAAACATACAGAACACAAATAACTTCAACCCAACTAAAAACACACCAAGACATATAATAGTCAAGATCACAGGAATCAAACACAAGAACAATATACTGAAAGCTGGTAGAGAAAAGAAGCAGATCACATTCAAAGAAAAATACATCAGAATTTCAGCTGACTTCTCTACACAAACCATGAAGGCAAGGAGAGCATGGAGCAGAATTCTTCAAGTCCTGTAGGAAAAAAATTCCAGCCTAGACTACTATACCCTGCAAAACTCCATTTAAGTTTGATGGAGAAGTGAAATACTTCCATGACAAAGAACAACTAAGTAATTTCATGATGACAAAGTGATCCCTACACAGACTACTGAAACATGTTCTAGAGAGGGAAATTTATACCTATGAACTCACATATTAGGAAAACAGAATGGGAGCAAATAAACACCCTAATGTTGCACCTCCAACATCTAGAAAAGGAAGAGCAAACCAAACCCAGAGCCCAAAGTGGAGAAGAAATCATAAAGATTAGAGCAGGAATTAATTCAATTGAGATGAAGAAAACAGTTCAAAGAATCAATGAATCAAAAAACTGATTCCATGAAAAACTAAATAAAATTGATAAGCCACTAGCTAACCTCATGAAAAAGAGGAAAGAAAAAATTCAATAAGGAATGAAAAGGGTGTAATTACCACAGACGCAATGGAAATTCAGAAGATTATCAATAGCTACTTCGAGAATCTTTACACTCACAGTATAGAAGACACATATGAAATGGACAGATTATGAGAAAGATACAAATTACCAAAACTGAATCAAGAAGGTAGAACAACTCTCAATCAATAACAGCCAACGAAATAGGAAATGTAACAAAAAGCTTGCTGACTAAGAAAAGTCCAGGTCCTGATGGATTCACAGTTGAATTCTACAAGAAATTTACAGAATCCCTGCACTACACAAACTCTTCCATGAAATTGAAAAGGAAACAGTTTGCCCAAAATCATTCCTGGAGACAAATATTATATTGATACCAAAACCCAGGAAAGACACAACTAAAAAAGAGAACTATAGGCCAATCTCACTCATGAACATAGATACAAAAATCCTCAATAAAATAATAGCAAACAGAATATAGCAAATCATCAAGAAGATCATACACCATGACCAGGTAGGATTCATTCCAGGGATGCAAGGATGGTTCAATATTTGAAAAATCTATAAATGTAATATACTATATTAATAGTCTGAAATCTAAAATCCACATGTTCATCTCAATTGATGCAGAAAAAATTTTTGACAAAGTCTAACACTCATTCATGTTCAAAACCCTACAGAAAATTGGAATAGATGCACTCTACCTCAACTTGATAAAAGCCATCTATCACAACCAAACAGCTAATGTAATTCTAAACAGGGAAAAACTGAAATCTTTTACTCTTAGATCAGGTACAAGACAAGGATGTCCTCTATCACCCCTCTTATTCAATATAGTCTCGGAATCATTAGCAACATCCATTAGAAAAGAGAGATAAATAAAAGGACTAAGAATAGGTAAAGAAGTTAAATTATCAGTATTTGCAGATAACATGATACTTTACATGGACGACCCAAAGAACTCCACCAAGAAGCTACTAGAATTGATACACAAATTCAATAGGATAGCAGCATACAAAGTCAGTACTCAAATGTGAATAGCATTCCTCTACACAGACAACAAACACACTGAGAGGGAAACTATAGAAATAATGCCTTTTACAATTGCACGGCAGAAAATGAAATACCTTGGAATTCACTTAAAAATTACAACACTTAAGAAAAGAGATTATAGAGGATTTCTGAAAATGGAAAGATATACCCTGCTCCTTGATAGGAAGAACCAACATCATGAAGATGGCCATACTCCCAAAATTTTTGTACAGATTTAGTGCAATCCCTATCAAACTGCCACCAACATACCTCCCAGACCTAGAGAAATTGTTCCTAAAATTTATTTGGAACCAAAAAATCCTAGAATAGTAAAGGCAATCTTGGCCAACAAAGACAAGGGAGGAGGCATCACAATTTCTGACTAGAAATTATACTACAAAGCCACTGTGATAAAATCAGCATGGTATTGGCAACAAAATAGACCTGAGGATCAATGGAATACATTAGAAGACTCAGAGGCCTCTGCAAACACACTCAGCCACCTGACAAAGGGGCCAAACACACTTACTGGAAGAAAGATAGCCTCTTTAACAAATGGTGCTGGAAAAACTGGCTTTCTATATGCCAAAAACTACAACTTGACCCAGCTCTATCACCATGCACTAAAGTAAAGTCAAAATGAATTAAAGATCTAAACATTAAAACAGAAACAATCTCCTGGAAGAGAAATTTGTTAGGAACTCTTGAAAACATAGGTGTAGGCAAAGAGCTCGTGAACAAACATGTGTTCACACAGGAAACACTTGAAAGAATCAACTGCTGGGATCAACTCTTCTTGAGAAATTTCTGCACATCAAATCAAATTGTCAACAAAGTGAAAAGACAACACACTAATTTTGAAAAAAATTCTAACTAATAAGCAATCAGACAAAGATCTGCTGTCTAGAATATATAAAGAACTAAGATATATTAAGGCCCTCAAATTTAAAGACCCAATCCAGAAATGGGCATCTGAGATGAATACACACTTATCAGAGGACAAAATTAAAGAAGTGAATAACTATATGAAAAAATGCTCCACATCACTACCCATCTGTGAAATGCAAATTAAAACAACAATGAGATACCATCTCACTCCAGAAAGAATGGCTATCATAAGGCAATCAACAAACAACAAATGTTGGAGAGGATGTGGGGAAAAGGGAACACTTCTCCACTGCTGGTGGGAATGTAGACTGGTACAACCATTGCGAAGGTCAGTGTGGAGACTCTTCTTAAGAGTAGGACTGGAAATCTCATTCAAGTCAGCTATCCCCCTACTGGGAATTTTCCCAGAGGAACTGAAAACATATCATAGTGATGTATGTGTAGCTATGTTTATAGCAGCACAATCTGTGATAGTAAAATCTTGGAAACAACCACTTCCATCACATGAAGAATGGTTGAAAAAGATATGTTATTTCTATATAATGGAGTATTACTCAGCTATAAGGAATGATAAACTTAAAGCCTTTATACTGAAATGGATGACATTTGAACATATACTCATAAGTGAATTATATGAGACACACATGTGCAAATATCATATAGTCTCACTAGTATAAGAAGTCAAAAGGAGAAATACAAATAGAAATGTATAACAATAACTAAAAAGAATTTAGTCAGATAGGACAACTGAATGGAATAAGCTTCAGGGTACTAATCAGCTTTTCTTCTGGATGGTTAACAACCTAAATTCACAGATCAAAAATTGGAGAAACAGAAGGGCTTCAAGGTCAGCCAACATTTTGGCCCTAGCCTTTCAAGGTCAATGAAGACTCAGGACATAGGAGAACCTGTACTGTAATATCATGGAACTCAGTTTTGTACCAAATTTTCTGAACAAGGATATTATGGAGCCACAGAGGAAAGAGATTGATGATGTATATAGTGTGCCTGGGGAGAGTCACATGGAGAGAAATATTTCTCTCAGGCTCTCATAGAGAGCAAACTGGTCAAGCATTTGCCATGACTCATCTGCATGGATGACACAGACAAAGGATCTACAGAGTAAGGTACACGATTACGAGATAAACCCTGAAGGGACTTCACTGACCTCATCAGAAACAAAAGCTACATCTTTTGGTATATAGGTCTTGATCTATATAAAAGACAGAAAAGTATAAAAATGAGGTGTATAACAATGCCATAATAATACATTGAGCCCTAAATGTCTATAATCAACATCTTCTTCAGATAACTCACTATTATTGTGGACTGTTGGACTGTGTTGGATTGTCACCAAGTTCCAGACCCTATAATGGTTTAATGATAATGGAGGGCCCATCTTTGACAGGTCTAGACAAAAAAAATGGGGATATAAAGAAGAAGTATTATGTGTTTGTATAAACAGTACAGTTAGGATAAATATGCAGTACTTCTGCATAATTCTATGAGAAGCACAATTTGCAGTAATAGTGTTTGGATATTATGTCGGCTTCTAGTACTATGGACAACCACTAGGAAGATCAATTATTGAAACTGTGCTCTAATTCAGCTTTAAAAAAATAAGTTAAGTATACAGCTACATTCTCTTAATTCATTGATTAGAGACATCTGTTCTAATAGTGATTGTAAATATCATGTATGCACCTTGTACGACAACAAATCATTACAAAAACAATTTACAATGTATTAATTATCGAATCTGTCCTGTTAATTTTATTTGAAACTGTCTCATTGCTATTTGTTCTTCAATAAAAAATACATTAATCTGTACAACAACAAGAATAAATAAATAAATAAATATACTAAAAAGATCAAATAAAACCATCTGTAAAAATAAAAAAGGATGAATATAAGGGGTATGCATGAGAGTTATAAGTTTGGTAAATATTTTACATGTGGTACCCCAGCTGCACAATAACTCAATTATTTCCCTATTTTACAGACAGAGAACAGAAGCAAAAACACTCAGTGACTCACTCAAGGCTGTTGAGCTCACAGCTGGTGACGGCAGTGAGCCTTTGTCACAGGCTGCTCTGGACCCTGCTGTACACTGTCTCTAGGCTTATGATGACAGACATGGGTATAGGGAGTAAAGTTGGAGACCTCTCCAGCTTGGAGAGACCTTGTGTTTTGGTGATACTTAAAATTTCATAGAAATTTTAAAAGAAGCAGATCTTTTCCCTTCATGCTTGCTTTTCAGTTTAGTAAGTGAACAAAAACATGACTGCTCATCACCCTAGGAGATCACACAAATAGCTAATTTATTAGTTTTTAATTTGTTTTCCTTTTTAATGATTTTATTGAGAAACAAATAGTAATAAGACAGTTTCAAAACTGATTAGTAGGACAGTTTCAATAACTAATACATTGCATATTGTTGTCTTCTTAGTGGTTATTCATAGTGCAAGATGCAGAAATGATAGCCTGTCCAAACACTATTAGTACAAAACTTTCTGCTCATTAAATTCAAGAAATTAGCTGTGTATCTATCCTAACTATTTTGAATGTACCGATTGAAAATGGTCCTTCATTTGTATCTATTTTATTTGTTAAGTTTTGTCAGAGAAGGGTATTCCATTGCCATTTAAATACTGTAGATGCGTGAATTTAGCAAAATAATCTAGTATAGTCCAGTGGACGAATGACTAATTTAAATACAAGCATGGTACAGAGTCAATCACATGTGTGCCTAGTACTGTGGGAACACAGGGAAGGAGACCTTTGAGCACCGTGGAGAAAAGGGCTGCTTACTGGGGGAGGTGACATAAACTTGGTGGTAATTAAGGACCAACCAGCTCCAGGCAGGTGGAGAAGACAACAGCAAAAGCAAAATCACAAAACCAGAAAAAGCCAGGAGCATTGGGGGCTGCACAGCACCACGGCCCTGGTCTCTGCCCAAGATGGAAGCTTGTACTAGTGCAGAAAAGGCAGTGGTGCTCTCAGCACAGGGGCTACCACCGGTCCACTGCTGAACTGCTTGATGGCTGTCATTGTGTAGAGAAAGGTAATTACTGATGATGAAGCAAGACTGGAATGGTTACGTCTCTCTGTAACCCCAGTGTGGAAGAGAGAACAAGGAGTGTCCCCTCGGTAGCCTTATTAACCATCTCCTTTTATGGAAGCTTTCTTATTCATTTATTTATTTACCCCCCTTTCTCTTGTTTCTACGACTCAAGGAAGAGATCCGCACTTCCTGATCTTATGCAGTCACTTACAATTACTCTTGTCCCTTATATTTTTTAATTTAATTTTTATTTTTATTATTATTATTTTGGCAGAAACGGAGACTGAACTCAGGCCCTTGTGCTTGCCAGGGAAGCCTTCTGTTTTTTTAATGCTTTGTCTGTAATGCTTGCTCTGATTCTCTTTCCATCCTTTTTCCATTGTAGTGATTCTCATCCTCCCATTGGTTCTCGAGCTTCAGTAACTAAGTGTCTCTTGCATCTCTAGATATTCTATAGGAGTTCTCTTAGAAGGGGATAAAATTTCCCCAAGTCTAAAATCTGAAATTGCATCTCTTTCAGTGAAACCTATGAAGATACTATAACACACACGATCAGCAGGTACTAAAAGTTCTCAGCCTCTTAGTACAACAGCAACACCCTTGATATAAGGAGATATAAAACTTTGTTCTTTTTTTGTTCTCTATATTTAGGGAAGCGTCTACAAGGTGTTTAGGATCTCACTACTAGATCAGACTTGTAGTGATCGCCTGTTTACAGCCTCCCAGGAACTGGGATTACAGGCATGCGCCACCATGCCCAGTCTCAATTGCCTTCTCAGCGCACCCGGGAAGAGGTGGGACAGCATGGCAGGCAGGGGATCGAATCCCCGGCCCCTGTGCTAAAACTTTGTTCTTTGTAAATAGAAAACATGTGTTATCTGAAGTGGAAAAGGTGAAATTGACCGACTTATACTGAAAGCTCCCAGTCAGCTTCTTGACTGTATTTTTCATTATTCGAGGGGCACACACAGACCCTCATCCTCTCCAAAAGAATTGGGTTCAGTTCTACCCAACAAGTCAGTATTCTGAAGGCAGACAAAGAGCCCCAAACCAGCCCTTTACCTTTCTGAAGCACAGGAATTTGTGGACGCTCTGGACCTTTCCAACTGCTCACTTTCTTATCCGCTTCAGAAACCACAGCCCAAATGAGTTGAATTATTGACAAGGGCATGGCGCATCTCTCGGGGGCACGTGGGTGGCCAAAGGCTGAGGACTCTTAATGCCTGCTGGTCATGTGTGCTGGGGTGTTCAGTGAAACCCAGCAGAAACCACAAGCATTCACAGGTGGCACCATGTCCTTCCAGGCTCACCACCATCATTGTTTCTCTATTGGATAAAGACGGAGTAACCTGACATGTCCTACCAAACAACGGTTGTTCATCTACTGGCTTCTGAAAGGGGAGGACTATGTCATATTTATTGTCCTCTTCTCATCTCCCTGCATAGTGCCTGACAGAAACACAGCCCAACAAAGGCACTACAAAATAAGTGAGGAGTGATCCGGGGAGGGTGGTAGCACATTCAAATTACAAACAAGCCAAAGAATTTACAAAGCTCTCATTCTTTAAAACTCCACATTTTCCTATGTAAATGTTTGAGTTGGGCCTTTGTACATTAAGGTTTGTTTTATTTGATAATTATTATTCTGCCACTTTATACTTACAAAACCTAGTATTATGAATAAAACTAATTTGAGACCTCTAAGAGATTTGTTGATTTTCAGGCACTTTCTCCCCCTCACAACAAATAATAATACTCTTTGAGGCATATTTTCTGCCCATGGGTTTAAAAAATTTATCTTGGTGAACTAAACAACAGTAATTTGACAGTGAGAACATTTAAATCATCCACTTTAGTGCAGTTCCCAAAGCTGGAAAAGTCCAGCCACTGTGGTTGAAGCAGTGGATTGAATTTCTGCTGCCAGATGGCAGTTGGAATCTAACAGGCTCACAGCCATCAGCCACAACCAGAGGTTGGCATGTGGAGGGAAAGCCTTGCAAGTGATGGAAAATGGAAAGCTGGACGGCCGCTTGAAATTCTTGCATTGTTCCTCATGGGTTATAAAGGGTGAGGAAAAATTTCATCCATGCAAATTCCATTTAGGGTAGAATTAGTAATGGAGTTACACAAACACACCTCTCACGTCCTGGCTGCTGTGCTCTGTCTGTGCTGCATTCAATTATTAAGCACATGCATCTGAAGCCAGAACCAGCATTGTGGTCCTCAGTCTATGTGATTTATGTGATTTGGTTGTGGTAGTGCTTGAGAGACACAACGATCAGTCATGAATGGCTTTCCAGGCTTCCAATGCTTTTAAGCATGAGATTCTAATATCTCCTCTAATGGCTCTTTTGATTTTTCTTGTGCTGTAAGTTATAATTGACTCAGGGCAGAAATACTTGGAATTTTCTTCCGTATGTCCGAATAGCCCAGAAATAATGCCATACTTGATAGGATGAAGTTGTTCTTCATGTTTCTGTAAGTTCTGTTAGAGAACGCATCTGGATCCATTCAACCATGTTCAATGTTTTTAAATGTCAAATGAGAGCCTGAGAAAAGCCCCTTGAGGAAGGAGAGATGATATGTGCTGTGCTGTGCTAATATCAACTCAGGAAGAATGTATCTGGCAACACATTTATCCTGATAAGCTTGATGATAGGAAAGAAATTTGTTTAAGCATTGGCTGCATGAATGTATTGCTACATCTGTATACAGCTTGTCAGGTTGCATAAAAGAGAACATAACTGAAGATGGTTGCTGGGAGTAGGTTATGTAACAAGATCAAGCCAATGACAGCCTGGCATCTAGCTGTAATGCTGCTAACAGTGCAAAGAGATTACTTATCCACCGACATCAAGGATAGCTTTTTTTTTCTTTTTGGTCACTGTTCATGAAATGATACTGTTATCTCCTTTAGCTGTTCAATGAGCCCCTAGAAAAATGAATGGAATATATAAAAATGGGAGGAAAAAGGAGAAAGGCCTCAGGTTGTAGAATTGATGACTTGGAGAACTCAAGATTTTTATGCAGGTAAATTTCTTAAATAGAAAAGGACCACAGAGTCTTGGGCTATTCAGAAATAAATATGCCATTCTAAGTTTATGATGTTCACAAAACTCATAGTATCATCACTCTCATTCTCACAAATATAGGACACTAGTCTTTAGAATGGTCTGAAAAATCATTGAAATAAGGGCAATGTAAAAAGCTAGTGAAGCAAGGATTGCTTAAGTGAAAGTTAGTAGGTTTTCCATCACTTTAGTTTTGCAATTTGACACTATTAAGGCTAATATATAGGTGCCTGCCAGCACAGCTACCATTATGAATCTATCAGTATTTCCATTATGAAGTCCCATTTTTCAGGGGTTAATAACTTGGTCATAAAAATTCACTGCAGGCTGAAAGGAAATCTTTTCCCTTAATCTCAGCAGAAGAATTTGTTCATATTTCTGAGACAGAGATGGTCAGAAACCAGAAAGGATAGAATATGTGTTTTATTCAGTGCTCTCAAGAGAAATAGAACCACTCATATATTCATAAATATATAGAAATGCATTTATTAAGAGAAACTGGGTCACATGATTAGCAGGGATGCGTGGCATAGTTTTAATGCAAAACCAAAACCTGAGAATTACAGGAACCTATGATGTAGAGTCCAGAAGGCTGACGTACAAGGGTAGCAGAAGATGCATGTTCAGCTAAAATTCCTCTTTTCCTTCTCTTCTTTCATCTTCTTCCTTTTTTTGTGTCATTGGCCTGAGTAGAAGTTGATCTTTCTAAGTTGATCTACATTTGGACTTTGGTCAGTGGAAAGAAAGTAAGGAATTTCTGTTTATGCATAAGGTGAGGACTGTATGTAGGTCCCGGAGAGCTCCGAGTTTCTTTGCCTCCTAGAGCACTATAGTATTATCAGCATGGAAACATTATACACAGAAACATTGCTAAGCTTATTTCAATACACTGAGAAAGCTGTATGCTCTTATTATGGGCTGAGTTGAGGAAATCGATCCATCAACTCACATTATTTTTGACTAGCCAGCAAAATATATACTTTTTTTCCTACACTTATTAAATGCTTCATAACCGTTAAGGGTGCTGGATCAATACAGTAGGTCTGCTGAAGAATTCAGTAGTTCTAAATATTGTTACCTGTGAACTCTTAGATCTATCTTGTTTTCTTTTCAGAGCTTACCTCACCAGGCATAGTTTCATAGGCAAATGCTAGTCTACTTTAGCATCAAACTATTTTCTCCCTAAAGTTATGTTATACTGAAAGTTCTTTTTTCTTTTTTCATGGGAAAAACAGCCAACCAACACTTCATGTGTGGGCCTATTTTTCACACAACCTTACAGGTATTGAGTAAAAAAGAAAGAAAAACAAAGTCAACATTAAGTATGAGAAATAGGAGTTGGAATTTTAAACAATCTAGGTGATTTTAGCAAATTAATAAAATAATTAGGCATTACTGACAACTACTGAAGCATAAATATTTGCAAACTTTTCACTGGTGTGCATGAAATTTTGACCTGTGTATTTTCATAGTCTGTTCCCACTAGAGCAAGGGCCTGACTTGACGATTTCTTTCTCTGAATACCTGAAGTTGACATTCTTCAGGTAGGTAGGAGTCCCAAGCCACCCTGGGCAACCTCCAAGTTTCAAACGTAGAAGGATGTGATAGGTCTTGCTGCCCCCTGCTGGTGACCAAAGACTACTAGGCTTGAAGCTCCAATACAATCAATTTTTGTTCTTTTGTTTTGTTTTGTTTTGGTTAATTAATGGCAAAACTGAGATGTATTTCTGAAGAGACCTTTCCATAAAATTGATTTCTAGGCTAGATAAATATTATATGGTAATTCTGTTATTTTAAAATTGGTGAGTTAAGTTTTGTTTATTTGCTTTTTAGGTGTCATTTATTTATTTATTTATTTTTACTTTGTACATGCAAGACCAGGCTACATCCTCAATCTTTTTCTTTTTCTTGTATTTTAGGGAAGGGTGTAAAGGGTGTTCAGGGTCTCACTACTATATTTATTCGTCGTGATGCACCTCTTTACAGCCTTCCAAGAGCTGGGATTAGAGATACACCCCTAATCCTGACTTAAATTTTTGAAATGTTTAGTTTGACTTTGCTTTCCTTCTTGAATTTCTAAGCAGTATCTTTAATTCTTCTCATGATCTCATCTTAAAATTGACAGTATATTACTAAAGGACAAAGCAAAATTTTCTATCATAATTGTGAAAATATTTTGTCTTAGTATACATAAGCCAAAGAATCAATTTCTTGTGGGCTTGAACATAATTCTTTCTCTAAATTGAAAATATGACCACTTGTGTATTGTTTCCTTGAAATATATATATAGGACATTTTAATCTAGTTATTAAACTACTTGGGATGTCATAGCACAACATCACAACTTTAGGAGGCTTCACCAACAGAAATTTACTTTATCTGTTTTGGTGGACAGAACAAAGTCCCTGAAAATTGGTTTCTACAGAGGACTTCCTGGCTCATGGGTGACACCTGAAGATCTCACTGTGCCTGCCATCATGGAGAGAGAGAACTGCAGCACCTCTTCCAGTTATAAAGATATCAACTACATCAGCTCTGGGGTGCACTCTTATGATCTCACATGGCTCTTCCCTAATGTAGCTCCAGCAGAGGCCAGAGCTTCAACACATGAATTTTGAGCAGAACCCATTGTCCATCTACAACAGATATAGTAGTGAATGGATTTTACAGAGCTAAAGATTTTTGATAAACAATTCAAATGATTTTTAAATCCTATATTATTGGTTATGCATGAATGGGGCTGGGATTGATATTACAGTGATAAGGCATGGCCCATACTATGATGATCTGACAAGACAGAACAGAGAATAGATTTAAAGCCAACACTAAAAGAAGAAAGCAAGAACAAAACTAGAGTGCGGGGGATAGGGAGATGGCTCAGTGGAATAAGCCCTTCCCTGGCAAGTGCAAGGGATTGAGTTCAATCCCTGTATCTGCCAACAAACAAACAAACACACAAAAAACTAAAGTATGAAGTACTGAATCATAATACTTTCCTTAATTGCAAAGGAAGTTTGCAATCTCTTTGGCATAACCAGAGAATTTTTCTAAGAAGAAATTTCATTTAGCTTCCACTTAAGGATGGCTAAGGTCTTATTAACTTCAGGGAGTAAAGGGAAGAATATTCTGTCACCAGAAAGTCACTGGTTTAGGATGAATATAAAATATGCATTATACTTTAAGGAGCCTAGCCTGGCTGTCAGAGAGAGCATTTAAAGGCTTTGTACAATCAAATGCTATTGTTTAATATTCCCCGAGTGTCCACAGATTGCTGGTTCAGAATATATACACATAGTCTTTGTTCTTTATAGGTTTGCAATCAAAGACCATAAACGTTCAAGTCTGACAGCTCAGTGCTTTCAAAATTTGCTTAAATCACCTGATATTTTCCCACCAGGCTCCCGCTCCTGACTAAAGCAGTGGGTTATGTGTGCTGGGCCGACACATGCCACAAAAAGCCACTGATGTTCAGCTGAAAATAAAACAAAGTAAAACAGCTCTCTACCTTCTTTTGTTCCTTTATTTGGTTGACTTCCTAGTGGGTCAATAATAATTTAAGAGTATCCATTGGAACCACTAACTCTTCCAGATGGCATGGGGTCAGAAATGTCAATTGTTTTGAAAACTCTGGTACCTCATCCTTTCAGGGGTTTCTCTATAGGTTCCACTCAGTCATACAGTTATTGCTTCCGTGAACCCTGGGGAAAAACAGACCTGGAAAGACAATTTCATAGCACTGGTTTGTGAATGTGAATGTTAACGACTCAAGCAGCACCGCCTGCCAGCCATGCCTGTAGGCAGAGCCTATTCCACCCTGGACACCGGATTCTTCTTATACCATCTCCGGTCATCCTATGTCCTTGTCTGAGGAGCAATAACAGAAAATGTTACTGCTCTAAAAATAACTCTGCGATTTGAACTGGATTCTCTACCACAACCAGGAAAAAGGTTTTCACTTTTTGAGCCATTATGATGCAAATCATATCTTTTCCGGGCCCTAGTCTGCAGGAAAATTGTATGGTTTCTGAAATTCATCTTTGACTTTGTCTTTTATTTTGAGATTGTCTGTCTCTTTGGTGGGCCCTCTCCCAAGTCCAGGCCATTTCACAGGACTTCCCTTAGGTGCTCACCTCCGGCCTGCCTCATTCATCAAAGAAAATTAGTATTTGTTATCAGCTCTCTAAAACCCAGTGTGAATTTAAGGTGGTGTGTTATCCTTCTTCAGGGAATTTATGTTCTGGATATACCTATAATTTTGTACTAAATGCCTTTGGTTTTTTTGGAAAGAAACTTTAGACATGAGCATAGCAAACAAGTATTTTTGAAGTCAAGGGGACTTTCCACTGCTGGTGAAATCACAGAGAAGAGCTGGCAGCCAACTTTATTGAGAAGACTGGTATTCATATTGTAAAAGTATCTAAAAATCAGGGATTTAGGTAAAATGTAGGGGATATTCTACTAAATACTCTGGAGGAACAGAAAGGCCCCAAATACAGCTCAGTGTGAAAGCCTTGGATTTGATCCCCAGTGCTGTTTTATAATGATGGTATCAAGTGTCTTATGTAAATTTTTCTAGCATAGTACAAGAAAACTATGTAGGCAGTGTGAAGTTCCACTGAAAGTTGATGTGAGGCTGAGTGTGGTGATGCACACATGTAATCCAGCACTTGGGAGGCTGAGGCAGAAGGATTGCTGTGAGTTCAAGGCCAGCCTCAAAAACAAAACAAAACACCTCTCCACACAACCAAACTGATGTGAGGAGAGCATGGTCATGACCACCATGGCCAGTAAGGGGCAGTAAACTGGACAGTTTGTCAAGCGCCTGATCACAAAGGCAGTTTTCACAATTCTGGGGCCCTGGTGCAGAGTCTGGGATTAGAGCGTTGAGATGTACAACAGAGAGAAAGAAGTCGCCACAAGATCAAAGCAAACTAGAATGAAAGAAGCTTGGAAAACTTTTGTGACAAAGAAGAAGAATTCATAGCTCAGTGGCAGGTATCTGACCAAAGAGAAGAGGAGAACTTGGGATATGACACAGATTAAGATGTATTATGGACATGTACACACTCTCCACAGTGAATATATAGCTATATAATGCAGACATACACTTACAAAAATGAAAAAAGAAGAATTTCAATAGGATTGAATCATACCTAGGCATTTTCTTATAAAGCAACTCTTGCACCTGTGGGCCTGATTCTTTTGCATGAACTATGAGAACTCTTATTACACTTTACACCATAAAATAAAAATAAAGGGAAAATTGAACAGCATTAAATAAGGAAGCAATAGAAATTTAATAATCTTAAGTACATATGTGGAAAATGGGTTATAGCTTTTTTGTCTACTACAAAAAAGTATTTTGTCTTCTACTACTGAAGTTGAATATTATGCAATGAACGTTCTGTCCCTTGGAGTGATGTAGTTGGGTGGAGAAGAAGTCACGTAGTCATGTGAAGGGCTGGGAGGAGACAGAGAGGATGTGATAAGGGTAGGCACAACAACACTGCTGGTCTCAGGCTTCTCCAGAACTTGGTTCACCAGAGTGGCACTCACTTAGCTCATTTCATTGTGTCCCATGGTGCATGTTGGAGAACTATCTCAGAGTCTGAGGCAGGAGAACTGGTCGGAAGAAAGATCCAAGAAGGCCTCTGAGCCTTTATAAGACTTACTCACCGGATCATGGGTTAACAACAAGGCAATTTCAGGGCCGACATCAATGAGATAACCCAGGAAGTTTCCATAATGGGCTCAGTTAGGCCTTCACTCAGTCTCTTCATTCACAGTGGCTCCTCTGAGGCCATTTCCATTTTAGGAAGAGCAAACTTTGCTCTTTGTGCAGAGGAGACATCTTATCCTACGTTGTACCCTCGTTCTGAGCTTTGACGGCATTCCCCGGCCTTTTGTAAGGAGATTCTAATTGGGTTGCTTTTCTGCAGTCTTTGATTAATGCATGGGACCATTCATTCCATTCGTGACTATGATAGTGACTTTCTCAAGGGCTCTCCACCAGAGAAGTAAACAGATCGCTGGGAAATATCCACCTGCTGTTTATTGTTCAGTAGAGGCTGTTTAATCTGTTTCTTCCAGAAATTCACGTGCTTAAGAGGGGCCACCATGCAAATTTTTTTTTTTTTTTTGAGGAACCGGGGATTGAACTCAGCATGCAAATTTATGTAAAACTTCCAGTTTCAACTATCAAATGTATTTGCTAATAAGTGGCTGACAATCTAGCTGACAGCCATTTACATAATGGAGAGACAACTTAGATTCTTTTCATCAGCACATCATTGATTTATCACCTTAGTGACTCTGGGTTTTCCAATTAACTACTAGAGACAATTATAGCCTCCTTTAATCTGTAAAATGGGAATTTAAACCTTCAAGCCAGCCTGGTGTTTTGGCAAAGATCTGAGGAAATGATGTAAATGGGAGATTTTACAAACTATAGAGCATGATCAGATGTGAAGCATTCTGATGGCCAATAAGTGCTGTGGCGATCATCTACTATGGTCATCTTTGTGTTTTGAAAGATATAAAATGGGCAAGGGTGGGACCCTTGTCCTCAAAATTTATATGACTTACAAAACTGAGAGCAATGCAAGACAGAACTAACCAAGGGCAAGAAGCAGCTGTAAATTAAGTACTGTTAGAGGGGACGTGATGAGGAAGAGACGCCATGGAGATTAATTGTGTTAAGGAAGAGGTGTATACTGGTGTCACCTTTAAAAAGGGAAATGGGTGAGTTAAGAGGATGGATATTTAAAGAAGATAAAAATAATTCAGCTCCTAAACATACTTTTTCCTAAAATGACTTTATTTACATCACGGTCACTGTCAAACTCTTAGGTTTAACTTTTAGGTTAATCTCTTTGTAGTTTTTTTTTTTTTTTTCAGAACCTGGGATTGACCTCAGGTCCTTATGCTTGCCATGGAAGTATTTATTCCACTGAGCCTCTCCCTGGCCCATCTTTGTAGTTTTTAGGAGCGCTCTCTGCCCTCCCAGATAGACTTACTCCCTCCAACGCTCGGTGAGCCTAGCCTGAAACAATACACATTTGTATTATTGAGATTATCTGACTGGGTTAAATCAGTAGTGTGAGTATCATGGTTGAAGGGAGGCTGGCCTGTGCTCTGGACTTAGTTTTGCTGCTATCTGGCACTATGACTTTGAGCAGGTCATCGGCACTTCCTGAACATGAGTTCATTGGTGCATCAGCTGCAAATGCTGATAACCACAGACCATTATTATCAGCATCAAAGAAGTAATAATATCCAAATAAGTTCTGTAAGGAGAACATTTCAGATGATGTGCAGCTCTCACTGTGTTCTGTAGCTACTAATACCTGGCACCGGGTACCTACCTAGATATGTGAAAAATACTTGAGCCAACAGAAGCATTGAGATGGAGAAGGCACTTTAGGAAATGGCAGCAACAAATATGCAGAAATAGAAAGTAGAGGTAGTCATGTGAGGGAATGGTAGGGGGGCAGGAGTAGGAAGAGAGGTAAAGAGCTGATGACTCTGATCTGATTAGAGGAGGGGTTTACAGAGGGGATTAAATTATGCCAGGTAGTCTACTGAGGTAAAGGTAGGGAAGGACGCTGCCAAAGAGTTTGAGTTTGATGTAGGGCGTAGTGGGGAATTACAGTTTTCTAAAGAGGAGTGACATGATAAAAGTGATGAGAGCCTTAGCTCTTTTGCACTTTAAAGGCAAATTATTTCATAAAAATAGACAAGTCATATAAACATTAATGACTTAAGAGGAAGAGGCCAGTATTGTCCTGTTGATTTCAAGTTTTTAGAGAAGAAAGAACATTAGTAACCACACTAGTCACTAGGCTCGGTGGTGAGGAACACTTGCAGTCCGTGAACCACCTTAACCTGGGGAGATTGAACGGTGTCTTACAAATAATGATTAACGATGTCAGGAAAGCCATAAATCCTTGAGGAATGAAGAAACCACTCTCAGAAGCATCTGTTGCCCTCATTCTTTGCATGGAGCCTCCGTGAATGCCAGTAGGTGTTCGGCAGAACGACGAAGGGAAGCATATGGCACTAGATTGGAACTAAATTAATAACAGTATGAAAACACAGTTAAATAGTGATAATCTCCCTTGTTATCCAGCTTTTTTCTTTTTCAGACAACCTCATGGCACACAGTTCAGCACCAAAAAGATGCTTGCTAATGGGAAGAGCTGATGCATGAGGAGAAGCTGTGTGGCGTGTTGTTTGAAGCCAACTGAAGAGGCAGTGATTTGGGGCTTCCTTGCTCAGGACTATGCAGTCATTTGGAGATCAAAAAGGAGACTAAAACTGATGCTGCTCGAGGAGCTCCATCTGGTTTTGCCCCACACTGTTGCCATGGCCACCCATCTCCTAGCAACAATGAACAGCATTCATAGGTCTCCAAAGTGACAAAGCATTGGGAGTAAGAAATGGAAGCTTAATCACAATAGGCTAATAACCGGAGAGGGTGTCACGTGGTCGCAGGTCACTGGCAAGATCTGTGCAGATCTTTGGTTTTGTGGTCTGTCTTTCTGTGAGGAGTTTTGCTAAGAAAATGCCTTGGCTCAAACTGAGGCAGGCCTGCAGCCCGTTTTCAAACAGAAAGACCACCAATATCATTACATGGGTAGTAAAAAAAAAAAAAAGTCGAACTTCATTTTAAATCATGTGGAAAACAATTATTGCTTTGAATAATCTGTTCATAATCCTCTAGGAGTCTGAGGAGGACTGTGTGGGAGTGGAAAATTCTAGCCTTGGGTCTAGGGAAGGAATATTCCATCATCCATCCCAACTTTTTCAGTTTCAATCCTTTAGCAGCCTTTGCAATGAGCACTGAGTCTCAATAGAGGTCACTAATCAGAAGCTGAAATAAAGATAAATGAAAAGGCTTTGTGCGTCATGTTTGTCCTTGAGGCAAAGTTAAAAGCAGGTGATGTGACACTTCTTAGAGGATCTCTTGCTATTTATTTCTGAATATTTGTACCATATTTTAAATATACTTTATTTAAATACTCTGCTGAAAGAAATCCACTGAGATGCTTGCTTCATATTTTAAATGTCAGCCCTGAATCCTAATAAACCTTGCCTTTATACTGACCCATATGCATCAAATAAAAAGGCAGAAGGGTTTAGACATCCACAGAGATGTTAGTAATGAAGAAATCAATGACAGTTTTTACTGCAAAGTGCTGTCTTGTGTATTATTTACTACTTGCATCAGCTATAGCTCATGACCTATCTGACTCTTTGGAAATAAGAATGAGTATGTCATGGTTTGAACACTGCTTACGTGATTTTTGCATCAGAATCTGTTCATTTGATAAATGTCAAAGAAACACACACACACACAGTGGGAAATAGATACAGGAACCACACAGGGACAGGAGGAGAAGGAGGGCACCCAGGCCCTGTTGTCTCCAAAATGAAATAAATAATCCTCACACTTAGGCAGGCCATTATGATGTGTTTACACATTACATGCACAGTTGGGTTTAGCCAAGCTAACTGCCTTGTGAAAGGAAAATCCTCCTGAAATTAAATAATCAAAGAGGATAGGTAGTGCTGATTTTGTGAAATAAACAGTGATTGAGGAAAGAGGAAGAATCAGCAGGACTCAGCGTGAAGCAAATTAATTCATGTTGGAGATTTACTCTCCTGCAGAAATTAAATCGCCCACTTCCTAATCAGTACAGTTCTTGGCATGTTGTTTCTTTCTCTTTCCTCCTAAATTTGTTTCATATTAGAGACCTTTAATTTTTCACCCCATTATTTTTAAAATTACAGCTTGAACCTGCAGTTCTTTGTGTGGTTCTGTGAAGCTGTGCACTCAGTTTATTTGTCACTTATTTGTTTGGGGAGATAAAATGTTTTTCCCAATCATCTCATTTATCTACTTCGTCTGCCTCTGCTCTGGAGCAAAATATAAGGAAACTCCATTGGTATTTCTCTTCTACATTATACTAATTTAAGGTTGAGATAAGCATGTTTTCATTACACTAATTTTGAATTAGTGAAGGAGAACTACATCCTTGCGTCCATTCACGGTGTATAGCTGCTCAAAATAGACACAGATACTAGGTTCTTTTCTTATTCTTCTCACACTGTAGCAAAAAAAGAGAAAAAGAGCCAGGCATGGTGGCGCACCCTTGTTATTCCAGCACTCGGGAGGTTGAGGCAGGAGGATTGTTGTGAGTTCGAGACCAGCCTGAGCTACAAAGTGAGCTTAAGGCCAGCCTGAACTACATAGTGAGACCCTGTCTCAAAAAGATAAAAAAAAAAAAAAAAAAAGAAGAGAGAGAGAAAGGCACAAACTGTTGTTCTTCCAGTTATTTCTGCACACAGGGAAAGATGTCAACACACATTAAAACTGAAACCACATTTCAGAAGACACGCAGAACTCTGCAAATGCCATTGCTGTTTGCAGAGCTTTGAGCTAGAGGGGATATCATACGTTTTTCAATCTGTTTTTTTTTTTTACTTATGTCTTAAAATAAGACATGTAATTCTAGTTTTGATCTTAGAATGTGAGTTATGCCGTCAGTTGGCTGTGATTCCTTTGCTAAAATATTCCTGAGATGAATGTGTCTTCCTTCCTATAGTTACAGTGGTGATTCACTTTTGCCTTGTGGAAGCCATTGTGTCTTTTGGAAGGCTGGAGGCTGTGTGGCACAAGTACCAGATGATAATTAGAACATGTAAGCTTTGACTTGACTTTTTGCTCCCTTACAAGAAGTATTGTCTGCTCAGAAAATTCCATCAGCGTGACTTCATAGTAACTTGATTATCAAATGGGGAGATTACATTTTCCAAAATTGGGTACTAGAACAAGGTCATGACTGAGAACTGAAACCAAGATTGTCTTTTGTTTTACGAGTATGTAGTGCATGAAAACATCACTGATGTGTTTAATAGGTCACACAATCCCCTTCTGTTTGATGTGCATTTGATTAGTTTGCTGAAAGGAGCATTTTAGAATTAATTATACCTTTTTGTATCCATCAGAAGTCAAATCAGATTCCATAAAATATGTAAACAGTTGATTTATGAACAAATACACAAGTTACTGAAGAGGGAGAGACCTTCCTTGGCTTTTAATGACAATTTAGTTTATTGTTGGTGTTGTGATTTAAAGATGTCTTAATGTTATAAATGATGATTCTCTTTCATAGAATGGCTGATAAGAGTCAGCCCTGGAGAAGTGAATAAAACACTGAGGAGGCAAAAATTTTAAAACAGAACTTGGCAGACCATTGATATTTAGAATTCAGGTCCTTTACAAAATAATCTCACATGGGCCAAAAAGATAAAATAATGTAGAATAGAATAATAATTTCAGAACCAGAGGTAGAACCTTTCTAAGCTTTGGTGCAAGGCTGCTGAGATAGTTACATCTGATATCTGAAACATGTATCCCATAATGAAACTATTTCAGATATTGGCTACAACAAAATGTGAAGGGAAGAATCAGTCTATTATAAACTCAAGTTAAAAACTATTGCTCCCTTCCAAGTTAGAAGGTGTTACAAATTCCCAAACTTAAATGTCTAATTATAGAACAGAAATTTATTTCTCTTTGTCATCATAGCCCACTGTAGGTGTCTTGAATAACCAAGAGCCTTTATTTCATGGAAAGTTCACAGAACCAGAGACTTTCTATCTCATGACTCTGCTATCAGTAGACCCTCAGAAGTTTTTAGTTTTGTTAGTGGAAGGAGACAAAGATCATAGGCAATGGACACCTACTTCTGATATCCTTCAGCCCAATAATGATTTGTTGCTATGCAAAGAGAGGCTTAACAAGCTTACCCATTAGGCAAATGTCCTTCTGGATGGCTGAACAGAGCAGAAAGAAAAGAATTTGGATAAATTAATTCTAGAAAATGGAACAGTGGTCTTTCCAGAAGAGGCAAGAAAGATGACAGTAGGGTAGGATTAGAAGGCCACATAATATGCCTCTTGGAGAAATACCCTTCAAGTCACAGATGGGAAAATGTTCTTTATTGTAAATGTATAAGGAACAAGAGCAACATGTACATGCTAGTCATGTAGGCAGAAAGAATAAGTTATCCTTGAATAAAATAAGATGAGTCAGATTCTAGAAAAGCCTAGGGATTCCATAGGAATTTATAGCAGTGCCAATAAAAAATTTAAAAAGCTGACTAGCTGTTTTCCAGAAAGGTTGGCTTTAGGGTCAGATGTAAAAGGGAGAGTAGTAGTGTCTTGTAAGTTAATGAAAACCGTAATGATGTTTAGTTTCAAATGATGTCTGAGTGGAGTACTTAATGCAGTTTCTGTTGTATTTCCACTAAATGTCATTAGGAATTAAGAAGAACATAGTACTGAAAGAAGCCAAAATTGTCAGAAAATTTGAGGACAACATCTGGAATATCTGTCTGTCTGTCTGTCTGTCTGTCTGTCTGTCTGTCTGTCTGTCTGTCTGTCTGTCTATCTATCTATCTATCTATCTATCTATCTATCTATCTATCTATCTATCTATCTATCTATCTATCTATCTATCTAAGTTAGATCTGTAACGAGAAAGAAATAGCTGGCTTGGCTTCTACTCACCGGAACCTTGTTGCACTTCCTCCCTAGAGTGCTTCTAATGATTATCTCTGTCCTATCTTTCCAACTAGAAAGAACAGAGGAACTGGGAATGCAACTACATTACAGCAGTACCTGGGAGCCTCATGTCTGTTCCAGCTAGATTTTGAGCTTTGATAACAAAATAAAAGCTGTGCTTCAGTTTTCATTGTTGAGCAAGGGCTTGTTGAACTGTGTACTGAGATGAGGATACCCTGAACCTGCCTGTAAAAGTGAGCCGCAGTCTAACTCTACCCTGCAGGACAGGAGTAATGGCCTCAGCAGCTTGATTTACTCAGTGTCAGATCCTGGTTTTGTGCAGCCTGATGTCAAATGTTAAACAGAGCTGGGCGTGGTGGTGCATGCCTGTGATCCCAGCACTCAGGAGGCTGAGGCAAGAGGATTGTTGTGAGTTCGAGACCAGCCTGTGCTACAAGTGAGCTTAAGGCCAGCCTGAACTGCATAATGAAACCCTGTCTCAAAAAGACAAAAAAAAAAAAAAAAAAAAAAAAAAAAAAAAAAAAAAAAAAAAAAAAAAAACAAAACAAAAAAAAACACTGAGATTTTCCAGGTATGCCTATCCTGGGTCTAAGTATATTTCCATTTTCCACTGACTTAATATTATTTCTTCTTGTCTTTTATACACACACACACACACACACACACACACACACACACACACATGAAAAAAAATGTAACCTGACATAAGATTGATACTGCTTCATAGAAATATTTAATGACCTTTTAAATATGTTCATCTAATATAATTTGCATAGTTCTGCATAACTACCACTTTAAGAGCTCTTTATTCTTTATCCAGGACCGTGCAGCAACTTCTCTCGCCTTCTGAATTATCCTCTTTATTATTTCCTATATGTTACATCTGGAGGTATTAGAATATTTTGAGTTTGTGTAACTGGAAAATGTTTTACTTTTAATTTTCAAAGGTTTGTTTGCTAAGTGTAAAATTCAAAGAGGATAGATGTGTTTTTTCTTTCAGTGTTTCAATTAGTCTAGTTTCTTACATACTTGGTCTTTTTTGTTCTTTCTAATGTGGAATAAGATGGTATTTAATTTTGTTCTTCCATAGTTAATTTTTTATGTATATGCTTTAATGATTGTTTTCTTTACAATAAATTTTGGACAGTTTCATTTTTGTTTATCTTGTTATGGTTTTATTCAAATTTCTTGTGTAAAAGGTTCATTTTTCTTGGAGATGTGTTATAAGTTCAACTAAATTAATAAATTTTAAATGTTCAAAAAAATTGAAAAAATGTTAAACAGAGAGTTAATCCTAAAAATGAATATTTATTTAAAATGATTGAAAAATGACAGCAAAATAGAAACATATCAGTGGGTGAATATCACAAATATCTTCTCAGTTTTTTACTTTTTATTCTTACCAAAGTATTTCTTTCCTCTTGCATGCGAATTTTGGTATGAGTAATAATTCTGAAGCAAAAAGAAAGCAACCTGAAGCTAAGAAATACACAGGAAAAATAAAAATGTATTTTAGAATGGTTGCTGTGCTGTAACTGGCCACATAGTTACATAAGCAAATTACTTTTATGTACCACACCTTGACTAATCATCCCTAGGAGCTTGCTCATGGAAGCGCTTGCATTTGCAGGTTACTTTTTATGCCACTAGCATTTTTGGCACTCCACTTGACCTGGAGCCTCTGGCCTTCTTCAAGACAGTACACCCCACATAGAGCAGCACCTGCATTCCCAAACTTAATTCTCTCCATGATTCTAGTTGCAAACTGAATTGGATAAGGAGTGAATCAAATTTCCCCATACAGTCCACATTGAGCTTAATCACTGAATTTGATTTGGCTCTCATCCAATGTGTTTTTTTTTTTTTTAATTCAGTTTGCATACAGTTTGGTTTGTGACTAGAATCATTGAAAGAAATCCATGCACTCAGGTACCACTGTACTAAGGTTTGACCTAATACATTGTGATATGTACAGTGTGTGACTTCATATTCATGGCATTCTTGATTTGTTGATAGTACTGCTTCATATTTGTGGCTTAACAAACACAAAATTTCTTATAATTCTCTTTTTTGCACTGTTTCTTAAGAATGGATATTTTAACTTACATGTGGTATATTTGAAATATATTTATGATACAAAAATAGCTTTGATTAATTATTGATGAGCATTGAACCTTCTTATTTTGGATTCTGTATGTCAATGAACAGAAGAATTTCTCATAGATTCTGTCTCTAAATATTAAAACCTTGTTTCTCCTCTGCTCTAATAAGCCATAATAAGCCCTTCAGCCCTGAACCTTCTTGCAGATGGATTATCATTCCATCAGTCTTGCACCGACATAACTCACAATGCATGAACAATATGTATGTATAGAAATCTCTAGAAGCCATGTTATATCCATACTAAGTACATTTTTATTTTAAATTTCTCTTAGCTGGATCTCAAGATGTCCACGGTTACTTGTGGCACAAAGTGAATAGAAAAATCTGATGGCGAGAAGAAAACTACAGTGAAGAGACAATCATCTTGACTGCAGTTAAAATAACTTATTTTCCAAATTTTCAATTATGCAGAGTCATATGAATGCCTCACTCTCACCATGCAGCACTAGGAAATTACCTGCAACCATGGAGACCCTGAAGATTAAGCTCCACAAAAACCTTCCTCTCTGAGGCAGTGAGGATGGAGTTTCAGCATGATTGGCTTTGGGATCTGCCTTGAGAAATGGTGAGGCGTAGTGCTCCGTGTGCCCGGCTGGGTCATGGAGCCATGGCTTTGGGCTGTGTTTGCTCTAGCACTTTCTGGCACTCTGCTCCCATGTACAAAGCAGCTTTGCATTGCTGCGCTCTTCCCTCTCCAAGTCTCTCTCTGCCTTCAAGGCAGGCAATCATGGACAGAAACTGTGAGCAAGTTAAACCTCTTCTTTTAAGTTGTGGATGTTGATGTTGTGTCCTAGCAAAGAGAAAACTGACGCATTACTTTTCCCTTGTAGGCAGAGCTTGGATTGCTGGGCCCTTGATGGGGAGTAGCTCACTTTTACTATTGTATGTAGAACAACCCTTTTTTCTCAGGTCCCAAGAAATGTGAATATTTGTAGTTGAACGTTTTATTTTACAGCTCTTCCGAGCTAAAATGACTTAAATATACTCATCCAAAGCTCAGTGTCTGATGTTGTATAAGTTGTCCTTTAAGACACAGTAGGAAAAGTGGAATGCAGGTGAGTGCACTGAGAAAGTGGGTGCTGAGAGGAGATCTCTGGTGTGGAGTCCTGCTTTGTTGTTGTGTGTGACCTTGGGAGTAGTTTCCTTATCTGTATAATAAGAGGTTAGCACCACTGACTTAAGATTGTTGTGAGGATTCAGAAAGCATATTGATGCTAAATGATTACATTGTCTTGGCACATGTTAGACATCCAATAAGTATTAGTTAAATATAAACAGGAGCACTTGGTGTGACACCCTGAGAAGGCAATTGGGACTGGGTATGGTGGCAGGCCTGTAATCCTAGAGCTTGGAGACAGAAAACAGGAGGATCACTATGAGTCCATTTTGTGTAGGAAGACCCTGTAGACCCTGTAGTAAATACATTAAAACAAAACCAAAAGAAACAGAGGAAAAAAAAAAAAAACAGAAACAAAGAATTTGGGAAAAGCTTTTTAAATATTACCACAAATCTTATTTTTAACCAGCTAGTGTGACTTAGGTTTTCAACATTTGATGAAAATAGTCTTTAAATAAAGGTGGAATTGTGGGTCATAATGTTAAAAGTTTCTGTTATGCTCAGTAATATCATCATCAAAGCCTGCCACACTCTGTAGACTCTGCTTGTTATCAGAAACTACTAGCTATAATAGAATTAGTGCGTTGATAGGAAATTATGCTGATGTTATACATGAGATGAAAATGACCTGCTCACCTTAGGCTTGATCGGATTTGAATTGCAAGTGTGTGTGATGTTCAGCTACATCACTTACCCTACTTCCTTTGTTTTTTTTTTTTTTTTTTTTTTTTTTTTTTTTTTTTTTTTTTTTTTTTTTTTTTTTTTTTTTTTTTTTTTTTTCGGAACTGGGGACTGAACTCAGGCCCTTGTGCTTGCCAGGGAAGTGCTTATTCCACTGAGCCATCTCCCAGTCCCTAGCCTACTTCCTTTGAACACGTGCTGGTCTCCACATGAAGAAATATACTCTCTCCTAGCTTTTAGCTCCCAAACTGAGACCTGTATCAGTAAACACTGGCTAAGCAAAAATGACTAAAAGAAAAGCAAAACATGTTACAAATTACACAAGTAGAACAAAAATGTACCCTCCTCTTCTAAATTAAACAGAGGAAAACATTTCTACAAAATACAAAATCCTCCTCTTTCTTCCAGAATCTTCTTCTTGATACATGGACACACTCTATGTCAAGAAGTATAGTTTTTAAAAATTTGTATTCTGCTTTTACTTTTGTGAGACTTGGTCTCATTGTGCTCCCCAAGCTGATCTTGAGCTGGTAGGTTAAACACATTTCCCCATGCAGTCTCCTTAATAGCTGGGACTATAAGCATGTGACATCATACCTGGCTCAGGGATAATTTTAAAGAGGCTATCATCCATCTATAAAATTAGCAACATACGTCATTAAAATTCTTTGTTTATTTGAGTGAGGCTCAGACCAGGGAAGCTTATCTGTACTTATGATCTATGACTTTTGCCTGTCTGAGTCAGCCACCTGCCTCATGGGAAGGGTAGCACACTCAGAGCCATTGCTTTTCCTACCATCATTGTCCCATCTGCATGTGACTTAGCTCATGGCGTAACAGTCCTGGTAGATGCAAACCTGAACTGTGGGCCTGTTCTTCCTGATTCCTCCAAAATGTTTTGTTAAAACTAGTGTCAAAGAAGATTGTTAGAATTTCTTGTTCCACCTATTATCTTACGTGCTTTCATTGTGGTAGAATCTCAGACATAGCAAGATTTCAAAAGATTTTACAGATAATCTATATATAGCTGTTTACAGATCAGGGAATTAGTAGGAAAGACCATCTCTCCCCCTGCAGACATTATACAGCTGTCAACATGATCAACAGAGACATTGAAAATAGGATTTTTAAAAGTTTTACATGTATTGAAGATTACTTTGTAATATAATCCAATCACAAAAGAGACATTCAGCAAATATAGTGGAAAGATGGAGAAATCAAAAAACACCTGTAAGAGTTTATTGATAGATTAAATAACAGAAAAGCAAAACCCAGTTGCATATTGCAGAATTATAAATTTAAGAAACTTCTAAGCTGTGAAATGATTATTCAAGTTATTTTATATAGTTAAAAAATTAAAGCAACTTTAAAATTTGTAATTTATACATTATGGAACTATGAACTGAGAAATTCAGAAAGAGTGAATTGGAAACTTGTACAACTTACCTTTCTTTTGCAGATGGTGACACCATGCACACATAGAGGGATTTGGAAATACTTCTTCATCCATTAAGTAATTATTTCAATGACCTTTAAAGAAGTCTATTTTAAACTTGTTCTGCTCTACTCACTGCAATTATTGAGAATAATTCACTGGTTTTGTTCAGTGGCAGAATCAAGGGTGGAAAGTTTTCTCTCAAGTTTGTAAAAGTGCAGCAATAGAAAGCAAGATTAGCTGGAGCCTTCTCACTGCTCCCTGTGGTGTGTTGCTGTGGTCTTGCTACACTTCCAGCCTTGCAGATGTAAGGGAATCTCAGGCATTGTCTTGGTTCTTTCCACCAGGATTCCCTCATTTCACTCTCCGCCGGCTCAAAAGGATTTGAATTCAAATATGAGTCAAGGACAAGCATTTCATGGGCATGGGGGAAAAGGAGTCAAATGCTTTCTTTTGGGCAGGTTCCTTTTTGTTGGGTGATTTTTCTCTCTTCTTTCCCACCAAATGCAGGTGGATCAACAGTGTCCTAGCTTGGAACCTTTCCCACCTTTGCTAGAAAACATTAGAATCAAGGTACTGCAGCTTTGAGAAGCCCGCACTCCTGAGGAACAAGAGAGACCTTGAAGATCACCAGGACTCATGGAAACAGAGGATAACCCAGAGAGTTGGGGCTGTAGTCGGAGCTGGTGATTGAGAGTTCACTTGCCTCACATCTTCTATGCACTGGTTTCTGGGTGTCAATGACAGTAAGATTTGGGGATTGGAGAACTTAGGCACGTGTCTCCTAACTAGAGACAGTGCAGGTCAGGCACACTGGTTTTATCTTCCATATCCCAGTTTTGCCATTTTTGTTGACTGATAGTCACTTCAGTGACCCATATTTTTAGAGTTTTTACAAAAGCCAGGAAAGCTAAATGGTAGGTACAAGTCTGGTGTAACTGACAATGTTGTATCCTGCCCAGTGATTTTTGTCTTCTAGTAGATCATGGTTTACTAATTTGAATTATTTTGAAATATACATGTAAAACATAAAATGACAAATTCAGAAAGTTCTGGTATCTCTAACTCTAGTGTGAGAGGAATTTGGGAAGATTCCTGTCACTTCACAGAGGCTACTCAGCTCTTGGTGAAGCTTGTCTCATAGGGAGGTGGCAAGCGTAGTTGCTGCTACCTGACAGAAAGGAATCACTTTGTTACTCAGTGCCCAGGGGAGCATCTTTTTTGGTCAGTTTTCTAAGCCCTGGATAAAGTGGGAAGGGCAAAAGAGAATCAGCCTCCTACCTTCATCAGGCATCCCATGCTGGCTCCAAACAATGCTACTGAGGAAAAAATCTCACCACTTACCAGTGACTCAGTAATGAAAACCCCTTACAGCAAGCCAGAAAGAAACACTTTCCTTTCTTCCCTCTGCTTATTTGGCAGCAACCTGCAGAGGTATACTCATATGGTGGAAATCATTTGTAGCTCAGAAAGTATCGTGGTCTTATTCTTTGGCTTTATCAGAAAAGTCTTAGTCTTTCAGGATATCTAGGCTATATTGAAACTCTTTTTTATTTCTTTAAAACAAATTTAAAAAAGTAATCTTGAGAATTACTTGTTAAAATAAGAAAGACTACTTAGAATACCATATACATGTTGCAATCTGTCTAGAATCATAGCTCACTCTTTCTAACACTATATTAGGGCAGAATGGTCACACTATCTGTCATCCTTTTGATTGCCAGGGCGATTCAACCAATTTTTTTAGGTTAGGCAACTTTTCCTAGTTTTAAGTAGTCTAGACTACTTTGAGTAGTGGGTATCATAATCAGTAACAATGAAGTTAATTTTCCCTATGTAGTGTCTCTTTGAGGGAAGACTTTAGTATATCATAAACAATAGAATGCTGGTCATGGATATTTTCTTTATTTATTGATTTCTAAATTAACCAAACCTCTTCTCTACATTGTTTTGGCAAGATTGAGTGAGGTGGCCTCATTAGTTCTGTATCTATTTGCAAAATCCATTTTGCACAGGGGACACTGCCATCCCCAGGGGTCTCTTTGTCCTAGAACACAGCGGACCCTTGCTGATCAATGGCATAGTGGTGCCCTGGTCACTGATGGTGGTCACAGCTGGTGTGGCAGAAGTGACATGGGTATTTGCAGACTCTAAGCTTGGCAGAAAAGGGGTGGCTTGAGAGAAGAACCAGCTTGAGAGGACTTTCAAGTGAGTCTGACAGAAATTTCATTCATTCATTCATTCATTCATTCGTTCGTTCGTTCGTTCATTCGTTCGTTCGTTCGTTCGTTCGTTTGTTTGTTCATTTGTTCATTTAATCAATTCATACGTTAACTAAACATTTTCATGTCTACATATTCCCCCTATGGAGAGGTATTACACATGAAAATTTATCATCTTGGGCCGCATTTGAATTGAGAATCTAGCTTTTCTGTAACACTTTTCCAAGGTTAAAAAAATTGTAATCCATCTGTAAAGCATGCATGGATGTAAATCTGGAATTAAACTGGAAGATTAATATTCTAGCTATGCTTTCACTCTCCCTTACTCTCGTTCTTCTTTCTATAAGGGCTGTATGGATTGGCATCAATTTCAGCTCCATGTTCTCACTACTCGGAAGCAGCTGGAGATGAATTCATCCAGTGGCAGTAGAGGTGTTTAAAGATTATGATAGTGAGGACGCATAAGGGAGAAAAGCCAAGAGCAAGTTGGTACTAGCACTGTTTGAAAGACTCGCATGTCATCAGGGAAGCTTCCACTCTCAGCCTTGCTTGTAGGTAAGTAAGAGATGTATCTTGGGTACAGCAAGGTAATTGCTCTGAGGACAGGGGCATCGTTGTGTGCACCGGCGCATTCAGTGATGTGATGTGCTTCAGTAAGCAGAAACTGCAAAGGAAATCATAACAGGGAGCCAAGCCCTTGGCACCAGAATTAGAAGATTACACTGGTTTGAAGGATAGGTAAATTTTAAAAAATGGAAGAACGACAGTGGTTCTGAACTTAGATGTGCAGTTACAGCACCCTGCGAGCACGTGAACTTGCTTCCAGCCCGGGCTCAGGCTCCTCCCACTGGCATGAATTCTGCTCTCACTGTCTGCTTGGAGCAGGGAAGCTCTGCATGCAGACTGAAGTGCAGTCTTGACGTGCAAACTGCGACTTTCAGTGAGGCATTTCTGCTGGGTATTTTATATGGGGCAGGGTAACCAGAAAAATTGCTGGGCTTATGTAATGTGTGGAGAAGTGTGTGGAGACTTTGGCAAGAACTTAGTGAAACTGCTGTTGGCCTTTAGCTCTGTGTGTAAGCAAATTTGCCAGCGTGGGAAGGGACGTGAACTCTAGTACCAGAAGGGGCCTGATAGCTATGTGAAACTGTTCTGAGATGAGAATGTGAACAGTGAGGACTGGGGTAACCTACAGCACCCGAGCTCAAACTGACTAAGATTAATCTAAAAATATTCAGTTGAACTTTCATTGATACTTATGTAAAATGCAATAAAAAGGAATACTAGAAAGATGAAAACATCAAAAATACAGAAATAAGGTACTATTTTTAATTTTAAAAAATCTTTTATTTATTTGGTACAGGGTCTTGCTATGCAGCTCAGACTCAGATGATTCTTCTGTCTCAACTTCCCCAGTGCTGGGATTACAGGCGTGGGCCACTGTGCTTGCTTCTGGAGCTGGCACTGCATACGGTACCAGGGATTGAACCCAGGCCCTTGCACTTGCTAGACAGGCTATTAGAGCACCAAGCTATTTGCCCAGTCTGGTAACCTTTTTTCTGCACTTGAGTTCTTCAGATGTGTGCTTACTTTGCCATATTGCTGTAAAAGTTTCAAAAAGCTTATGCTTCATTCTGTAATTATCTTGCTGTAGACCAGTGACAGTCAAGGGACCAATATTAACGTGTGACTAAAACAAAGAAAGGGGTTAGGATATTGTGTATTGGAATGTAAAACTATATGTACAGAAGAGATAAAATTGACCCTGGGCAAAAAGGGTCCTAAAACCACCAGTGGTGACCTATAGACTAGGTAATGACCGGGTCACTATCAGTAACTTACATTTCACAATCTTATCAGTTGTTTCCTGTACTGTGTAAACGTAGTTTAAATCTCTTAATGCTCAATTTCTCTGTTGGCCTGGATTCAGCCCCTCATACCACCTCAGACTAATCACTGTAGTTTACTTGACTTCTCAGGTTAAGTTTCTCTGTCTTGTCAAAATCTTACCGTTGCAGAGCCAGATTTTCTACCTTCCTGGCACTGACTCGCTTAGGCGCTCCTATGTAAAAGCTGTTTCTGGAGGAAGTATCTGTGAACGAAATGTTCTTTTTTTGAGATGCTCTTTATGTTCTCAGAGCCGCACTCTTTCTGTACTCTTTCAGATGTTTTCAGACTATTGCTCTGAACATTATCTAGTAACATCCCAAGGGGTGGACATGTCATTTAGTAATGTCCTGGTGGTTAGTTGACTTTCCAGAAATTGGCCTCCAACTTCTCTTCTTATTTTCATTAATGGTTTTGGGTTTTTGTCTTGGAGGCTATGAGCAGGTGTTAAAGTAGAACTATGAAAGAATCAGATTTATATATTTGGGAGAGATCATTCTGGAACCAATGGAGTGTAAGACTTTTACCCAGAGAGAGGAAAAACCAGGTAATATATTTAAAAAATGAATATTAAGACACTTTGGCAACATGCACACAGTACAAGAATAACTGAAAAGGACAGAAAAATAATCTATTTATAAAAACTGACAGCCATTTATTAATAGTGCAATTATATTCACTAGTGTATTCAAGTCAGAAAGTTTACTTGTGGCACATTAATTTTAGGACAAGGACACATTTACAAGAAAAGTTCAGTGCTTGCTGTTATTTTTTTCATTGACACACAGAAATTATGCATATTTAAGGCATGCGGTGTGACACTTCAGTGCTTACATACAATGTGTGACGATCAGGTCAGTGTAACTGGCATAATTATCACTTCAGATATTTATTATTTGTGTAGAGAATTCCAAAATCTTTTCTACTGTCTATTTTGATTTTTCTTTAAAAAAGTATTTATTTGATGCAAGGTCTGGCTATGCAGTTCAGAGTCACAGTGATCATCCTGCCTCAGCCTCCCCATTGCTGGGTTTACAGGTATGCAACACCACGCCTGGTTTTGGGGCCGGCACACTGTGCCCAGGGTTCTAGGGGTCTGCATGGCATGCACTACCGAGAGATTAAACTCAGGTCCTTATGTTTGCCAGGCAGGCACTTAGACTGCCGAGCTATCTCCCCAGCCTATTTACCTATTTTGAATTAGGTAAACATTTATTAAAGAGCATTTTAATATGGTAGGACAGTAACAGACAAGGGACCAATACCAACTAAAGAATAAATGTTAACCATTGTCATCCTCCTATTGTGTAGAACATTAATGCTTGTTCCTTTCCAATGGTACCCTTACACCTGTTAACTATCCTTCATGAATCACCTTCTAACACCTTTCCAAGCTTTGATGGTCACTCTTCTCTACTTCAGTGGGATCTAGTTTCAGTTTCCACATGTAAGTCAGAACATATAGTATTTGTCTTCTATGCTGGACTTGTTTTGCCCAGTACAAATAGCCTTCACTTCTATTTATGAGCTGTAAATGATTGACTTTCATGCATTTTTTTAAACAGCTGCTCAAAATTCCATTGTGTACATGTGGAACTTATTTTCCTCCACTTGCCCACTGATTGATCGTAGATTGATTCTATCTTGATTAACACGAATAGTGCTGCTATAAGCATGGTGCTACAGATGTCTCTGGCATGCTGGTTTCAGTTCCTTTGGAGGTACACTCAGGCTTAGGGACACTGGATCACATGGTAGTCCCATCACTAGTTTTTTGAGGAATATTCATACATTTTCCCATCATAGCTGTACCAAGAGATCACATTTTCACTGACAGTTTATGGGTTTATAAATGTTTCCTTTTCTGAACATATTTCCCATCATATTTTTTTTTATCTTCTTGACCATGGCATTCTAATTGGTGTGAGATGATATTTCACTGTAGCTTTTGATTTGCATTTTGCTGATGACTGCCGGTGCTGAGCGTTTATTTCATACATTTGTTAACCATTTGTATATCCTCTTTTGAGAAATGTCTCATTTCTCAATGGGTCATTCCCCCACTTTTAGATCAGAATTCTTTTTTGCTATGTTTTTGATGTATCCTGGATTCTAATTCCTTACCTGGTAAATAGTTTACAAGTATTTTATTACAAACTGTAGGTTACCTCTTCACTCTGTTATTATTCCCTTTCCTCTCCAGGAGCTTTTAGTTTGAGGTGATCCATTTTTGAACTTCTGCTTCCTTGTCTTCCACAATATGTTTGTGGTCATATTGAAGCACATATTTTATGCATCAATACTCTGGGGCCAGTCCCCTGTAAATTATTCTAGAAGTTTTACAGTTCTAGGTCATGCATTGTGTCTAGTTTTGTAGTTGCTTGGAATTTGTAATGAGACACAGCTGTCTGTCTAGTTTCTTCTCCTTACAGATATACAGGTCTGGCAGCACCATTTATCAAAGAGGCTTTTCCCAGTGTATGTTCTTGAGGTCTTCTTTGAAAATCATTTGGTTGTAGGTACATGGGGTTCTTTTCTTTTCATTTCATCTGTGTCAGGTCTTCACTTACGGAATCATTCTATGTTATTTATTGTAGCCCTGTAGTATGTCTTGGAGATTGTTATTTTTACCAAAGATCATGCTGGCTATTTGAGGGCTTTTGAGGTTCCACATGAATTTTAGGATTATTTTCTCTATTCCCATGAGAACTGTTATTGATATTTGATAGGGATTACAATGAATTCATAGATTGTTTTGGATTTTAAGTAATTTTTAAATTATTAATTAACTAATTGATTTAGTACAGGGTCCTGCTGCACAGCTCAGACTCATAGTGATCCTCCTGTCTCAGCCTACCCAATGCTGGGATTATAGGTGTGCACCACCACAACCAGTTCCAGGGTGGTTAGCATATGGTACCAGAGAAAAATGTTAATTTTTCTAATTCAGCTGCATGTGCTATCTTTCCATTTTTGTCCTATCCTTTTCAATATTTTATATCAATGTTTTATAATTTTCATGGTGGAGAATATTGACACTGTTGGTTAAAATATTCCTGAATTTTTTGAACTATTGTAATTGGCATTGCTTGTTCTATTTCTTTCACAAAATGTTCATTATTAATCTACAAAAATGCTACTGATTTTTATGTTGACTTTGTGTCCTATGGATTTATTAAATTCATTTATCAGTTCAAATAGTTTTTTGGTGGACACTAAAGATATTTCTCTAGATAGATTGAAGTCATATACAAAGAAGATCTTTTGACTTTTTTATTTGCTTAGTTATTCTGCGACAGGATCTTTATTTTTTTCTTTGGTATTTTAGGGAAGGGTGTTCTGGGTCTACTACTAGATCAGACTTGTAATAATTCTCCTGTTTATGGCCTCCTAAGTGCTGGGATTACAGGTGCTCAACACCACACCCATGAGGCAGGATCTTGTTATGCAGTTTAGGCTGGCTTTGAACTTACTATGTGGGCCAGACTGACCTCAAACTCATGAAATCCTTTTGCCTCTGCTGAGTGCTGGGATTACAGGCGAGCATTACCATGTGTCCTGACTTGTGTCCATTTCTATTACGCTTTTCAGTGTTTGGTGATACTGTTGTTTGGAATCAGCCCTAACATCCCATTGTATTTCTGTGGTGTCATCTGTACTGTCTCATTGTCCATGCACAATTTTATTTGTGTCTTTTTAACTTGGTTAGTAAAAGATTTATCAAATTTATTTTACTTATCTATTTTGTATTTAGTACAGGGTCTGCAGGGTCTCACTACACAGACTGGACTCGTAGTGATCCTCCTGCTTTCAGCTTCCCAAGTGCTGGGACTGCAGGTGCTCACCACGACGCCCTGTCTCAGCCGCCAACTCGGCACACCCGCGTGTGGGTCAGCACAGCAGGCTGGGGAGCAAACCTCCCGCCCCTGCATCTGCCTAAGCAGGTGCTTTAGTCCACTGAGCTATCTGGCTGGCTCTTAAGATTTGCCAATTTTAATCCTTTCAATAAAACCAGCTTTTCAGAGATCTTTTGGGCATTTTTTTAACCTTAATTTTATTTATTTATGCCTTAACTTTTGCCATTTACTTTTTCTAATTCTGCATTTGGCTTGTCTTTGCTTTTTTATCTCTTTGGCTTGCCTGTTAAGTTTTTTATATAAAATCATATTTTTTGATGTAAGTAAAAGTATAAACTAGCCTCTTACTACTGCTTTTACCATATCCAATAGATTTTGATATGTTTTCGTTTTCATATGTTTCAAGAAATTTGAAAAACTCTCTTGTGGCTTTTTTTTCCCCACAAATTCATTGTTTGTTCAGAGGAATAATTAATTTCCTTATATTAGTGAATTTCTAAAGTTCTTGTTGCATGAATTCCTGGTTTTATTAGATTGCAGTCAGATTTGTTTATGCTATGGTTTCAATAGTTTGGCACTTGTTAAGACTTGTTTTATGACTTTATATGACATACACTGGCGAATGTTCTGTGGCTGGCAAGACTGTGTTTCCTGCAGCTATTGAATGAAATGTTCTGGGAATGTCTGGAAGGGCCTTTTCATCTATACTATAGTTTAATTCCCATTTCTTCTGATTTTTCCCCCAGATCCTCCATTTATGGATGAAAGCAATGAGTGAAGTCCTCAACTCTTATTTTGTTAAAATTTACATGTCCTTTTAGATATGATACAAAAACCAGCTTTTCAGAGATCTTTTGGGCATTGTATAATTGGGTGCCCTAGTGTTGGGTGTATACATATATTTATAATAATTATTTTCTCCATTTGGATTGGTACCTTTGTCAATATACTGTGACCCTCTTGTCATTTTATAGTTTCTGATTATTTTATCTGAGAAATATAATTAATTTTGCTTGCCCTTGTCTTATCTTTTTGTGGATCTTTTTTATCTCTCCATTTTCAAGGAATGTGATTTTTTTTAACTGTTTAGCCCATCATCTACAGGGTGTCACTACATAGATTGGACTCACAGTGATCCTCCTAGTTTCAGCCTCCCAAGCGCTGGGGTTACAGGCGTGTGCCACCACACCTAGTCTCTATGTGATCTTCTTGATGAAGCAATATTTCTGTGTAGGCAATATTTTATTGGGGCTTGTCTTTTTTAATCCACTCAGGCACCCTGTCTTTTAGTTGGAAAATCTGATTTGTTTGCATGGAAGGTTATTATTGGTAAATGAAGACATACTCCACTCATTTTATCAATGTTTTTAAAAAATATTTCCTATGTTCTTTTCTACTCTTAATCTTTGTTGTTTGATCTTTTTATGTTAATAAAGCATGATTCTCTTGTCTTTCTCTTTTATGTATCTGCTATATTTGGTGAATTTTATACTTTCTCATGTTCTCATGATGCTGGTCATTTCTTTTCCTTCCAAAAATCACTCCCGTAAGCATTTCTCAGAGGACTACTTTACTGTGATGATTTCTGTTATGGTTTTTTGTCAAGTCATCTCTCAAGCCTCATGCAGACACGGGGCAGCTTCTAGAGTTTGTGATAAATTCTTAATCCAATGTGGGGATTATGGGGGTGAGTGCTCTCCCTGTCCTGGGGTGGCGACTCTGTACTACAATGTAAGGAGTGCAAGAGAGGCATGCTAGAATCTGCAGCCACTGGTTCTCCCTTTGCCTTTTGCTGTTTTCCACCCTACAAACGGCTGCCCTCTGCCCCGTGCCCCTCTGCCTTGGAGCCAGCTGAGTATGGACTGAACCCTCCACTAACTTTGAGCTACATAAACCTTTCCTTCTTTAATTTTGGCTGTCGGGTATTTTGTCCCATCAATGAGAGAAATGTAACTGAGACAATTTCCTTCAGCTTTTGCTCATGTTGAGAAATGTTTATGTCTTCTTCATGCCTACAGGATACTTGGTTTGGTATCCTTCGTTGACTGTTTTTCTCTGAAGATTTTGAATAAAACCTTCTATTCTCTCCTTGCTTGGAAGATTTCTTCTGCTAGTAGTCTAATAAAGATTCTCTTTCACATGACAATGTATTTCTTTTTTTTAAATTAATGCATACCTGGTTGGACCATGTGAGTTCATTCACTGTGGGGAGTCGGCACATACACATACGCATCATACTCATTTTTAATTCCCTTTTCCCTTACTTCCCACCCCTTTCCCTCATCCCTAGATCTTATCAGCAAAGAATCTACCTCCCTGTCTCTTATGCCCCTTCAGACTGTAATACTAAGTGAAACAAATCGATTCTAAAGGTTAACTATCATGTGATTTTTTCTTATGTGAGAATCCAAAGTACAAATAACTCAAATAGCAAAATAAAAAAATAATTGATGCTTTTCTCTTGTGTTTAGAACTCTCTCTGTCGTACATTTTTTACAGTTTGATGATATGCCTAGAGGCATATGTAGTAGATTTTGTCAGATCTACTAGAAATCCTTTGAACTTCTTAGACCTAGATATCTGTATCTTGTTAAGACTTGGAAAGTTTTCAGCAAGTATCTAACTGGTTAGGTTTTCTATTACTTTTATCTCGTCTTATCCTTCTGAAATACCCATAATGTGAAAGTTTATTTGCTTAGTGGGATCCCATAAGCCTCGTAGGCTTAATGTTTTTTCTTTTTACATTTTTTTAAATCTGACTGGGCTATCTCAAAAGACTAAGACAGGAGGATTGCTACAAGCCAGAGCTGTGTAGCAAGACCCTGTACCAAATAAATAAATAAATAAATAAATAAATAAATAAATAAATAAATGTTTAAAAAGTCAAAAGACTTATCTTTATGTTCAGCAATTCTTCTGCCTGAACTAGCATATGGTTGAAAGTCTCAGCTATATTTTTCTTTCATTTTTGAATTCTTTAACTCTGTTGTTTCTATTTGGTTCTTTTTAATGGTGTGAATATCTTTTTCTGAGGTTCTTTCATACCATAAATTGTCTTCCTGATTTCATTGCATTTCTTCTCTATAGTTGTTCATACGCTGTTCAGTTTCCTCAAGATAATTATTCTGAACTTTTTGTTAGGAAACTCCCTGAATTTTTCTTTAGGGTCTCTTGCTAGACAGCTATAGTAATTCTATGAAGGCACAATACTATCTAATCTTTTATGATTCTTGTGTCCCTGCATTTGTGTTTGTACCTTGGGCAAACCAGGTCTGTCTACCAAGTTGACAGAGTGTTGGCTGGGGAGGCCATGCTGGCCATGTAGGGTAGTGTCTGTGCACTTTCTTCACCATAGTCAATGTTGGAGATGCCTGGGAGCATCTCCTTGGCCTAGGCTGCAAGGATAGTAAGACTGCACTGCAGGCTGGAGTGCAGCTTTTTAAACTGGGATAGACCGGATGATAACTCTGGCTGCAGTGATCTGGCTGCAGTTGTGGGGCACTTGTTAGTTTCTGCGTGTTTCATAGGTGTGGGCATGTGCTTGCATACCAGTTGGCATGGCAGCAGGGATATGAGGTGTCTCTGGTTCCAGAAGCCATGTATGCGAGGGCATGGTGGTGGACCCTGCCGAGTGAGTGTGCTGTGCCTGGTAGCAGTGTGTGAGGGTGTTCGTTAGTGTGTGAGGGCTGCACAGGGGTTGGACAACACCAGCAGGCCAAGACAGGGTGCATGCCAGCATCTGAGAGCTGTGTAGTAACTTCCTGGAGCTTTTTGGGAGTGTATTTGCTAAGGGAGAGTTGCCCAGTTACTTCCTGGGGCTGCAAGGGCTGCTCCCTGTGGGGAGGGTAGACTACCTGCCTGTTTTTTGGTCTAGCATGTTGAGAGGCTGATAATAGGTTGCCTTTCTCCGTTCTTGCAGCCATGAAGGCTGGGAGGGGTGGTCTGACTACTCCAGATGGCTTTAGGTTGCATCACTCAGGGCTGTCTGCTGCTTCCTGGAGTCATGGATGGGTGGGCAAGCCTGGCTGGCTGATTATCTCAGGCTGTCTGGGAGCCATGATGCTTAGGACTGATTGCTTAGCTGCCTCCTGGGGCCCAGGATGAATGGACAGGACTGTCAGGCTGATTCTGGGGCAGCGGGAGGAGCTGAGATGCCAGGGGTGACTGTCTGGCTATTTCACAGCACCCCAGGTGGGTGAGGTCTCAAGAACCCCTATAACATGTGCTTGAGTAGAAAAGAAGTTGGGGCTGGGCTCTTTCTCTGGAGCAGTGCAGTGGTGTGTCATCCTGGCAGATTTCCAAACTATGCCCAGAGACTGAGAGGTGTCTGTGGTATGAGGACGGCCTTCTGGGGCCCATCTGCTTACACCTGCCCCTTGAGTGAGGTCCCTCCAGGGTTGATGTGGAGAGACAGAATGCTAGACATCATGTGCTTAGTTTCTAAGGAACTACGGCCAGTGTGTAGCTGTACACTCTAAAGTCTCTACCACATTCAGAGCACACTCCAAAACTCTGCTTCAAACACTCCACGGAGCAGCTGTTGCCTTTCATTGTTTTGGCCTTTATTGTGGAGGGAACTATGCCGGGCATCTCTGTTTAGCCTTCCTGTTCACAAGGCAGTTATATTACACAAAGTTTTACACATCATAGGCTGAAACTGGACTAACATCAGAAGTAAAGTTTTGGACACTGCTGCAGCAAACCAGGCAAAATACTATACAGTGGCTCTTAAGGCACTGAAAGTGGCGGTGAGAAGAAAGAGTAAGTTGGGGTGTTGTGAAACCTTTAAGGATGCAAGCTATTAGCCTTTTAAGGTCAGTGAGGACTCAGGACCACAAGAGAAACTGTACTGTACAGTTACATTCTGTAACTCAGTTGTGTGCAAAATTTTCTGATCAAGGAGATTATGGGATCACAGAAGAAAGTGATTGCCGATGTAGAGAGCCTAAGAAGAACCACATGGAGAAAAAACCTTCTCTCAGGTTTTCACAGAGAGCGAATTGGTCAGGCAACGGCCATGACTTATCCACATGGCTGACACTGACAAGTAATCTATAAACTGCTGTACATGGTTCCAGGGTAAATCCTGAGGGATTTGACTGACCTTGTCACATACAAAACTTACATTTTTTGTTATATAGGTCTTGCTCTATCTTGGTCTTAATCATCCAGCAGAAAAGTATAAAATCAAGGTATAAAAAGGTATAGTAATATGCTGAGCTATAAAAGGCTCAAGTCAATAACTTCTTACACTTCCAGTCTTGCTGATAACCCACTACTATTTATGGACTACTTGACTATATTGGATTACTCTGCTGAATTCATGCTTCTACAATATATGAACGGCAATGTATAGATGTCTAACAAAAGTAAACAAAAAAGGGGTATAAATGGACCATTTTGCAGTGGAAAATCATATATATATATATGTATATATAAAATAGCATAAATTTACAGCCACTTTCTCTTAGTTTAGTGAGGTTCTGAACTAATAGTGTTTAGACATCATGTCTGCATCTTGTTCTACGAACAACTACTACAAAGAAAACAACATGCAATGTATTAGTTATTGCAACTGGCCTACCAACCTGTTTTGAAACTGTTGCATTGCTACTTCTTTCTCAATAAAATTATCAAAATATAAAAAAAGATGGAGGCTAATAGGACTTACTTTCACCTGAATGTGATGGCTGAAAGACAGAGACATGAGAAGGGTAGCCCCTGGTTTGGAAACTAGGTATGTGATATTACTGATGAGGTAAAAAGAAGAGAGGAGGAACTGACATGAGAGGGGAGTAGAAAACATAGAGGATTAATGTGGAAGATGTTGAATTTGAGATAATTACAGGGCAATAAAGTAAGGCTGTGTGCTGTAAGACAGAGCATAGAAACAAGGCTGACCTGGAAGCTTCCGAGTGGTGGTTGAAGCCATTGATTTGGCTGAGGCCAGTCATCTTATGAGTAAAAACTATGTTAGAAAAGCAGAGGGCCAGTGACACAACCATGAAGGATCATAAATGATAACCTGTGCAGGAAAGCAGCATGGTAGAACAAAAATAATAGCACTCTTGCATTTTAAGAAAATATTTTTATTGGTACACGTTTGTAACACATGAGGACCACATTCATTTTGGGAAGCTGGTGCATGCACAGAGAACATTTCAATGCTTTCCACATCTCCTTCCCTGTGCTTGCTTCCCCACTCTCCATCTTTTCATCTACTTTCTGGGAAGCCTGGCTTCGCCTCTTTTAGCTCGGGTGAGCTACTTACCTTGTCAGGCTCTGTTTCTCAGCAAATAAACAGTGAAGGCAATGAGCTAAGTCTTTAGATAAGAGGGTGTCAGGATGGTTAGGCATGCTTAGCATTCTGACCATGGTGCCTAGGATGTGTGGCTGTCATCAGCATCTTCCTTGTCATTGTCATCACCTCTTATCAAAACAGAAGTGGGTGTTAAGGCACAGTAAATAGCTTCCAAGTGAAATCAGTATGTCTTCTGACACTGCCCAGAAGAAATCCACAGGTTTTGGTGTTTAAACACTGGAGTGTCTATTTTTAACATTTAAGATTCGTTTTTGAGTAATTTCTGCTTCTTAACTACTGTGAGACAGTCAACATTATTAGAAATGTATTATTGTGACACTTTTCTCATGTGTCATGCATTTCAGATGGGTGTCCTAAAGAAGGTGAAATATTGGGGGAAAAATACCCTGAATTCACTATGGGTTGTAGTGGAAGGAGGAAAGTATAACTTCTATGCAGACTGAAAAAAATATGTAAGATGGAAATTGTTGAAATTCTTTTTCTTGTCAAATCCAAGAAATGTTCCTCTTTCCCAGGAAAAGCCATTGTGATGAATAGTTATATTTATCATATCAATGAATAAATATTGACCCATTATTCACCCAGATATAAGAAAAAAACCTAGAGTTGTCCTTATGCAAATAGCAAAAACAGAGAAGTTTTTAAAAATGTAGGAATAACCTTCTTGTTATGACTCTTTTGAACAAGGCAAGTTTACAGCTATGCACATAAACTTCAATTCAGATTTGTGGACAGCAGCATTACCATCCATACCTTGGTCTTTTAGGCAATCTGTGATCCCAAGTTTCCCATAACATCTAAAAAATAAAATTGTCCAGTCCTCAAGTTCTTGCTTTTCTTTTAATTGTGTTATACATTTCTATTTGCAATTCTTCTTTTGAGTTTTACTAGGGAGAGTATACAATATTTGCACATGTGAGTCTGGTTTATTTTGTTTATAAGTATATCTTCAAGTGACATCCACTTAAATATGAAGGCTTTGAACTTATCATTCTTTGAAGCTGAGTAATACTCTATTGTATAAAAATACATCTTTTTCAACCATTCCTCATGTGACAGGCATCTTGGTTGTTCCCAAGATTTGGCTATCACAGATTGTGCTGCTACAAACATAGGTACACATATATCACTATGATATGATGTTTTCAGTTCCTCTGGGAAAATTCCTAGTAGTGGTATAGCTGGCTTGAATGGCATTTCCAGTCCTAGTTTCTTAAGGAGTCTCTGCACTAATTTCCACAATGGTTGTACCAGGCTACATTCCCACCAGCAGTGCAGAAGGGTTCTTTTTCCCCACAACCTCTCCAACATTTGTTGTTGGTTGATGTTTTTATGATACCCATCTCAGTGTTGTTTTAATTTGCATTTCATGGATGACTAGTGATGTGGAGCATTTTTTCATATGTTTATTCACTTGTTTAATTTTGTCCTCTGAGAAGTGTGTACTCATCTCAGATGCCCATTTCTGGATTGGGTCTTTAAATTTAGGGGCCCTGATATTTTTTAGTTCTTTATAAATTCTAGAGAGTGGACCTTTGTCTGAGTGCTTATGAGTTAGGATTTTTTTCAAAAGTTGTGGATTTTCTTTTCATTTTGTTGGTAATTTCTTTTGAAATGCAAAAACTTCTCTGTAACAGGTGCTCGCAGTTGTTAATTCTTTCCAGTGTTTCCCGTAGGAATACATGTTTGTTCAAGGAGAAACACTGAGAATCATGAAAAAGGCAAGACAATTTACTTATACACACTAGATGGGTAAGATGATGATTCTGAGAAAAATCAGGAGATTTTTGAAACTAGCATTAAGTGGTAGGATTCTCACCTGAGCTAACTATATATGTTGATACTTGAACCAAGAAACTGCACTGAATTTAACAAAGTATAGTAGAAGGATCACACTCCAAATGCCTGTCATTCTGGTCTTCTAAATATGTACTTCTTGTCAAGACATACCAGCTATTACTATACTGCCCTTTTCTAAAGGGCAGTAAATGAAAAATAAGACAAAAATGTCACAAGACAGTCCTGCTACAATGCTACTATGCTGTATATGGATGGATTTCTAAATATCTTTGTAAATATATGTAGGTGTTCATTCCTATTTTAAAATTTTTTTTCTTCATATTCTATATGGACTTAGAGTTTAGTATCAATACTTGATGGAAAATACAAGTTCCATGTCATGCCTATGATATCTGATATTTAGACTAATGGTGTGGGTAAACTCAACTGCATATGTTGCAGGGCAATAATAAACTTCCTTCTGGAGAGTTAACAACCTAAGTTTGCATATCAAAAATTGGAGAAAAAGAAAGGCTGCAAAGTCAGCCAACATTTTGGCCCCAGCCTTTCAAGGTCAGTGAAGACTTGGGACATAGGAAAATTTGTACTATAACATCATGTAACTCAGTCCCCAAATTTTCTGATCAAGATTATGTAGTTACAAAGGAATGGGACTGTTAATGTATTGTGTGCTTAAGGAGAGTCACATGGAGAGAAAACTTTCTCTCAGGCTTCCACAGAGAGCAAATTGGTCAAGCAATGGCCATGACTCACCCACAAGGCTGACATTGGCAGGGGATCTACAAAGAGCATTATACAGGGTTACAGGATAAACCCTGAGGGTACCTGACTGACCTTATCTGATACAAAGGTTACATTTCTTGTTATATAGGTCTTACTTTAACTAGGTCTTAACCATCCAGCAGAAAAGTATAAAACTGGAGGCATATAAAGTCATATTAATATACTGAGCTGTGAATGTCTCAAGTCAACAACTTCTCTGGATAACCCACTTCTATTGTGGACTGCTGATCTGTGTTGGATTGTTTTATTTAAGAAAAATCTATCTATCTGTCTGTCTGTCTGTCTGTCTGTCTGTCTGTCTATCTATCTATCTATCTATCTATCTATCTATCTATCTATCTATCTATCTATCTATCTATCAAATTAGCCATCCATGTTTTGAAAATCTGTAACATATGTATTGTTGTATATTATCATGTTTATGTCATTTTTCTATTTGTTTTTGCTTCTATTTTTCACTCTTCAAGTTAAAATACAAATAAATGAATTTAAAAAGTAAAATAGAATTGGACAAGAATCTATTATATACAGACTAAGTGTCTCAGTTACTCTTCTCTCCTTGCTGGGACAAATGCCTGACACCCAAAATGAAGGAAAGGTTTATTTATCTCATAGTTCGTGGAGGTTTCGGTCCCTACTCAGCTAGGTCCAAAGCTGAGTGGCACATGACAGAGAGCAAGCTTTCAGGGTGGCAAAGAGCAGAGAGCAGAGGGAGTCAAAGTGGCTGGGCAGGCTAGCCTCCTTCTATTATAATGCAAATTACCTGCCCCAGGGAAGGTGCAGAACCCACACCCACAATAATCAATCACAAACTCTAGAAGCCACCCATGACTGCATGAGGCTTTTTTGAGGGGGACAACTAGACACAAAAACATAACGCTAAGTCTATTCAATATAATATTATGTAATTCAATGAAATGAAAAGCTCTGGGGCAAATTATAAGGCTTCTTGATCCTCATATTGAGGTAGAGCATTTAGAGATCTCCCTGTAAAATACTCTGGCTTCACATTGATGCCTGATAAAAATGTTTTACAAACCAGCTGTTGTAGTAACCACACAGTAAAATGTAAGCAAAATTTATGTGAGGGCAGTTTGTTGTGGGATGTGTGGACTCTACTTCAGAGGGCAAGCTACTACATTTAATTGTCAAGAAGGCAGAATATTTTAGCACTCTGGTAATCTGACTTGGTGGATTAAGCCATTCAAACTTGCTCATTACTAATACCTAAAAGGCTGGGTTTAGGCCCAGAGATAAACCAGAAATTTGGTTAGAAAATAAGACCTTCAAGAAGATTAATTGAACGAGGGTTATTCTGTGTGAAGCATAAAAAGCTAATGAAAAATTTATTAGTTGTCTGTTCATAGCTTTGTTGCTTTTTCAGGTTAAAACAATATATGTTTGTATAAAATATTCAACTGAGACAGAAATGTGTGTGTAGAGTTATGGGCTACTGTCTTCTAGCAGTGATCTCTGATGCAAACTCTCTGCATATTCTTTTCTACTTTCCCCTCTGTACTTATCAAAGTGTTCATACACATTTTAATTGATATTTATTCTCAGTCCAGATCTACTCAGATTGGTAGAGGAGGATGGAGAAGGAAAAAAGGAGAGGTATCACATTCAGTACAGATCTGGAAAAAACAAACAGTAAAAGGTTTTACAAGCATTTCTTTCTATGAGTGACATATTGGGTAGTAAATAGGAAGAAAAGTTGTGTCATTAAGATTGTGGGAAACACAGAATCTTTCCTTACTCTCTGTATTTCCAGTCTAAGTGGAGAAAGTGAAGGTGGAGCTCATACAACACAGGAGACTTTAAGTCACCTCTTTGCTCCTACAGCTGAAGTTCAGGTGTCCAACCCTCTACATTCTTACCTTCTGTCTCCACTGTCTACCTCTCAGAAGCTAGAGCCCTACATATTCCTTGTGGTTAGTGCCAGTCTGGGTGATAGCTCAGTAGAATAAGTGCTTGTCTGGCAAACACAAGGGCCTGAGTTCAAATTCTGGGTCCAAAAAAAAAAAAAAAAAACACAAGATATATTTTTAAAGTCTGCTGAGAGAAGGGTTAGATGCCATTTTCACAAAAACTTCTCTCCCAATTTTTGGTATATTGAACACAGCATAGTAAGAAACTTTTCAGGACATCTTAAAATCATGAGACAACCCCTGGAGGCTGACACACTTGAAATAGAAAGCCCAGAGACAGGAAGGGTTTGGGCCCCTCAAAGCAAGCCTGAGCAGCATCAACAAAGCCAGAACCACATAGCTCTAGATGTCATAGTGCTGGAAAAGTAGCCCTGATTATTTAAGCTTCTGTCAATTTGAATTTCTGCTCTGGTAGTTGTAAGCATGTCTCACTGACATGATGTCAAAGCCACTTCTGTTATTTGCCTGGGCAACCAGTGGATAGAATCCTAGTGTCAAGATCTTTAGGAATCGGAACCAGACTTTTCCCTTGTAGACATAAGAAACATATCCAGTAAAATCTTTTTCTTTATCTCAGAAGCCTATTAGAGCATGACAACAATTTTCTGTGTGGGTGTTCTGCCATTGAAAAGACATGCAAAAGAGGTAAAATAATCCTAAGAATATCAGAGAATAAATATTAGAGTTGTGTGGACTAGTATTTTATAGGGACCCAGAAGAGAAACCAATCTGAGTGAAAAGAGCTAGTTTGGCCACTGTGTCCAGAAATGTATTTCTCTCAAAAAGTACTATCCAATGAGCTCGAAAAGCAGCCACTCAGGTTCCTGCTCATTGAGGCAGTCATTTAAAAAGCCCGGAACATGTTGAGAGCCTGGGTTTCAATCTGTCGCTTTGTAGCTAGGAGTCTTCCAGAGATCTCAGCACTTTGTGTTGTTACCTTATATGGAAAGTGGCTGGAACAGTGGTAATAGTAGCACCTATTTCAGAGGATTTTCACAAGAATCAAATAAAGTGTCACATACACATTTTTTAAAAACAAAAGTCCATAACCTGCTGCTGATCATGAAAAAAAAAAGTGCTCAGTAGTGTGGACAACTACTGTACTTAATATTTTCTGCCTCATAGTTCTTAAAAGTATTTTAGGGAGAACTTTAAAAAAAAAAAAAAGCCAGGTGCATAATATTGTAGTGTCCTTTCTGCATTTTTTAAAATGTATTTGCTACAAGGTCTAGAGGGTCTCCTTACACAGATTTGATTCCCAGTGCTCCTTCCTGTATTTCAGCCACCCAAGTGCGGAAAATACAGGCATGCATCACCATGCCCAGCCTCATTTGCTGTCTCAGCACGCCCCAGAGGCAGGGCCAGCACAGCACACCCGGGATCAAACCCCAGTCCCTGCGTCTGCCTGAGCAGGAGCTTTGATCTGCTGAGCTATCTGACCTGCATTTTTCAACTAAGCTTAGTTAATGCTTTTATAGGTAATTGCTTTTGTCTGGCTTTCATATAATCTAGTTGTTCTCTTAAAAGATATAAAGACTTTAGAGAAAAATCCACTGACTTTACCTGAAAATTCATCTTGAACTGGCTTTACAACTGCCCACGGGACTCGGCCATAGGTGCATTCTATGGAGAGCAGCCTATTATTCAAACTGCTCATAGGAAAGCAGGAGCAATGGGAATAAATCTGTTTGTCTTCTCTTACTGAGCCCTTCTTTCAGACACAACTGCTCCAGGGATTCCCCCCAAGCCCTCAGCTTCCCTGTTTTCAGCCCCTACCTTATCTTCCTCTTTTTGAATAATTTTGTTTCTATGGGATTTGGAGGTCTTAGAGAAGGCCAGATATCTGTAAGGAGACAGAAAAGGACCTTCTTTCTCATCTGTGCCACAAGGGATGTTCCTGGAGAAGCAGAGAACAAGCAGCCAGAAACGCTTTGTAACATTTTATAGTTGTGTAGTACAGCACTGTAGTAAACATTCAGAGTGCTTTCTTAGCATTGCATCTATGAAGTCCCCTTTAAACTGATCTTATTCCTATTCTGTGCATAAATTTCTTGCTCAAGCCAAATTCTTTCATTTGTAAATACTGGACCTGAGAACTTAACAACCCCTCCAATACCAAAAGGTGTTTTCATAAACATATGTGTATAAAGCATACAGGAATAATACAGGTTGTTAGCAGGTAATGGAGCTGTTGATTTTTACATTTTATATTCTGAAGCCTGAGCTGTACTTTCCATGGGGTCAAGGTGGTGCTATATTTTAAAAGTAGCAACACTAACCCTGGCATGTCAGATTAAATAATGCTTATGACGTGCTACACATTCCAGTAAGCACATTATGTGCTCATCACAACTCGAGGTGGCACAGCACATTATTAATGACATCCTACAAATAAGGAAACGAGACAGGGAGGACAGTGCGAACAGAGCTGGCATTCAAGTACTGCCTTGGAAGTGACAGATGGTCATCAGAAAGCTCAAATTGCTTTCAGAATTTTCTCATTGGTTTCAGCAAATAGTATAAAACATGAGCCCTCCCTTGGTAAACAGAATGTATTGGAGTTATTGGAACCTTTTTCTATATGACTTCGTGTTGCCGCCATGAAGCCAGGATTAAGCTGTGCTTTAGATGCAGGTGAAGATGCAGAGAAAGGGATGACATTGTCAGGAAATAATCTACAGCAGTCTTCCTTGCATGTGTCCCAGGTAATAACACTGTGGCTACTGAACTTGTTTGCCCCTTGTAAGAAAGAGAAATAGATTTGTGTAACTGTATGGCTTTCTGACCTACTTAACTGCCTGGAGAAAAATGTTTGGCCAAACTTTGGCATTCTCTCCCAAGTTGTCAGATGCACAGAGCAGGGTAGATTTGGCTGCGAAAAGAACAAAAGTTTGTTTACTTCAAGTGAACATGGAGCTCTGATAGGCTCTTTCAATGAAAATGCAAAACAAATATGTGTCTTATTTACATTAAGTGCATCTTATATTTTGGCTGTAAGTAAGTTTGGATGGAAGAGTAATGTGAGTTTCCAAAGATATCTCACAAAACTCTGAGATATTTTAGTGTACACATTGAGATGCAGTTGAGTATCAGTAGAGGAAAGATGCAAAGATGAGTATCTCCTCCAAGTTCCAGTCCTCCAAGGTCAACTCTGTCTCCACATTTCCATGTGAACACAGAAGATACCTCAAATTAATATTAAAAACCTCTTAGTTTCCTCCCACCATTAACCTATTGCCACTCCACTCTTCTCACACCCATTAAGAAATCCTGAAAACTCTGCCTTTGAAACCCATCCTGACCTGACCATGTGACTACCACTCTGACTTCAGCCAATGCAATCCATGCTGGGAAGAACTGCTCCTAAAACTGTCATCTGACCTGCCCTTGTGCTGCTCCTTAACAAGGCCCCCATTGGCTCAGGTCTCAGGGCCACTGCATTTAGTGTCTCTTCTTTCCCCATGACTTATTCTCTTGGTTTCTTCTGTTCTCCACTCAAATGCCATTTATCAAAGGTTTCCCTGATACTGTGGATAGATATTTCATTTCCATCCTACTTTCACCTCCTTTTCTTTTTGTCCCACTTTGCATTAGTTTACCTACAGTACTACTTACCTCAGCATCTAAAATACCATGCACTTATTTAATTACTGTGTGTCTCTTTCAGCTAGATGACAAGCCCAAGTGTCGTGCAAGAACTCTGTTCTGTCTCATGTTCAATACCAGCACCTCGAACAAAACCCAAATCAGCATAAGAACCCAGTAAAGATCTGTGACATGAATTGCTTACCTAGTATAAGATGGGTGGGTTGTTTGCTTTTATATTTTGATAATGCTCAAACCATGGGGGCTACAATGAATGTGATCATTACATATATAAAAATGGTACCAATAAACATAATAGTTTTTTAAAACACCCAGAGATAGCCATGTTGCAAGACTTCAGAGGACGCTAAAGCTGGATTGGAGTGTTTGAAGACCCAAGAAGATCCTACCATACATCTTACCTTCCTCTCCCTTTGTATGTTTGCCTTATTTTTCTCTTCTTATTAGCTGGCTTTCCTCCCACCAATTCACAAGTTGCTATATTCCTCATTCAAGAGATCACCCAGTTCTTGAACATGGGCTCTGGGATTCTGTGTCATGGTCACATGCCAGAGTGGCTCTTAAGATCTCATGTTGAGGTCCGGAAGATGGCTCAGTGGAATAAGCGCTTCCTTGGCAAGCACTAGGGTCTGAGTTCAATCCCTGGTTCCACCGGAAAAAATAAAAAAAAAAAAGATCTCACGTGGTTCTTTTCCAAACATGACTTGTGCTATAAAATGTTTCTAATCCTGGCCCTGGAAGAGATGACCTCTGGGCCTATGAGTTCTTTCTTCAGTAATAGAAACATTTACTTGATATTGCAAGTGATAGCAAAGTTAATGCACACGTGTGCTGAGTTTCTCAGAAACAATTTAATGTCATGGTTTTACTGAAAAACCTACAACATGACAGAAATTTCTAGGAATGCTTGAGAATGGGTGAAAACTAAACAGGTACAAGAAAGAGGGTGTATAGGGTCTCACTACTCAGATAGGCCTCCTACAGATCCTCCTGTTTTTAGCCTCTCAAGTGTTGGGATTACAGGCATGTACCACCAGGTCCTGTCTCCATTGCTATCTCAGTGCGCCCCCAGCAGCGGGGCTGGCATGGCATGCTGGGTGGTCCCTGAGTCTGCCTAAGCAGGCACTTTAATCCAATGAGCTATCTGGCCGACCCTACTCTGTATTTATAGAAAAAGAGTCAGTTCTTTGATTTTCAGAATGTTATTAAAAGGTTATCTTTCTCTGAAATGTCTGAAATATCCATCATCCTGGTCATTAACATTTCAGTGGGATTTATTAAGCAAGAAGTATTCATTTCAGATGTTAGAACATATTTGGGAAAGAAGTTGTATGTCAAACAGGATTAGAAAATGGCACAGCTGTGATAAATCTTAACCAGGCTCCTTTAACCTTGGTTAGTTTTGTGTTTTTAACATTTATTTCTTGTTTTCAAGGAACATCAACTATTATTCTATAGCTTCACCCTTCTTCTTCTCAGAGACTTCATTATGCAAAGACTCAGTGTAAATAATCTTGAGGGCGTGGTGTGCATGGATTCTAAGCTTCAGGAAAAACATGGAATCTTATGTTTTGGGGAAAGTTTTTATCATCTTTTACCAAATAACAACATGAGTAAGAGATTGCATGTAACCATATAAGAAAGAGGGAGAGTTAGCCTTATAAAGAGTCACATATACGGGGCTGGCCAAATAGCTCAGCGGATTAAAGCACCACCTTAGGCAGACGCAGCGCTTGCATTTGGTCTTGGCATACGCTCAGTCCCCGCCCCCAGGGCACGCTGAGATGGTGATTGATACTGGGTATGATGGCGCATACCTGTAATCTGAGCTCTTAGGAGGCTGAAGACAGAAGGATCACTATGAGTCCGATCTACGTAGTGAGACCCTATAGACACTTACTAAAATACTAAAACACACATATACACAAAATAGTCACATCTGGTTCATTTCATTCACACTTCTGCATGACATACACTGAACTGTATCTGTTCATTGGATTGCATTATTCAGAGCTGAACATGTCTGTATTTCACTTTTCCTTCAGAGAAAAAGGGAAGACAAACAATAGCAGTGCATTTCACTTGCATTCTCAAATTACTTTGTTTCCTCTAGGCTACTAATGTATAATTCTCCAAGATCTACCAGTGGTGGTAAACCTGTGGCATCTGTGTCACAACCAGCTTTTGCTATCATTGAGAGCTCTAGGATTTCACCAGACTTCTGGGAAGATGGGGGAGCGCTGAGCGGCAGAGAAAGAGCCTCTCAGACAACTGTTGCCATCTGGACACTGGGCAATACAGCAATGTGGGAAGGACAAGGGGGAGGTGGGTCATCTGGACCTGGAAAGATCTAAGCCCATGTGGAAAGCAAAGGGAGAAACCTGAATGAGGAAGGCAAAGGTAGTGGCTAGAGACTTCTCCCTAACTGCGGCTCACTGCGCTGGAGGAATGGTGGAACTCTAGAAACACTCAGTGACTGCTGGCGACCCCAGAGCCCTCCACAGAGAGACACAACAACTGAGTAAAGTGAAGAGCTGTAGAAGCTGGAGGTGAGTGCTGAGGGCTTGTTCATCCTGTGGGAGAAGGGACTGGCCCAGAGCATCCTAGAGAAGGGTCCCTCTAGAGGCTCCCAGCTGAGTTGAAGTCGGCAGTAGGTGCTCTGAGCGTCTGCCCTCAACCTTGCTGAAATTATCCACTGACGGACCTTAAAGCTCCTGGGTTTGCTGGGTTAAATTAAAATGGATCTGGGGTCTGTCTCCGTGCATTACCTAACCTGGAAGAAGACTCTTCTTGTTTCCTCTTTCGCTTTTATTGTTTATTTTTCTTCTTGTTATTGTTGCAAACTTGTTTTTGGTTTTCTTTTCCTGCATTGTTTAATCTTGTTTTTAGTGGGTGTGAACATGATTTCTAGCCTCTCTGTGGCTGTAGTCGTGTGCTGTTCTGCTGTTTCTTCCTTCTCTCTTTCTCTCCTGTCTTCTGCCTCAGTTTCCTAAAGTTTGTGCGATCCACATTCATCCTTTAGCTTTCCTCTAATCTCTTCCTCCTCTTGTACTCTATTTTTTTTTCCCAAATCCCTGTTAAAGTTTCTCCCCTGAGGGTAAGATGGACATATTAAGCACTTATTTATGACATATAATTTTCTATTTTGTTTAGATTTTGTTACATAACAACAAATCTAGTTCAAATGGTTAAAGATGGCCAAGTGTTAGTTACCTCAGTTTGTTATTTTCTAGGCTGTGTTTGATGCCATTGTTATTGCTGACTGCACCACTTTAGCCAAGGTGACACAATAGTTCAAATCAGCTGTTCTTCCTGTATTCCATGACTAATATTGCAAAAAGGACATAGAAAATACTGTGGGCCAGTGCCAAAGAACCAGGGACTGGGCCCAGCAGACAACAGCTTCTCATCTCTAACTCTGAAGAGGTAGGGTCTCAAATCCCAAAACCTACCTACACCTGGAAGATATCTCTGAGAAGTAAGTATTCACTTCCCTGTAGTTCTAAATACTAGCAGAGAAACAACTGACCATAGGCAATTTATAGACATCAACCTAGGAAACAAAAAAAAATATTTCACCATAACTAATAGGCTGTTGCCTCTACTGGTCACCATAACCACATAAGATGGTAACACAGAGACTCCCAAAGTAACCTAGGAAATTAGTGTCTTGACTCCTGCAGTGACTCAGTTCTTTTGTGGCTTTTAATGAAGTTTAAGCAACAGCTTTTTAAAAACAAAATAAAACTCTTTTCTCCCAAACAGCATTACATTATTAAAAATTTTAAGGTGGAATTTGTTTCTTGACAAACAAAGATTAACATTAAACTACATGCCTCTAATCTCAGTTACTAGACAGGCCAAGGGAGGAATACCACAGGTTTTATACTAAACTGGAAACTTACCAATTCATTGTTTAAAAATAGGAAAACAAAAGAAGAACACTGAGTGTGTAGCTTAGTGCTCCTTTGGGGGAGAAAAGCAAAAGAAGAATTAAAGTATATGATTATAGCTATTGTTCTATCAAAATAGTAAAAGAACAGTGACAAAATACAATTTGTGTGACTTGGGTCCACTAAGAACAGATGATTGTAAATTGTATTACTGCAAACATGTACTAATACAAATTTAAAACTTACAAAAAATAGCATAAAGCATGGAGACTATAGGTATATATATATGTATATGTGTATGTATATGTATATGTATAGGGTCTCTCATCACCCCTGTTATTTTTCCTCCTTTGTGTGTCTTGTACATTTATATCAAATGAAAGCAATGGAGATTTAAACGTAACTTACAAAAAGCAACAGAAATCTCTTAGCTGTGTAGTCGCACAAGGTGATAAAATTAGAATGTGTCGTGATATCTACTGATGTGTTTCACATAGAAGATAATTTAAACTATAAAAAGTTTCATCTTCTTTTAAATCTCTTGTTACCAAGTAAAGGGTGTTTTATAGAGTACTTAGAGTGCTATCAAAGTGCTGAAAGTATAATTTTGTGCCACTCTCTCACATGGTCATTGCTAGTGGATTTAATCTAGTGGTTTCTGCGATTTAATCCCTGCTTATTAGCTGTATATTGCTCCAAATCATCTCAAGAAATTAAAACATTTTAATTTATATATTTATGGGATTCAGTTTCAATACTAGTAAACAAGGTAGAATGATTAAGGTCATTGGTAGAACTATTACCTCAAACACTTATCATTTTCATGTGTTAAAAACATTAAAAATCCTGTCTACTATTTTGAAATATTGAAATAATTGTTGTTAACTACAGTTATTCTGGTGAGCTACAGAATATTAGAAGTTTTTCCTTTTAACCACCTACTTCCATATGCCATTGATCATCTTTTTTTGTTGTTGTTGTTCACCAAACACCATGTGCTCCCTGGCCTCTGGTAATCAGTCATAAAGGTTTTACTTCAATGAAATAAAAATTTTCACTTCTTCTACATGTAAGTGAGAAAACACTGAATTTGTTTCTTTCTGTGTCTAGTTTGTTTTTCTTATATAATGTCTTCTAGCCTCATGCAGGGTGCTGCAAAGGACAGAATTTCATCTATTTTATGGCAAAGCAGTACGGTGGATCTGGATATGTGCAAAATATTTTATTATGAACTGGTGTTGAATTTCATACAACTTTTTTCTCCATCTAAAAGAAAATCTTCATTGGTCATTGTGTTCAATTATGGTACTAGATTTCTAATTCTGATCATCTTTGCTAACATACAGTAAATGTAACTCAATTATGTTTTAAAATAAATTTACTTTGTTATCATGTATGCATCTATGTTTCTAAATGAGATTATTGCATAACTTTTATGCCATATACCATCCTCATCTTAAATTTTATTTTATTTTTCCAGGCATGTGCACTAAACTGATATCACAGAATTTCAACTTCATCTTTTAATAATTATATAGCATTTCAGGAACTTTCTTTAGGACTAAGGAATGGTTACAACACACTACATTCAGAAATAATTATTGTATTTCTTTTTATATTGAAGGAAGTGTTAAAAGAAGTAAAAGAAAGTTTAGGGTCTCTGGTTCTCACTTTGTAAATTATTGACTGTAAGGTATGATGAAAAATATCATGAATGATTCTATTAAAAAGATACAACATGATTTAAGATACTTCATCATTGATCACCCTCAAATTCCACACAGTTACTTCACGTACACTTATTCTATGTGTCCCACAACTATCTGAAGCAGTTTTAAGGCCTGACCTGATAGTTCAGTGGACTAAAGCACCTCCTTAGGCAGAGTGCAGCAGCTGGGGTTCAATCCTTGGCATGCTGTGCCGGCCCCGTCCAGGAGGTGCACTGAGGTAGTGATTGAACCTGGGTGTGGTGGTGCACACCTGTAATCCCAGGAGCTGGAAGGCCACTAAGCTCACTGCTATACCTCCAACGCCACACAATCCCAGGACTTGAAGGCTGAAAACAGAAGAATCACTACTAGTCTGACCTATGTAGTGAGACCCTGAACACCCTGCAGACCCTGTCCTAAATACAGGAAAAAAAAATTGAAGCAGTTCCTGAAGGTCCCTTTTGTGTCTCTAGTTGCACTCTTGTAACTGCCTCCACGTCTGAGCCCATTAAAAACATTTAAATTTCATGATCATTCTTTCATTGGGGAAAGACTAGAAGTGCAGGGTGCAAGACCCAAGGCGTAGTGTAAATTAGGAATCAGAGGAGTATTCTAACCAGCCTATATTTCAGTAGGCTGCATGGCACTTGGCAATGGAATTCACCATGTTTTTTTTTTTTTTTTTTATCATACCTAACTATGATGCTGATAATGAAGAAAGACTCAGAATTGCTCAGGAAGTAGCAAGAAGATGGGATAAATGTGCTATAGTGAGGAGTGTATTTTGAAAGGGCTGTTTCACTGTCATAAATTTTTAAATTTGAGGCAAGACCTGTTTCACTGTCATAAATTTTTAAAATTTAAATTTTCTCTGTATAGTTTGATCACACTTTGTACTTGGCCTTGGAAATACCATGATTTTACAGTGAGTACATTTAAAAAACTTGTTATTAAAAAAACGTGTTATTATAAGTATATGAGACAGACCAATAAAACACATGAAGATAAACTGGGTAGGAAACTTTGTTGGCCCAGGACATAATATACAGTCAATAAATTAAAAGTGATAATTATTTTTATTTTCTTCTTTTAGTTTCAAAGCTGATTAATAGGACAGTTTCAATAATTAAAACATTGTACATTGTTATTTTCTTAGTGGTTATCCATAGTACAAGAAGCAGATAGGATATCCTAGCCAAACACCATCACTACAAATCTTCTCATTGAGTTCAGCGATAGTAACTGTATATCTATCCTAACTATTCTGTATATACAGATACAAAATGGTCCTTCCTTTGTAACCCCTTTTATGTTTAGTCCTGTCAGAGATGGGTATTCCATTGGCATCTAAATACTATAAGTGCGTGAATTCAGCAAAACAATCCAACACAGTCCAGCAGTCCACAATAGTAGTGGGTTATCAGAAGTTGTTGACTTGACCCATTCACAGTTCAGTATATTAATATGCTTTACTTTATATACTTTGTTTTTATACTTTTCTGCTGGATGGTTAAGACCAAGATAAAGCAAGATGTATACAACAAGAAATGTGACTTTTGTATCAGATAAGGTCAGTCAAGTACCCTCAGGGTTTATCCTGTAACCCTGTACTACACTTTTAGATTCTTTGTCAGTGTCAGCCATGTGGATGAGTCACAGCCATTGCTTGACCAGTTTGCTCTCTGTGGAAGCCTGAGAGAAAGTTTTCTCTCCATGTGACTCTCCTTAGACACACTATAGATCATTGATCACATTTCTCTGTGGCTCCATAATCTCCTTGATCAGAAAATTTGAGGCACAACTGAGTTCCATGATGTTATAGTACAGGTTCTCCTATGTCCTGAGTCTTCTCTGACTTTGAAAGGCTAGAGCCAAAATGTTGGCCGACCTTGCAGCCTTTCCATTTTTCCAACTTTTGATCTGCAAACTTAGGTTGTTAACTCTCCAGAAGAGAAGCTTATTATTACCCTGCAGTTTGTTATCTGTCTAAATAGCAAACATTGTAGGCATAACATGGAACAGGTATTTTCCATCAAGTATTATGATATTAAACTTTATGTCATTATAGAATATGAAGAAAAATTTAAAAAGAGGAATGAACACTTACATATATTTACACAGATATTTAGAAATCTATCTATATACAGCATTGTAGCAGGACTGTTCTGTGACTTTTTTTCTTGTGTCTTATTTTTAACTTAGGTAATTATTTTTAAATGCTACAAAGCAATTCAGCTCCTGGTTATACTTTAGCTAAGACCAAGTAGAAAGGCAATTGAAATTGGAAGCAGAAAAATTTGGATTAGAAATCAGTTCTACTACCAAGTAGTAGTTTGACTTTAGGAAACTTCAGTTTCAGATTTTTAATTAATAAAATAAGAGGACTATACTGTATAGGTTGTTCTAGCAGTGCTATCATTAGTCATAGTAAATGTTTGAATTTTGGGTCTCTAGGCTGGAGGTGGATTGTTCAAAGAGTTTGGCAAGAAGCTCCTTCCACCCCTAAGTCTTATGATTGCTTTCTAACTCTACCTCTTGTAGTCTATTCATATTTTACAGTTTATGCTTAAAACATGAACCATGGAATCATTATAGCTGACTTAGGAAGTAGGGTCTGGTTGGAAGATATGGCTCCCTAGAAGGCGGCGGGGGGGGGCTGGATGACCCAGAGTGGCATGTCATCCTTCCTAGTTTCCCTCTTTTCTTTCAGCTTCTTGAATGATAGGAGAGAAATTTCCTTCTCCAGTAGGCTTTTTCACCATGCTGTTTCTTTTTTTAAAATGATTTAGTACATGGTCTACAGGGTCTCACTTTGTAGATCAGACTCCCAAGTGCTGGGATTAAAGGCATGCACCACCACACCCAGTCTCAATCTCCATCTCAGCACACCCTGGGGCAGGGCTGGCACGGCACACTGGGGATAGAAACCCTATCCCTTGTGTCTGCTTAAGCAGGTGATTTAGTCTGTTCAACTATGTGGCCTCACTGTGCTGTTTGGAAACACCTGGGGTGTTGGCCAGAGAAGCCCTAGAAATCTGTAAGCTGTGCTTTAGAGGAGGTTTTTGTTGGAGCTCATAGAAACAGAATGCTTATAGAAATGCAGACAGGAAAACCAGGCTCAGAAAGCTTCAGTCTGGACACAATGGGCAGTTGGATTTGAGACCAGTTTTGTTAAGTCCTGGCAGAAAATTTGCTCACATTTTTCTCTTGACTCAGACTTTGGAAGGAAACAGATCAAGGGCAGCAGACTAATTTATCTGGTGCAGGAAAATTTAAGGGAGCACGGCGTTCAGGCTGTGGCATTGGCATTGCTTGTGCCTTTTAGCCCAGTTTGTACTGAAAATCAGAAGAAAACAGGTCATTGGAAAAGTTTTCATTTTCACCAGAAAGGAAGCATCTATAAAGTTGGAACAGAGGGGCTTTGTTTGTTGAAAAGATTAGTGTTAAATACTGGCTGTGTACTGTGAATCAGGACATCTAGAAAGATAGTTTCAAATCATTTCAAGAATCAAGAAAGGGGAAAAAAACAAACAAACAAACAAAAAAACAGGAAGATCTCACCTTTCACTGACTTAATGGTAAAAGAATGTGAATTTCCTTTGATAAAAGAGCCCCAGGGCATCTTGTTCAAGAGTGTCTACGTAGGGAAATTGTTCCCCAGGTTTCGATCCCCCCTATGATCAGCCATCCAGGCACAAAGAAGCCTCTGAAGCCATGATCTAAGGGGGCCAGAATGTTTATTGAGCTTTTGTCAGACTTTGGCATTATCCATATTATTTTGACTTAATGTGTATAATATAGGCTACAAGGATTATGAAGTCAGGGAGGCTTCTACCCAGATGTCAGAAGGCTTGTGTGCATGGGAAGCTGGGACATGTGCACACGAGACAACAGAGCATGAATCTGTGCATTGGAAATCAAAAGTTAAGTGCTGACCCCAATGAGCTAGAGATGTCAGAAACATGGATTATCTACTGAGAAGAGCCATGGGCAGTACGCAAAGTGCCCCCTAAGAGAGTCCATGTAGTCTGTAACAAGCAATGCCACTAGGGAGAGGGTCTCTCAAGCCCTTTGGAGTTTATATCTTTCTGCAGCTTGCCCTGGGTCACAACCATGGAATTTCAGGTTTAATGTTTGTCTCATTGTGATTTGTTTTTCTCTTTAGGTCACATTCCTTTCTATTCCCCTAGTTATCTCTTTGGGAATTTTTAAATTGTGCCATTGTATGCGGGAAGTGTTTAACTTCCTTTTAGATTTTCACAGTGGCCCACAGCTGAGTTTGCTTGGACTAAATGCTTTTTACATAAAATTATGTGCGTGAGTCTGTTAAGGACCAGGGATAGAATATTATGTTTTAGACATAGACTATCTCCCAAAGGGCCTCATGCACTCAGAGGCAGGGCCCTTCGTGTAATCATGCAGGTACTATAGTTACCTTGCAGTTAGGAGGTGGGGCTTGGTTGGAAGAGGTCTTTTCCTAGGGGCATGACCTGGAAGGATACATGGATGTCTGTCCCTTAACTCTCTGATTCCTGGCCTGTGTCATGTGAGCAATTTTCCTTTTCAACAGGCCTCTCTACCAGGCCATTTCTGCCTTGGAGCCACTCAACTATTGGCTGGAATATGAACCAACAGAGACCTCCCCTCCTTTAAGCTTTTTAAAAGTTATAAATAGGTTATTTATTTTTATTTTATTAGTAGACATTTTCAGTATGTAGTTTTACATCCACCTTCAGGAGTACGTATGTATACTTATCATAGCTTCATTCTTTTTAATCTCCTTCCCTGCCCCTTGGCCCTCCCTCCTCTGTCTGGAAACATAAGAATTGCTTTCACTGTGGGCAGTTCGTCCGTGTGCACAGCACATCGCAGTTCTTTCCACATCTGCCTTCTTCCCAGTCCCACCACCATTTCTTATTCCTCTTCCCATTTACAAAAGATTTATCTCCCTGTTCCCCCATCTGTCTCTCATTTTTCTCTATACTTCATTTGTAGTTTGGATTTCTGATGTGACAGAAACCATATGGTCTTTAACCTTATTTGCTGAATCATTTCACATAACATTATAGTTTCAAATTGCATCCATTTTCCTATAAATGACTCAAGCTTTCCTGTCCTCGTAGCTGAGTCATGTTCTATTGTGTATAAATACCCATCTTATTTATCCAGTTGTCTGCTAATGGGTATTGGCTGTTTCCAACATTTAGCTATTATGAGTTGTGTTGCTGTAAACATCGGTCTGCCTGTGTGTATTGCTATAATACGATGTCTTAATTTTGGAAAGATGCCTAGAAGGGGAATAGCTGGTTCAAGTGGAATTTCTAAATTTAGTATTTTTGAGGGAACTCCATACTGCTTTCTGTAGGTACTGCTAGTTTACATTCTCACCAGCAGGGCAGGAGGATTTCTTTTTTCACGGAAGCTTACCGGCACTTGCTAGTTGATTATAGTTGTTCTTTCTGGTATGAGATGAAATCTCAGCATTGTTTTAATTTGCATTTCTCTAATGGCCACTGATGTTGAATATTTTTCCATGAATTTACATGGTCCATTTTGTGTTCTGAGAAATGTCTATGCCTTTGTGTTGCCTATTGTTTGTTTGTGTATTTTTTATCTGGGGTATTTGATACTTTGAATTTTTTTAGTTCTTTACATATTCTAGATATTAATTCTCTGAGGTGTAGGTGTCCAAGTTCTTCTCTTTTGTAGGCTGTCTCTTTGTTTCCTTTTCTATGCTTCCTTTAAGTTTTGGTTATTGGGTCTCTTTGTCTTGATGGTAAGAAAGTTAACTGAATTAATAACCTTGCATTGTGTAGGTGATCAAGTTTCTTTCCTGTATATAACTCAGAAGTGCACAACTTTCAGGTGTTCTTTCTGTACTAGTGAACTGGAATTGTGTATGCATAATCATTCCTGCCTGAAGAAAGAAGCAAATTGGATGGCTCCACAGGGGACATCCTGGCCATGCTATTCAATGATGATGTCCTCCTAGGTTATACCACAGACTGGAACTTTTTGTCCTTAATTGCTTAGGGCTATGTTTCTTTCCTTGACTTCTTTATAGTTTAAATAATGACAACAGCAACAACCACTCCCATCACCACCAACACCTGATAAGTGGTTGTTGATTTCTTGGCCCTTGCTACCTGTGGCCTTCTGTTATTTCTGTATCCTAATAAATACTTGATTGGATTTATACTGGAAAAGGTAGTTCCTAAAATCTCCTTAATACCCAAAATTAAAGAAATAGAGGGGCTACAAGGATAACCAATATTTTGGCTCTAGCCTTTCAAGGTCAATGAGGACTCAGGACATAAGAGAACCTGTTCTGTGACATCCTATAAATAAGTGGTGTCCCAAAATTTCTGATCAAGCAGATTATGGAGCCACAGAGGAAAGTGATCAGTGATGTAGAGTGTGCCTAAGGAGAGTCACCTAGAGAGAAAAAAATTCTCTCAGGCTTTCACAGAGAGCAAATTGGTCAAGCAATGGCGGTGACTCATCTACATGACTGACACTGACAAAAGATCTATAAGGAGCTGTACATGGTTTCAGGGTAAATCCTGAGGGGATTTGACAGAACTTATCAGATAATAAAAGTTATATTTTTAATTATAAAGGTCTTGCTTTAACTCAGTCTTAACCATTCAGCAGAAAACTATAGCCACGAGGTATACAAAATAAAGCATGTTAATATAAAAGACTCAGGTCAACAACTTCTGACATTGCCAGTTCTGCTGATAACCCACTACTATTATGCACTATTGGACTATACTGGGTTATTTTGCTGAATTCAAGTACCTACAATCTTTAGACTGGCTTCAGGTATGTAAAGGTCCTTTAAAGACTTTTGCAGATATAGCTTCTTTAACTGCAGAGGAACACCCATCTCTGACAAAACAAAACAAAAAAGAGGGATATAAATAAAGGGCTGTTTTGCAGTGAAAAAATATATGTATACACAAGATAGGATATAGGTTTAGCTGCTTTCTTTTAGTTCAATGAAAAGAAATGTTTTCCTGTACTAAAATTGTTCAGACAAGATATCATGTCTACATCTAGTCCTCTGAATAACTACTATGAAGACAATAATATGCAATGTATTAATTATTTTAACTCTCCTAGTAACCTGTTTTGAAACTGTCTCATTTCTATTTTATCTTTTTTTTCATTAAAATGAATAAAGGATAAAAAATAAAAAATGAACTCCCCTAAATAAACTTTTAAGAAAAAATTCTCCTAGAATTAAAATAAAATGGTAAGCTTAATGTTTATCTGAAAAACTGTTTTTTTTTTCTTTCTGAAAGAAAATACAACAGCTAAAAAGTCGTGCCATTATAAAAATCACATCACAAATTTGAAGAATTAAGACTTTAGAATTGTTCTCAGAGTAAGAATAATGATTAGAAATGCATGTATTATTTGTAAATGGTTCCTAAAGTGTAAGCATTCTCTTCTGTAAGGATGAGTGCACAAGGTTAAGATAAAGATTTCCTCAGCCTTCTAAGTGCTGTCAGACATCCCTTTATCATTCTTTTAATAAAGTTGGTGATGTTTTTATGGGGGACCAGGAACAAACACTTTAAAAATTAGATCTGAGAGCCAGGTGTTAACATGATAAATGCTTTATGGTTGAGTTATGAGTGTCATCTATATCTCTTGTCTTAATTAAACACCTCAGTAAATCTTCTGGTGCATCCTGAGTATTCATCAGGAGACATGTTGCTTTAGGAATGATTTCAGCAAATCATACCCTGTTTATCCTCAAGAGACTATCCACTCCCCATTTCAGGAATGGCATGTTCACATTCGCTCCAAAATTGGCAGGACTGGGGTGTGAACTTAGTCAAGGGTGTGCTACAGAGTGATCTCTTAGACCAGAACAAGTCATCCCCGATATGTGTGGGACAGGGAACAGGGTGAGCTGTGGTGATCAACAAGATATATCACTGGGTATTTCTGGTAAGAGAATAGTGAACTTCTCAGTCTCCTTAGCACTTAGTCACTCGGTATCAGTTTTATGTCACTGAAGGTAATTTTAGTGGGGTGACATGACAAATTAGACAGAGCAGCAGCTCATGGCTCTTGAATGGCCACAGAGCCTTACAAGGCTGGCATTTTGTCTTTGCATTTGCCATGAGTCAGGGTGGAATGGTTCTGTACTCATTTTTTTCAGTATCAGTCATTCAAACATTAACTGTTTAATCAAAGAAATGATATGCTTCTTCAGAATTATAAGACCATGCAGTTTCAGCCTCTGAAAATAAGTAGAGACAATTACCTGAATGCTTCTGTGGCCTACAAAACATAGAAATTGCAAATAGTACTTTTACTGTTGCTGTCATCAATAAAACTTAGTTTCATTGTAATGACTATCCAATTTAATACTAATATACAATAGTATATTAAATGCTAGGATATGATGTATGCATTTCAATTATTTATTAACTTGAGAAAATTATGTCTTTAGTAGACCACAAGTTTTTGGTGGGTAGGGGAATAATTGTGTTTTATTCATCGCAGAGTCTAGCAATGAGCAGATATTCAATAAATGTTAATTGAATAAGTGAAGTATTGTAGATCATTTAAAATATGTTAACAAGTATACTTATTATGTGTTACGCTGTGCAAATATCACCCCATTTATTCCTAATTGTCACTATAAAATCCAATTATTTTATTATTTCTGACTCAGGGAACGAAGAGATGTAGGCCTCAGGGAATAAGTAACACGCTTGTTATCATTGTTAGCAAGCACCAGAGCTAGGATTTGAAGTCAGAGTTTCACAGCTCCACAGTGAAGTTATAATTCCCAGTTAAAATGAACACTAAAATACATTTTGAGAAAATGTGTTTTCACCATTAGAAAAAAAGAAACTTGGCAAGTCTACTTTAGGACTAATGATTCTCAGAAACTTGGTTGTCTTAAGATCCTACAAACCTTGGCTCATGAAGCTATTTAGGTACTTAGTTGAAGTTGTTATTCTGTATAAAACAAGTCTGGGCAGATAGGCTTAATAATCTCAAGTATGCATGTGGTGGTGGGGCGGGGCTGAGTCAGAGCTCACCGCTCTTCTCAGAGAGGCCTGACGGATCCTTCTGCCAGCTAGACAACAACATGAGTCAGCCAGGGAGAAACTCCATCCACTGGATTTTATTGACTGAAGTTTGTCATTCTGGTTTTAATTGAAAGATTAAAAAGGAGAAATTGGAACATTCCAGACTTCAATTCCTACATGACTTCAGATTACAAGCTTCAGAGCTTTTTCTTGGGCAAATAAAGAAAGCAAAGCAATCTCAGAAAACATTGCCTTATTTTGCTCCCCTGAAGCTTAATGGGGGTCAAGGATTACAGAGCAGGTGGTTTATTCAAGGTTATCCCAGGAGGCAGCAGGGAGGGAGTGGATAAGTTGGGCAGGGAAAGAAGGGGAGTCAATAAAGAGTTTATTATCAAACAATTACTGCTGATTAAACTGAAGCTCTGGGCGGTTGTAAGGAGATGCTCTTCAGAGAAACAAGGCTCTCATTTGTCTCAGTTGATGGCTACTTCTAAGCCAGTAACTGATGCTTCCTGCTTGCCCTGAATGGGCTGAACTTTTGCCCATGGCCACAGAGCTAATGTTTGTTGTGGAGCTCCCTTAAGCATGGCATGAAGAAGCCCTAAGGAAACACTAGAAGGGCACCTAGTACTAGCCTCAGATAGGGAGGCAAAAATATTAATGCTCAGTCTTGGTCAAAGGAATTTAAAATTTACAAAGAATTTTCTAAACCCACACCTGACCTTAGCTTGGTTCCTGCAACCGCTCAGTGAAGCCAGAAGGGCAGATCCTACTAGTGTTATGTTATAGATGGAGAAATGGAAGCCTGCAGAGGTTAAGAGGTTAAATAGGTTACCCATGGTTATACAGATAACAGAGCTGGCTGTCTTTCTGCAAGAGGAAGGTAACTGGAGCTTGGGAGATGGTTCAGTGCAATGAGCACTTCCCTGTCAAGTGCAAGGGCCTGAGTTCAATCCCCGGTTCTGCCAGAAAAACAAAAAAAAAAAAAAAAAGAGGAAGGTAACTTTTTCAGCAGGATGCAGGCTATGGTGAGCTGAAGCAACTCTAATACTTCAGTGAAACTGAGGGGACTCATGCCACTAGATTTTGCAGTTTTGTAGCTTCATGTTAGAGAAACACAGATAACTGAGATATTAATGACCATTATTTTAGGTACTCAGCATGATGTAAAGGAGTCAGGTATATAGGTAGAAAAAGGAACAGAAAGAAAAAAATGTATGAAAGCAAGTGTTAGCAAATATGAATTAAATATTCACACAAATAACCTTTGTCTTCTTCCTCTTAAATTTGCATATCAAATAATCAACTCACTGACAAACTTCCCTAAATTATTTAATCTAATAACTCAAACACAAAACTTTATTTTTCTGCTCTCACACTGACAATTACATGCAGCCCTACTGTGTGTATTCAATATTTGTATACAACAGACATAGGTGTTTTTTAGTTGAGAATGAACATTCAGTTTCAAGTAGCTTATGCCATGTCTGTTGTGAACATTTATGAAGTCTTTGCAATTAATCATCTTGGAAGTGCTATGAAATACTGATCATATGGATCTGCATGCATTATAGGAACATTTTTGGCTGTCAATGTGCCTTTTCTGTTACTTTTCCTATTAGAGATCTTTGTATTAGTCTACCTGAGGCATGTGTCTTTCTGGGAGATTAAGATATTCAGGTAATATTTAACATTTTGCAGAGAAACTAGGATTGTATAGCACATTAATATCCTCACAAGCCAGGCTATTGTCTTGAGGAAGGATTTTCTAAGTTCTTCTGATTCCATCTTTGCCAACTTAACAGGAATTTCTTGTACTCTGTTGTTCAGTTGCTGTCTATCGAGCTCGCAGCCAAAGTGGTGTCACACTTGGGGGTTTAGACAGAGCCTAGATGAAGGCTACAATGTAAGGGCTCTTCCTTCTGTACTTGGGATACTATGAGAAGAATAGGTCCAGGGCCAGACATTTATGTATGCACTTGTTACCATTTATTTGGGATTGGTGGGGCAGGTGTGCTAGTGAGTGAGGATACTACAGCAATGGGAAAGGGCCCTGAATTGCCATTTCATCTAACATCTCTACACTGACCAAGGTGGAGACCAAATCCAAGTAAGTCGGATGACGTTAGCATGGTCACTGACTCAGATCCTGATGGTTAGCATTTCCAACCTGTTCTTGTTTTCCTTGTGGTAAAAGGAAGGTTGGAATATGAGAGCTTTCCAGAAGGGAGTGGTGTGGAGGAGAAGGGTGGCTCTTCAGCCCTAGCTGATGAAGGGGTGCTGTGAGGTGCAGTTGGTGAGTGTCTGAGGCAAACCTCAAGACCATCCAGAGCAGAAGTTCAGGAGCATTCAGATTTATCAGAAGCCACCACCAGGAATGTCAACAGAGCCGGGGAAAATAGACTCAAATTTAAAAGTTTCTGGTTTCAGCACTGGAAGGAAATCTTCAGTTTGTAGTAAGTTAGCCAGGACATACCCAAGGACAAGAAGATGAAAAAATAGTGTAAAGCCGATCCTGGTTCCCCAAAACATGAGGCCATCTAACATGGTCCTCGTACTTCTCTTTTACTTACTCATTCATCATGTGGAGTAAAAAGGAGAGGTGAGATTATCTAAGAAAAAGAGCATTTTTTGCCTTCTTTTAAATAACTATCACCAAAAAGAAATATTTAAATTATTGGATTTTATGAAACTATAAGTAGATGTCTATTTAGTTCACTTTTGCCTGCTTACTTAAGGGAGTAGTGGGGAAAGAAGGAAGGATGGAAGGAAGGAAGGAGGAAGAAAGGAAGGAAGGAAGAAAAGAAAGAAAGAAAGAAGGAAGGAAAGAAAGAAAGTAGGAAAGAAGGAAAGAAAGAAAGAAAGAAAGAAAGAAAGAAAGAAAGAAAGAAAGAAAGAAAGAAAGAAAGTTCACATTGCCTAAGGACAAACCTAAGGCATTACCATTTGCTCTGAATTTCTCAAATATATTATGATTTGATGTTTTCTACTCATAGGTTTACATTTTTTATCATTCCATTCTCTTAACCCTTAAAGAGGCAGACCTCAATTTGGCCTTTCTCAAGTCCTCTTTGCTCTGCCCCTGCAGTTTTCTAGGCTCTCTTCAACCTGATCCTGCTGCTCTCAGTCTGTAATGTTGGATGTTTTAGCCTCACTTGACTAACTTATGTCTTCAAGGCATCCCACTGTACTCTATTTACACATTGCCATGAGACTTTCATTGAAGAACACCTTACCTTCTGCAATCTCCCTGCTCCCCAGTTTTATCCAAATAACAAATTCTGTTTTAATCCACTTGAGATTAGAATTTTTCTTGGTCAAGGGCTCAGTTCATTAAGAGTCAGTTTAGGTCCATGTTAGGGTCTCTGGAACAGTGTGGATTTCCCTCCTTTGTATCTTCCATTGACTTTATTTGCTGGAAGCCCCTTCCTACCTGCATTGTCCCTGGTATTGGGCAAATTAAAACTTCAGTGCAAATGTTATGTGTTTCAGAGCCTTTCCTGACAGAGTGGACTCTTTCATTGTCTGCTCTGTGCTGTTTTTTCAAGGTCTGTGGAAAGGCGGTGTCATCCTTCATTATGCCTTACTTATGATCGATGTTCAAAAATATTTAGACTTTTGCAGAGGATTAGAGAGAGGTAGTATATTTTTCTGACTGCAACACTTAATTAGTAATGTTAAATAGTTTTGGTTTATTTTGGTGGATATTCGATGATTTTTAAGAGGAATAAATTAGATAAGAATAATTTCTCGTGTTATGTCACACATCTATAAATATTGCTGCTGATAAGTTAAACAGAAATGTGTGAAAAGCCATTGTAAACTGCAATAGCTGGAGCCCATCCCAAGGCCTATAAATACCTGAAGAGGATTCTTAAAGCCTGAGCAGTGGTTTTGACAGAACAATCTGTTCCCCTTGGATGATATGAACACATGGTTTTAGAAATGCAAAATTAGCATCTTGTCTGTAGTTCTCTGCCTGCTGATTTTAGCAGATTCTTTATTTTCAAACTACTTAAAAAGAAACGAATGAAAACTTATGTTACATGAATGACTTTGATATTTTCATCGTACGGGGGCTTTTTTAGCCCTAGTAGAATAGTTTTCTTCCTCTGAATCCTCTTGGACAATATTTATTTGGATGATGAACATGTTTTCAGCAAAATTAATATCACATCATTTCAGAGTGGAGAAACAGCACTGATTTTAATATGTTGAAAATGTTTGATTTTCCATTGCAAAGACATATTTGAAGTGTGGAGTTCTCACTGATTTCTATCTCCGTCATCTGTGACCCAAGGATGCTGTGTATTTTTTGTCCACATAGCATTTTCTTTCTTTTTCATTCTTGTCTTTGTGGGGTAGGAACATTTTTCTTATGTGTAACTTTCTTTACTGAGAACTATTTTCAGACCAAGAAGGTACCGGTCACATCCAAAACACATGAACCTGACCTAATGAATCAATCAACCCAGGACACATTCACAGCAGGAAAGACAAAGAATCACATCCCCTACAACTTCTTTCTCCAGATTTCACAACTCAGGTCTTGATGGGCCTCAATACACACTTTGTTTGGAGCCAGGATTTGCCAAGTCCAACCTGGAGTGCTGGTGGAGACCCAGCTCTGTCCACTGCAGGTCATGTGCCTTGTGTACTGCAAAGAGTCAGTAAATTGAATAGATGTGAATTAGAGGCTTGAGTATTTTCATCGACTACATTCTTGAGTGTTAGGGATATCTTGAATCTGCGCACTGATTTAAGGAAAAGGAAATATGTATTTTTCCCTTTTAGTAAAGTTCTCTATGTTTTCTTCCTCCTTCAAAAAGTTTTGAAAAACAAACCTTCTCACACAAGGATTGCAAAATGAACGGAAAAGAAAACCTCCCTATTTCAAGTGGGGTGAACCCTTGGTATTAGGTACACCACAAAAGAAACCAATTTTCATTGCTGGCTCAAGCCCAGCCAACTCAAGAGTGATATTACACATTAGCTGACTAAACAACAGGAAGGGGCCCAGCCCGAAAAAATGTGTGCATGTGAGCATTTTTAGAGACGAATTGGGAAACTGGGCTACCATCATGATCACTGAACCAAAGCCCAGTGGGGATTTCACTCGCCCTTTGTGCTCCGGTGGAAGGTGAGACAGTGTTGCTGCTTCCTGGGCCTCCGCTTTCTTCTCCTCTTTGGCAGGCATTGACTGTCAGCTCTTCCCATCTCGTTCCTCTCCATTTAGTTTCCATGCGCAAGGTGACTGTGTTTTGGGCTACATGAGCGAGTATGTTTATTTGTTAGAATTGATGGGCCCTGACCTCATAAAAGCGCTATTGAAATGATACCAAACACAATCATTTTCAAATTCAGTAATTTTACAGCCAATTAAAAGTCTCTTTAGAGAAATCATTGTGCAGCTTATGAAGCTAAAACATCCAGTGTGTTCATGTGAAAGCATGTTCCATCTTAGTCTTTTAAGTTTCCATCTTAAGGAGATGATTTACCAGCCAGGGATACATTTCCAAAGCAAATATTACAGACTGATTGGCGCTGTGTGGTATTTTTGTTGCATGATTAGTTTAGGTATCTTTCCTTCCCTAGTGTAGCATTTTGATAATTAGTTGCTTGCCTCCTGAAATTCAGATTGTAATTTACTCTACATCTAGCTAGGAGGAAATTTAAGTTAAAATGATGAATATTAGATCTTAATATAACAATCAAATTGCCTTAAAAAACATAGTTTGCGTGTCTGTTTACCATGTTTCCTTGAAACTGTTGTGATGGTATGTAATTTTAATGTAAAATAACCTCTTTGCAGGGAATTGAGCCTGCTGCTGGATCTTTAAATTTTCAGTGTCTGTTGTCATAGCAACTAGAATTGACTCTGGTACCCACTGTGTTCAACATAAATTAATTTAAAGATATAGCATTTGAAATAGTTTAGTCAATGTTAAGTATGTAGGTGACTGTGCTTTAGATTTCAATGCTATTTTATATTTGAAATCTCATTAAATGTGTTTCTATTGTAGTAATTAGACTTATTTGTACATGTGATCTTGGAAATATGATGGAGAACTGGTTACTAACTTGCGAGTGAGACGAAAGCTTTCAATAATGTAGTGCTATGTTCTTTTCTAAAGCATGAGAATTTTTACTGTTCGTCCTGCCAAACATATTGGTATCATCTGAATATATAGGCTTGGTGTTACCCAGATATTTTCTCCCTTTGGATATGTGCTTCAAAGGTCCCTCAGGCACTATGCTCTGGTAATCTTCTGGGGAGAAACAAGCTGACTGTCTTCTGCCATTTTTTTGTGCATAATCTGTCCCTATCACCTTTAAAAGATATGTATTTTCCCATTGAATAATTCAATCAGATTTAAAATATTTTATGTTTGTAATCTTTGGGGTTTTGGGTTTTCCAAGTAGACAAAGTTAAGAGATGAAACAGAAAATTATATATATATATATATATATATATATATATATATATATATATATATATATATTATGTATAATACTCCATGAGAAGGGACCTAAAACCTTAATACTGAGTTATTAAGAGACAAAACAGAGAAAAAATATATATGTGTATATATGAAGAGAGAAAGAGAGAGTGAGAGAATTTCAAATTCTACTTTGCTTTTTTGATCTAGGCCAGTTTTACAGGTGTAACTACTGCATTTGTTAACTGCATATTTTACCTTCTCATATTTTGTTATTATGAAGGTGACTCTATGGAGGGGGACCATAAATTGTGATAGATACCAAAGTTTAACCATGTGAATAGTGGTTTTTCACACAATACATTAATATTATTGGAATAGGGAAGGGTTTCTAATGTTTTATAGTATTTTAATTTGTCCAATAAAATTATTATACCCCGCTTTTCTGAAGTAACTCTGTTTCTCACAGAGCTTTTGAGATTTATGACATATTCTCTGATCATAGGAAATATTTTGGCTACTATTTAAGAACTAAAGTTCATATTTAAAAATTACTTTTCAGAAAAATGTGGTTTTGGTCTGGAATGTTTTTACCTCCTCTGAACCAACTTGAAATCTTTCAAGCCATAATCCTTCACTTTTGCATTTAAAGTTTAGGCTAGCTTGTAGAATTTCAGGAAAACTGCCTTTGATTTTCTTCTGAAATTAGAACATTGAACATTAAATATTTAGGACTTCAGTTTTACACACAAAGCTAAGGTGCTATATCGGCCTAAGGTTTACATGCATGAGTTGTTTTCTTCTCTGCTAATACTGTTAGGAACTAGAGCACGACATTTCAGGGAGGGCAGGAATCAGTTGCAGCCCTGAGTGATTCATGGATGCCCACAGCCAGCCAGCCTGGTTAATAAAGCAGCAAAAATAACAACACATCTGAAATCCACTGTCCTAGAGGGAATTTGGTTGAATGTATATACATATTTCTTCTTTCAAAATTAGAAAGTTTGAAAACTTTCCTTGTTTGAATTTCTCTCTTCTTTCTTTCTTTCTTTCTTTCTCTTTCTTTCTTTCTTTCTTTCTTTCTTTCTTTCTTTCTTTCTTTCTTTCTTTCTTTCTTTCTTTCTTTCTTTCTCTCTCTCTCTCTCTCTCTCTCTCTCTCTCTCTCTCTCTCTCTCTCTCTCTCTTCTAAAATGTAGTTTGTGCAGGGTCTCATTGCACAGCTTAGATGCATAGCGATCCTCCTGTTTTCAGCTACCCTAGTGCTGGAATTACAAGCATGTGCCACCACATCCAGTTTTGGTGGCCTGTTAGGAGTGCATGAGAGGCAGGGCTTGTGTGGTATGTGGTGCCAGGGATCAAACCCTGATTCCCTGTGCTTTCCTAAGCTGGCACCTAGTCTGCTGAGTTATCTCACTGACCCCCAATTAAATTTCTTGAACATCTGTCTCTAATGGAGCATTATGCTAAATTTTCTTTTGTTGGTTTCCATAAGTAAATTTGGAAATTTATCAGTAGATTCACCTGAACATGTATCTTTTTAAAAAGGAAGAAACTACTTCCTTCATAAACATATACCTGAAGAGGGGAACATATACTTGGGAATTGAAAATGATCATTTAGTGTGATAATTTGACTCATAATTCAAAGCTTAATTTGAATGGAATCTGATACAATTCTTAATGCCATGTAGGAGGTCACAGTTAAAGTTGAACAAAAGAATATATTAGAAAGTTTTTGAGTTGAAGTACTGTTTTCTTCAAATTAGTCTCACTTCCATCCTGAGAAATTTCAATCTGATGCAGAAATAGATTCAGAGTTGAAGACAAGAAGTCACATACATAGAGCCATATGGTGAGGACCATGACCATAGCTATGTGTTTTCTTAATCTGAGAAATTCCATAATAATAATATGTGTCTCAAATGCCAGGGCTCAAGCATCACCTCTGAAAACTATCCTGAAATAGATTTATACCTTGCAGCTCTATCTATATTGCACAATAAAAAGTAAAACAAATCATTGAATATTAGTAATATTTTGAAAAATACTGTTCTCTCTATGTGTTCTACTCAGCTTCTGGCATTCATGTATCTGGGGAGAATCAGAATGTTCTGGATAAGGAACAGAAAGATAGACCTTAGTCACCTTTTGCTTTTCCAAGTAATATTATATAGTAACACCATAGGCAGTTCACTGTGCTAAGACCAAATTTTCTCTCTTCTTTCTGCTTCTAATAACTCAGTATTAAGGTTTTATATCCCTTCTCATGGTGTTCATCTGTAGAATAGGAATAATTCTCTTCTGACTTGGACAAAGAGGTCAGAAGCTAGTTCTTAGTAAGAGGTAAGAAAGGATATGGACCACAGAAACTAAAGGCACAATTTCCTAGACTAGAGATTGTAGAGAAATCAGGATTTTTCTCTCCCCAGTGAAAGCCTGAAGGAGTAGGAGATAAACTAGAGCACATGAGCTGAATTAAAAACAAAAAGGGAAGGAAAGGAGAAGAAAGGCATTATGTTGTTCCCCGCTTTGGACCTGAAAAAGTGCTCACCTCTTTAGAGACATAAACCTAGAGACAGACCATGTCTGTAAGATTGGTCTGTAGCTAGGAAGGCACTCTGGGTCAGGGTGGTATTAATGCAAATGCATCCAGCAAGTCTGTTTTATCAGTAGAAACTTGGATGGAACCAATGGAGCCAGATGCCGTAAGAAGACGTGGCAGATACTTGGGAACTGGTAGAAATGTAGGCTGAGGTAAGATACAGTCAGCTTCTGTCTACCACAGCTGACCTGAGTTCAACAATCACAAACTAGCTGTGAGTACCAAAAGGTGCATCTGCATTCAGTAGACAAGGGCCATCATAACAGAGCTCACAGCACCATGAGCCAAGGACCTGGATCCCCCAGCTGAGGCCCAAGGTAAACCAACTACATCCAGTGAACATGCAAGCATCACCTTCAGGAAAAGATTGAGTGCTGCTATCTAGACTATTTGGATTTTGAATGGACTGAGTTTAAAATGGAGGCCCGAGAAGATGGCTCAGTGGAATAGGTGCTTCCCTGGCAAACACAAGGGCCTGAGCTCAATCACCAATTCCACCAAAAAACATAAAAATAAAAATAAATAAATAAAAATAAGTAAATAAAAAAAATAGAATTGAAACATGTGCATATGTACTACCTGAATCTCCAACTACATAGTCTAGGTCTCTCATTGCTGTCCCAAGTTCATGTGAGGTTCAGTTCATTTCTATCCTCATGTCTCCCTTTGTGTATTAGAATGGATGGTTTCTTTTAACTATCTCCAAGTTCACTGATCTTTTCTATTATATTGTCCAGTCCTATATGAATTTTACCCAAAGAGCTTTTTATTGTGGATTTGTATTTGGTTTAAAAATATTTAATATATTTTTTAAAGTTTCCATTATTTTTAATATTTATTTTAAAGAGAATAAAAATAATAAGCATTAGAAATTATATAGAATTTCAAAAAACAAGATGATAGAAATTTAATAATGGTTGTTATATTTCATACTTTTGAAGTCTTCAGAGTAATAGTTCTGATTACCATATACAAACATAAAATTGGTTCAAAATTAAGAATATAAATGATAATATATTTATATACACACGCATAATTTCTCTTTCTTTTCTCCTTTCCTCCAGCTGTTCTTTCCTTTTGAACATTTCTTTTCACAATATCTATTGTATCTTTTAGATTTTATTTACTCTTTCAGATTATTACTCTAGGGGGACAATACAACATTTACATGTGTATGTCTGATTTATTTCATTTAATGAGTATGGTTTCTGGTTGCATCCCATTAACTACAAAATCTTGGAACTTATCTTTTATGTAGTAGCTAAGGAGAACTCCATTGTATAAACATCTCTTTTATCAGTTCCTCAGTTGGTGGGCATTTGAGTTTTTTCCAAGGTTTAGCAATGACAAATTGCACTGCTATAAACAGGTACCCATGTATCACTGTTGTGTAATGTTTTCAGTTATTGTGGAAAAACTGTTATAGAGACTTGTTCCAATTTGATCAAAATACTATTAATACGTCTCACAGATCTAGAAAAAACATTGCTAAAAATCATCTGAAACCCGAAGTGATCTAGAATAGCAACATCAACCCTTTACAACAAAGACAAGGTAGGATGCACCCTAATCCCTAACTTGGAATTTTACTACAAAGGCACTAAAATAAAATAAGCATGACAAAAAACAGAGCTGAGGCCCAGTGTAACAGATTAAAAGATGCAGACACAATATACACACTCCTCCACCTTATCTGTTTTTTTGTTTGTTTGTTTGTTTTTATTTCATGTATTTGGTACAGGGTCTGACTACACTATGACTCTTAGTGATCCTCCTGTTTTCAGACCCCCCAAGCACTGGGATTAGAGGGGTGGGGCCTGAGCGGCATTCAGGACCAAGTATCAAAACCTGGTCCCTGCACTTGCCAAAGCAGGTGCTTAATCCACTGAGCTATCTCTCCAGCCCTTTTCTTCACCTTATCTTTAACAAGGAGGTCAAACATGTTCACTGGAAAAAAGCCCCTTTAATAAATGGCTCTCAACATGCCAAATAACAAATCCTAAGTGTAGATCTTAGTCAAGGTTCTGAAAGGGGTTATACATGGAGAATCTTTTTCAGAATTTGCCCCTGTAGATCCAGCCATTCAGGCAGCTCCACTTCTGTCCTCTGATCCTCCAAGCTAGTAGCATTTTTTTTTTTTTTTGGTGGAACCAGGGATTGAACTCAGGCCCTTGCACTTGCCAGGAAAGTGCTTATTCTATTGAGCCATCTCCCCAGCCCAAGCTAGTAGTAGTATTTTGCTTGAACTCTATGTACACTGAGCTCTGGTCTGGGGATGTTGTGGAGGAAAAGCAGGTAAATGTGGATTTCTACCATGTCTTTTCCTTCTTTCAAAGTTGGTTCATACCAATTTTGTCAGCTCTCAGTGTTTTCAAACAGCATTTGCCCCAAAGTTTCTAAATGTTATCAGCAGGAAGGCTAAATACAATGAAAGGTGGGGAGTTATTGCTGAAAGCCAGAGTTGCTTCTTTTTAAAAATATTTTATTGAGAAACAAATAACAGTGAGACAGTTTCAAAACCAATTAGTAGGACAGTTTTAATAATTAATACATTGTATATTGTTGTCTTGCTAAAGGTTATTCATAGTACAAGATGCAGACATGATATACTGTCCAAACACTATTAGTACAAATCTTTCTATTCATTGAATTAAGAGAATGTAGCTGTGCATCTATCCTATTTTGAATATACAGATACAAAATGGCCCTTAATTTGTATCCCCTTTTTTTGTTAAGTTTTGTCAGAGAGGGGTTTTCCATTGTAATTTAAATATTATAGGTGCATGAATTCAGCAAAATAATCCAATATAGCCCAGTAGTCCATCATAGTAGAGGGTTTTCCATAGAACTGGCAATGTCAGAAGTTGTTGACTTGAGTCTTTTACAACTCAGCATATTAGTAAGGCTTTACTTTTTATACTTTGCTTTTATACTTTTCTGCTGGATGGTTAAGACCAAGATAAAACAAGACCTATATAACAAGCAATATAACTTTTATATCTGACAAGGTTAGTCAGATTCCCTCAGTATTTATCTGAAACCCTGTACCCCAGTTTTTAGATCCTTTTTCAGTATCTCAGTTGTATCTGATGAAGAAGATTATAGGGCCACTGAGGAAAGTGGTTGATCATGTAGAGTGTGCCGAGGGAGAGTCACATGGAGAGAAAACATTTTCTCAGGCTTTCACAGAGAGCAACTTAGTCAAGCAATGGCCATGACTCATCCACAGAATTCCTAAAGTGGAAATGATCATCAGCATAGAGACCATGAATGAGTGGTAGGAGATAAGGCTCAAAATGGAAACAAAAAAGTTTAAGCATGTGTAGCTTGGAGTCTTGTCAAAAAGGTTAATATTTATCTTAAGCTTTATGAAGGCATCAGATAATTTTATGTATTTATTTTTTTAATCTATCTATCTATCTATCTATCTATCTATCTATCTATCTATCTATCTATCTATCTATTTATTTTTGCAGTACCAAGGATTGAACTTAGGACCCTGTTGACATTAGCTAATTTAAACAAAGGAGTTACTCAATTTTGTTTAAAAATCCAGCTGTAGCTTTCTATTTGAATGTGTGGCAACATACAATACATGAAAATACATTTCATGTAGCTCTACATGAAAACAGGAAGTAAATTATGATAGTGGATGGGTTTACTCATCACAACATACATGGCTGAGTCACTAATATGACGGTCTGTCATAGTGGGGAAGGGTGATAGACAAATACAGGCAGGGACGCTCACCAACTGACTTGCTAAAAAACAGGTAGCTAGAGCCGTACAAATTTAGAGTATACCCATACAGGCATATTTCTTCATTCCATTCATTTGTTGTCACTTTCTAGCAAGGTACCGCCTGCTTTTCTAGGTACTAAGATTACAACAGCCAACAAATATATACATTTTGAAAAACATGAATCAACTGTATGGCAAGTTTTTCCATCCATCTGTGACATACCCCAAGTAAAGTCAGTATTTGACTTCCTCAGTGAAATCTGCTATCTACAGACTTTTTATTAGCTTCATTTACTAGTGATCAAATTTTAACCTCATTATAGAAAAAAGTAAACATGGTAGAAAGAACTGTATAATCCATGAATAAAGCATAGCGCTAAGAATTTCTTTTTAGTTTGAGTTCAATTATCCCTTTCATGTAACCAGTGATTATTTCTGACAGCATTGACAACTGAACTTTTTTCCTGACAAATTGATGAGATAGGGTTGCAGTTTATCTGTTAATGTTTTGGTCTCACTATGGAGACTGTAAAAATGATTTAAATTGAGAAGAAATCCAGCTGTCAATTCCATAGCAAAAACCTAGTGCTGCTGAAGAAAAATCTTGAAGGTGTGTGTGTGTGTGTGTGTGTGTGTGTGTGCGCGCGCACGCACGCAACTTAAAAACCAACAGCTAAGTAATAAAACTAAAAGGAATATTTACAGATCCATTGCATGCGAATCTATTCTGTTGGTTTGTCAGGAAATCTTGCTTAACTTTCTTATTTCAGACCTAGCTTTTGGCTGAATTCTGAATAAACAGCGCACATCCATGTGGGAGCAATGAGGAGGAACGGTAGCATCTGGTATGGCTTTAAAAATAACTTCCCACTTATATAACTGAGATTTCACCAAAGATCAATGAGATTTTTCAAATCTGAGACCTAAGGAAATAGTTCCTTTGGAAGCTGTTGATTCATGTAACACTGTTATTTCGAAAGAAAAACATTCCTACCCAAGAAGCAGATGTTAACAAACCACGGCCCCAGAGGCATAATTCTGGGTTGCCGAGATCCAAGTTTGTGTTCCCAGCTTCATTTACAATCATTAAGAGGTTTTTCCTTTTAATTACTTCTTTATTGATCTCATACCACAAATCTCCTGTCATCTGTACCGAACGTCAACATAAGTGGTGAGAGCAGGTTTACCTTCACATTCAAGCCAGCCTGCTTAGTTACACCATACACTGGTGCCTACTGCTTCAGTGCTCTGGATAACAACGTCAGCCATTACGTTGTATGCATCTGAGAGAAAACAGCTTCACTGTTTTCGCAGCTAAGCCCTGTGCTACTTTTGAAATATGATACTATAGAATTTAAGTCCTTAGCTCTGGGGAGCTGTGGAAGGTGTTGAATGAGGGCTTATTGGCCGCCCAAGTTAAAAAAATAATATTCATCTTGGTACTTTTAACATTTCATTGGAGGGTATTTTTTTCTTTAACAAGAGACATAGCTGGGCATGGTGGCACATGCCTGTAATCCCAGCACTCGGGAGGCTGAGGCAGGAGGATTGTTGTGAGTTGGAGACCAGCCTGAGCTACAAAGTGAGTTTAAGGCCAGCCTGAGCTGCAGAGTGAGACCCTGTCTCAAAAAAAAAAAAAAAAAAAAAAAAAAAAAAAAAAAAAAAAAAAAAAAAGACATGTTCATACAGAGAAAGCACTTCCTACAGAATTCCAAGCTTTGACATTTCATAATAAATATTTGCTATCTCTGATAAGAGCTTCATAATTATTAGGTTATAAAGCTAACATATGATAAGCCGAAGTATAATGATGAATACTGATTATACATCTACAATAATTCCTGGGGAATAAATCACATTAAAACTGAGTACCCTTATGCACTCCTGACAAATTATAAAGGCATGTTCCTGGCTTATGACTTGTGCTCCCCTTTCCAGACCTCTGTTCTCTGTGGTGTACAAATTTGCTGCTCCCATGCAATGAACCTGGGGCTCAGAGGACACTGAATGAACTTACAGTATAAAAAAATTTGTAAAGATCTACACATACCCAAAATATAGACAGGAAAGGAAGAGAGAGAGCACATGTATTGAAGTCTATAGTGTTACCCAGGATACACTGATACTGTGTTATTCTGTTACCTAGTCATTAGCAGTTGATTTAATTGTGGTTTTTTAAATAATTTTTATCATTTTTGAATTCTAGCAAAATAATTTGTGCATCTTAATTAGCCATCTTTGCCTTATTTCTTTGAATTATGTAAATTTTAGTCATTCATATATCCTGAATAGTCAAATTACTGTGCTAATAAAAACAGACTGCATGTGCTTAGGCCAAAAATTCTGCCCTTATGTGTGAAGAGAAACACTATTGCTTTCCTAAATGAGATGAAATGTAATAAATAATTTTTAGAGAAAAGCAAATAGACCCTGAAAAAAATGTTTGAAAATCATTATGCAGTATGGGAAAATAAGTAGGGCTGGGCCATTGCTCAGTGGAATAAGTGCTTCCCTGGCAAACACAAAGGCCTGAGTTCAATCCCTGGTTCCACCGGGGGGGGGGGAATATAAATAAGTGGCAAGCAGTTAGAAACATAGATTTGATAAAATATCAACTGAGGTAAGGTTAGAAAATTTTCTTAATCTCTGTCTGTCTGTCTGTCTCTTAATGTCTCCCCCTGTGGCTCACTCTCTCCTTTCTAATAAATATCAAATAATACTATTTTTCGTGTTTTGTTTATTATACCCCTCATGAATGCCCAGAATTCAGACAAAGGAACACATACATAGTTGAAGCTATGACCCGTGATACTTTCATATTTAAGCCAATACCCAAATTTCATGTTCTACAGGTAACTGGCTCTGCAAATATCATTTGAATTCCCTCCAAGGTATCTTAGAAACTTGATAATTGTAAAATGATAGAATATTTTTGTTAGCCATCTGTTGAAGCTGACCATCATATTATTTTATTGGAAATTAACTACAAGGAAGTGACTAGAAACAACTTTACCATTAAATTGCTTGCAAGAAGTGAAATTCTTCATGCTGACCCAATCCTAACTTTTGTATGGTCTTCTCTTCAGAGAAGACTTTTTTGTTTCATCTTTCCCTTGATTATCTGATGTCTGCTCTCAAAGCTATCCTGAAAACCTCCCAAATCAATATTCTATATTCTTGATGTGTGCAAAGCTTTCATGGTTATTTTGAATCCATGCCTTTGAATTTTTGTTTTTATGGAAACAAAAATAGGAGACAGTGAATTCTTTTTTGCATCACATTATTCTTATGTTTTTTTTTTTGTTGTTGTTGTTGTTGACAACTTGCCATCTCAGCAAATATAATAAAAAAAATCACCTAAAACAGGCATATTTACATATGACAGTTCATTTCTAAATATTTTGTCCATCCTTCAGTGCATAACAGGGCACTCTGGCTGAGTTCTAGAGAAGTGCTGAGGCTCCTCAGTGTTACTGGTATGATTTGACAGTCTATCTCCATATTTCTTATCATGGAAGTAACCATCACTTGCTCTTTTCTTGTGCTCTGAGGAGGCAACACCTGCCTAGCTGTCATAGTATCCTTACAGAAACCACTGTGCTCTTGAAAGGAATATTCCTTCAGAAGAAGAAATAACCTGTGAGGGTAGGCTAGACTAGCCAAGCAGTGTTTGACCCATCCCATACAGCAATACTTGTAATACATTGAGAAGTTAAAAGGACAGGAATAAATGTATTAGAAAGAACTGTAGTACTTAGCTCTCTAACTTCTGTGCCACTATGCTAAAAAGAGACAAGAGTAGCAGCCCAGAAGCCAACAGAAGGAAACAGAACTACTTTAAGAGAGTAAATATCAAATTATCTCTATAATGAGACCCCTGGAAAGCTTGTTCCAGCAGAATTCTGAGGTTCTGACTCCACACACTGAGAGTGCAACCAGAGATTGGGAATTTTAATAAGTTTCATGGACACACTACTGTTAAGATCTAAAGACCATATATCTGTCCTGGCTGTTCTGTGTATGCAGATGCAGAATGGTCCTTCCTTTGTGGCTCCTGTTTTTGTTTGGTCCTGTTGGAGATGGGTATCCCGTTGGCATCTAAGTACTATGGGAGCATGAGTTCGGCGAGGCACTCCAACGCAGATCAGCGGTCCACAGCGGAAGTGGGTTGTCCACAGAGGTTGTTGACTTGAGCCTTTCGCAGCTCGGTATACTGGTGTGGCTTTACTTTGTTTGCCTCGTTTTTGTACATTTCTGCTGGATGGTTGGGACCAGGATGGGGCAAGACCTGTATGGCAAGAAATGTGGCTTTTGTGTCAGATGAGGTCGGTCAGGTACCCTCAGGGTTTGTCCTGTGACAGGCCTTGTGCTGCACTTTGTGGGTCTTTTATCAGTGTCGGCCATGTGGATGAGTCATGGCTATTGCTTGACCAACTTGATGTTGCAGGGTAATAATCAGCTTCTCTTCTGGATATCTAACAACCTAAGTTTTCAGATCAAAACTTGGAGAAAAGGAAGGGCTGCAAGGTCAACCAACATTTTGGCCCTAGCCTTTCAAGGTCAGTGAAAACTCAGGACATAGGAGAATCTGTACTATAACATCATGGAACTTAGTTGTGCCCCAAATTTTGTGATCAAGGAGATTATGAAGCCACAGAGGAATGTGATCGATGATCTATAGTGTGCCTAAGGAGAGTCACATGGAGAGAAAACTTTCTCTCAGGCTTTCACAGAAAACAGACTGGTCGAGCAGTGGCTGTGGCTCATCCACATGGCTGGCACTGACGAGGGATCTACAGAGTAAGGTTCGGGGATGCAGAGTGAACCCTGGGGGGACTTGAATGACCTTATCGGATTCAGGGGTTGCATTTTTTGTTATGTGGGTCTTGCTTTGTCTTGGTCCTGACCATCCACCAGAGGAGTATGGAGATGAGGTGTATAAAGTAAAGCCATAATAATATGGTGAGCTGTGGATGGCTCTGGTCAGCAGCTTCCTTGGATGATCCACTGCTGTTGTGGATTGCTAGACTGTGTTGGATTGTTTCGCTGAATTCAAGCATCTATAATAATTGAATGACAATGGAGTGCCAATCTGTCGCAGGACTAAACAAAGGGGGGGGGGGATGCAGGGGAGGAACCATTCTGTGTTTGTGTGGACAGTACAGTTAGGATGGATGTGCAGTACTTTCATATGATTCTATGAGAAGAAGGATTTGCGCTGGTGGTGTTTGGACAGGATGTACTGTCTGCTCTTGTACTGTGGATGACCACTGGGCGTATAGCAATGTAAAGGGTATTGATTATTGAGGCTGTACTATAATTCAGCTTTAAAAAAAAGACAAGTATACAGCTACATTCTCTTAATTCATTGAATAGAGGCATCTTCTCTAATAGTGTTTGTAAATAGACTATCATGTATACACCTTGTACATCAAAAAACCACTACAATGTGCAATGTATTAATTATTGAATCTGTTCTACTAATTTTATTTGAAACTGTCTCATTGCCATTCTTCAATAAAATTAAGGAAAATAATAAAAAAAGAAAAAAAAAAGATCTAAAGACCACACTTTGAATTGTTTTGCTCTCAGTGAGTGACTTTCCTATCTTGGTAAGCCTCAGAATCGAAGAGTGTTTCTTAAAACACAGATTTGTAAGTCACACCCCTGGAATTCAGACTCATGAATTCTGAGGTGAGGCCTAGTAGCTTGCAATTTTTGTAAGTTTCCAGCTCATGATCTTACTGCCAGTGCCTGAGCCATGCTTTGAGAACTGCTGCTCCAAAGGAGGTTCACGGTGGCCGGCACGCTGTGAACATGACCTGTGAGGGTAGGCTAGACTAGCCAAGTAATGTTTGAGTTCAGGGAGCTGCTTAGTCCAGCTTTGGAGCACAATCAGTGTGCCCACAGGCCGAAAGGGCCAGGCGCTCCATGCAGCAGCACAGACGCTAAACCTCTGGCAGCACAGAGGATTGCTGAGACCTCCAGAAAAACTGCATTTTATTCAGTTGCAAAGAACAGGATGGTTTCACCTGCCTCTCAGTTAATAAAATTTAGTTTTTAAAACTTAGAACAGTCAAAATAGCATTCCAGGCATGACTCTGATTATGTGTAGATAACTTCCCTCCTGGGGATTCTCAGAACAGAATAACAAGATAAAAGAGTGAGTGGTATATTCCTGCCACCTGAGTGGTGAAGTAAGTAGGTGGACTGGGGACAGCTCTTGCCTTACTTAGGCTCTAGGAGTAAAGGATAGGGAGGAAGACACTTACATGTGATATTGTAATGAGAACAGTTATAATTGACACACCCCAGAGAACCTCATTTTCCCTTTTTGAGGTGTCATGTTTGCCCTTACTTCTTTTTACCCAAATGTATGGATGTATTTTACAGAATCTCAGGAGGATGACTTTTAGGAAAGTTCAAAGCAAATCTTTTCTCTTAGAAGTAATCTATTCAGATGAAGTGCAGCTCAGTTTTGGAAATGAATGTCCCCAAGAGAACTCTACCCAAGTCTTCCACTGGAATAAGTCTTCTTTTTCTCTTGGAAAGGGACAGTTCAAAAAGGGAGCTGGGAGTCGGCCCACCATGGAGACACTTGGTCAGAAGAGGTCGGCAGTGAGAAACTGCAACCTCCTGCTGCTCTGAATAGCCTCTTCATCGGTGTCCAGCCCCAGCCCCCGTATCCTTTTCTCTATCATAGCAGTTCTAGCTAAACTTATGTATAAGAATATGCTGGATTCCTTCGGGATTCTGGGGCAGAGAAAATGTAATTAAGTATTGGATTTGAGTCTGGTACATTAAGATTTCATTTGTAGGTCTCATCCATGCATCCACCAGAGAGTTTTCATCAATCAGACTTTCTCTTTTCCTCAGGTCATCTACTGTATTTTGTGGAAAACTTAGGGGGAAAGTACAGGAATTGCTCCTCTTTGCCAGAATGCAGATATCTAGGGTCATCTTACTATATGTGAAAAACACATTCTAGCATTAGCATATAGGAGCAAACAATTGTAATTACATCCCATCTATAAATATTTTTAGGATATAGAGGACATGCTAAATATAGCTTAAATAAATTTGCTTAAAGTCAGTGATTTGTCTTTCTCAAAATGAGATCTTTTCTTGCTAAATTGAGATTTGGAATTTAGGAACTAAAGAGCTAATATTCTAATCCCTAAAGCATGCCTGGAGAGTAATGGCTTGAATCATGTGTATTGCTGTTAAAATGATGACAGTCCTGCCTCTGGGTTCATTTTCCATTGGAATCAAATAAATTTGAAAAAATATCACATTGGACTTCTTTTTAATGATCCAAGATAAAAAAAAATATAGTTAGATAGCAGGCAATAATCAATGAAATGAATATAGAGAAATATTGTGTAAAATTAATATGATTCTAATTTAAAACACAGCCCACTTCAGTTCAACAAACATTTGCTGAGTGCATATTATATTCCAGAGGGTAATGATAAACAGACGAATAAAATATTGTTTCTATTGTCAGTTAATCCCAGTTAAGGGCTAAAGAGAATTAATGCAAGCAAATAATTCACACAGAAATAGCATGATGAAAGTGGGAGTGGGTGATGCATACCATTTGGAGGCAGATAGATCTCAATTCCAAACTGAGTTCTTGTTTTAACTTTGTAGCTCTAAGTAAACATTTTGATCTTCCTAAAAATCTTTCACTTTATAGTGTCTGGAACAAAGTAGACATTCAATAAATGGAAGGTAACAATTATAGCAATCTTATATACGAGGCATAGAATTAACAGAGCAGAAAAAGCAGTTTTGGAGCATTGACTGGTCAGGTAGACTTCAAAGAAGAGATGGAGCTCCCAAAGGGCTTTGATAGAGGAACAGCAATTTACCAGCTAGACACTGTATATGAAAGGATTCCAAGTAAAGAAAACTGTTCTTTCAAAGACACAGGAACTCTAAAAGATGGTAACAGTTTTAATATCGCTGTTTATATTCCTATCACTATAAAAATACTTAAGCAACATATAATGAGAAAAGGTTCTATGGTTCACAGATTTAGACATTTCAGTCTATGCACAGTTGATCCTTTTGGCTTTGGGACTTTGTCAGCACAAGGTAAGGCAAGAACATTCACTTCATGGCTAGAAAATGAAAGACCAGGAGGCCACAGTCTCCTTACAGAGCCCATCTCTAGTAACCGGAGCCCTCCCTCTGGTACTCGCCTCTTCAGTGTTCCACCACCTTGCAACAGCACTGACCTAGGAACCAGGTCACTGTGGAATATTCCAGAATCAAACTACAATATTGTTGTAGCTATTTTGTGCAAGGTAAGCTGAAATGAGGCAGGAGAAGAAGCAAAGGCCTGCTTCTTGACTTTGACAAGAAATTTGGATTTAATCCCTTGGGCCAGATAATGAAAATGCACATTTTTGGATGATGAATTTTCTGTTTATTTTAGCTACATCATCCAAGATTTAAAAATAGAGATATTTCACTTAGGCATTCGATTTTAATCATATGGCTGGCTTCTCTTGAAAAGTTGCAATCATGACAACGACTGGTTGGAGTTCGGGGCTGGGCAGTAGTGTGTGCTTTAGTTTCAGGCGATGAAGAAGCTCCAAGGGTTTTCAAGTAGGTTGCTTATGTGCTCAGTTATGTCACAGGACTGTCCTTACCTCTCTCCTCTGAATTTGAGGGAAATATGGTCAAGAACTGAGAAGGAGAGATAGAGTAAGATCCTTTCTAAAGCTAGATTCATGGAAGAAGGATTTTTAATGTTACTCAGGTTGATAAGGAGAATAACCCAGTTTTTAAAAACTCAAAATAAATTAAATGTTACTCTAGAAGAAAGGGCATTAATTTCACACATAGATAGCTGGAGATTGACTTTTTCAAGATATGATTTTTTTTAAAAAAAGGAAAACAGAAAAGTAAACTCAAGCTACAGCACACATCAATCTGAAAGCCTATTAGTTTCTCTTCTCAGAAATAAATATGTCCTTTCTCCTCTTAATTAGCTGCAGAGATTTCCAAAACAGCAGCCCTAACATGAGACCATTAAAGGTATTGAGATTTCTGGGACGTGGAAATAGAGGTCAATTTCTATGATCTGTGATGAAAGACTTCAGCTATCGGACTTGTAGGAAAGGTTGAGAACATATTTACTTAGTTAGTGTTCTTCATAGTATAATCTTCAACTAAGAAGAACGAATAAGAGAGTAGTGGCCTAATAATTGCTGGAAGAAAGTCCACCATCCAAGAAGAGAAAAAGAAGAAATAAAAACCCCAAGCCCAGAGGAGGTAAGAAGAGGGTGGCATGAGACAAAAGGAAGAGAAACGAGGGAGACGGTATCATTGGAGCACATATCCACCCATATGGAGGTGTGTTGGGGCTCTAGGGGGAGCCTACTGATCATATGTAAGAGTAAGAATTAGAAAAAAATAAGGACCACTGTGATGGATATCTAACAGGTGGTCTGCGGGATGTCAGGGCCAGAGGCTATGCTCACTGCCATTACTGAGAAGCACGTGTAGAGCACATTCCAGGAGCCAGAAAGCCACCCATACTTGGCTGATGGTAATTAGCAGAGGAGCAGCCCTGTCCCACCCCACAATTTGCCTCTTCACATCCTTTACTACCCTCAGCTGATTTATTCAGGTGATTCCTCAATAAACCAGATCAGTGCCATCAGCCTGGTCTTGGAGTCCTCCATCATACTCACCACGAATGGCACTCAAACAAGGACACTTAACAGACTTGACGGTGTGGTTGGTACCCCTGCGCCTATATAATGGGCCCACATCCAGATTTTGGGCCCCGTGCTTCACAAGGAGCGGCACACTCTGTTGCAAGCTTGACACTGTAGGGTTCCTTGCTGTGCGCTTTGCGTGTATTAGGAACTACTCCTTCCCTTCAACCCATGGCTGGCCACTGCTTCTCTATGTGACCCAAACACCTGGACCATCTTACTCAAGCGGGTACAAACTGCGGAGTGCCATGAAGGTCGCTCATTGCCTGCAGGGCTAACACCCACCCTTCTCACCATTCTCTTACCTTACAGGGCTCTGAATTACTGGGGGAAGGCACCGCGGCATCCCCCTTCCTCGCCTTTCACTTCAGTCCTCACTGCTCCACCTTACCCTGGCCTCAAAATGGTGACTTAATAAAGAACAACAACAACAAAAGGCTCCAGCCATTTCCTTCTTCCTCCCTGGAGGAGAAGTGCCACCACTTCCTCCTTCAGCTTGCCTGGTTGGGTGCACCGACGAAGTATGATCTCGGTGCTTCCCCTACCGAACAAGCAGAGTCATCATCTTGTACTATTCCCTGCCATCTGCCTGTGACCTTGGAGAGCCCTGGGAGGCCTTCAAACACAGTCACTCTGAAACTCAAAAGACGACAGAGCTTCCTCCCCAGCCCTGGCAGCAGCATTATTGAGAATTATGCAATACCCAGGATTGGGCTGAGGGAAATTGGAAGGATAGACTACAAGAAACCCCGGGCCTATGTCCTGTTAATTTGCAACAAACTCCCCAGCATCCTTTTACTTGGTACCCACATGAACATGGTACCCTAGAAAAGACTAAGGGACACTGCTAAGGAAGATGGCTTACAAAGTCCTTTCACTCAACAGCTGCTTGAGACTCTTAGCGTGGACCTTAACTGCCCTACAGATTGGAATCAGCTAGTATGAGCAATCCTCTCCAGCAGCGCCCATTTAGAATGGGCCACACTTTTTTTGTAACGAGTGTTAAAAGCAGGCACTGTGTAGCCAAGTGGCTGGGTTATTACTAAATTTTGATTGCTTAGCAAGTGCAGGTCTTTACTCCTCTCCTGCGATGCAAGCACAGGGTCCACTTCAATATTTTGATCAGGTGCGGCTCTGTGCGCTGAGGGCATTCAATAAATGCAATGCCGGCCCCACTTCTAATCCAGGGCAGAGGTTTTGTTTGTGTCTTTCTAGAGAACACCCCAAACCCTGTGTGGATTCCCGCGTGAGATGTCTGGCCAGTCACCGGCTCCTCTGACCCAAGAGATGAACCTTCTAGTCCTTGATGATCTTCCACCCAGGGGCAGCCCCAGTCTCTGAGGACACGGACACTCCCCTCCTCCTGGACAAAATCAGCCCCTCACTGGGGACAATTTAAAATCCTTTTCCACAAATTGCTTGGTGGGATTTCTCTGCAACCTGTGTATCACCCAGGTTCAACCTGTGTCACCTCCCCACTTGTTTTTGCTACTTTCCTTTTTCCCCTGCGTGGTCTTCTTGTCTAAGATGTACTTGGCCTCATTGCCCTTTGTGCCTTACTGATGTTTCATTGCCTCCTCCCTTGCATATCCTATTTGTGACATACCCAAGCCCTGATGGCATCTGTTTGATTGGCCATATTAAAAAAAGAGGGGGTAATTGTGGACATATCAGGGCCAGAGGCTATGCTCACTGCCATTGCTGAGAAGCACCTGTAGAGCACACTCCAGGAGCCAGAATGCCAAGCATACTTGGCAGTACTAACAGTGATTGGCAGAAGAGCAATCCTGTGCTGCCCCACAATTTGCCTATTCATGTCCTTCTCTACCCTCAGCTGATAGATTCAGGTGATTCCTCAGTAAATCAGATCAGTGCCATCAGCCTGGTCTCGGGAGTCCTCCCCTGGTACCACCACAGTGGTCAGCTTCTTACACCCAGCTGAATTAGTGTGATGTTGAGTGTGGGAAGCCTCCTGGGGGTTATTGCCAGCAGCATAAAGGCAGAACAGGAGGAGCTGCCAAAATGTTGCTGGGATGCTGTTCCTAGAAGCTGTTGGAGCTGTTCGAAGCTGCTAATCCTCTTGGGCTGTTCTGCTGGAGGACCTTGTCATGCTGGCTTTCCTGATGAACTTTGGATAAGCTTGGGTCCTCATCTTGAGCTTTGATTCCTGGCTCCAGAGGGGAAGACGGTGCAGTGCTCAGCCTCATGAAGAATGTCGCATTGGCTTTCCTGATGGGGTCTCGGATTTCCTCATCACTGGAGGAGCTTGGGGCCTCACTGTTGCTGAGGACAGCTGTGGTATTTTGGGGGGAGCTCTGGTGCTTTTCTTAACTGTTGCTTCCTAGCTCCAGTTCAGATTCCTAAGCTTGCTAGCGCAGATCTTTTGTCCCACTGGCATAGACTTCGTAGCGTTCACTACTGACCTTTGAGTCTTTCCAGCACATATCCATGCAGTGGGACTTCACAAGACTTGGTTGTGGCCTCTGGGCCTCCAGTTGGACTGGTGGGAGGCATTGTTACGAGCTCTAGATCCTCAGCTGGATTTGTTAGTATTTAGTGTGTAGATATATTTCCTGCACTTGTAATATGTTATTCTTTGGCAATTCATTATAAAATACCATAACAAAATGTGTCCTATACTATATTATTCACCTTGCAAAAACCCTAAACCATATTAAAAACAAAATCACCCCAAGTCTTTCCTGACCTGCTTTTGCCATTCTATGTACATTGTGTTTTATTATATGAAACCTAAGATAAAGACCTGTCTGGATGTCCTTTGGTATCTCTTCTATTTGGTATTACTAGCGGGAGAGGTGTGGGGGGTACCACCCTTCCACCTGGGAATCCCAGACCTTTATAACTTTCCTATGCTTTGCTGACTGTCTTTTCACCTTCCCAAGAGGAGCTCTACAATTGTCTCCATAAGCTGAATGCAATGTGCCTGAATTACATGCACCAAGAGTACAGTAGGGTAGAATGTGCCAGTACAAGACCAGGGACAGTGAGATCAGTTAGTAGACATTTATAATAATAATAAAAAGAAATGAGCACACGGACCAAAGCCTGGGGGCACAAAGAAAGATGATGACATGGTGTCTCTGGAGCCTTGCATGTTATCTTTCCTCTACCTGGACTAGAGTACTTTCATTCCCTTTCCCACTGAAAGTCTGTGCTACTTCTACAATGAAGACTGCCAAAATGAAGACATTGCTTCTTTTCTACATACTTTATAATTTATAAAGAAATTGAAATTGGCAGTGCCTGCTCATATGACTGCCCACAAGTGTGTAAGTTCCTAGATCTCAGACACAGTGTCTTTGAGAACCACGATGATCTCCATTAATCAGTATCACATAGCTATTAGGACTAAGAACAGAGACCTCCTGTGTCAATAAGAGTTAGTATTTTGTCCTCAGAAACATTTGCCCAAGAAAGATAAGACAGGAAACCAATAAATAGTTGCACAATTTGCCTTGGGTAACATCTGCACATAGATTTATCTGAGATAAGACTGTGCTCACCTAGGCGAATAGCTCACTTATCAACTAGAAGTTTACTTATCAAGCCCTTCAACTTGCTGTGATGCCTAACCTCAAACAATTATGGCGTTACACTTGCTCAATCTTTGGCTATCTCTTACTTTGAAAGTCCATTTTTAAATGACTTGAGCCCAACTCCTAAATCCTATAAACCCTCTCTCTTCTGGAACTGCTGGGGTCTCAAGGTGATGTTATCTGTTACTGCAGCAGGAGAAGTTATCTGGTGGTATTTTTAATATATTCAATAACTTTCATCTGAATCCAGTCTAAAACACATACTACTTAGTAAGTAATTTCCAAAAGAGACAGTTGAGAGGGAATAGCCTCATGATGTAGTGCTTTGACTGGATGTGGGCAGATGAATAAATAGTTAAGGATGCTTCCAAAGTCTTAACATTAGTTTTTGGCATTATTTAAAGAGGTGGCATAAGCAGAAGAGTGTATTTTCAGCAAGCATGAAATCATCTCAGTTCAAGACATGGTGAGCTTCAGATTTCTGAAATGTGGAAATAGTGTGTCTGGTTCTACACTCAGTGATAGAAGGCTTCAGATAAAAGATTTTGGGGGTAGTTGGGAATGTGTCTTTTCAGTCAGTGTTTCTTGCAGCACAGTCTTCAGTCTGGCAGCACCAACACCACACTGTCACTTGTTTGGAAGTGTAAATTTGGGGTCCAGACTGGAACCATTGACTGGAAAGTTTTGGGGATGAGTTCAATTATCAGGTGTTTTGTCAAGTCTTCTGGGGATGGGACAATATATAATACATATGAGCACTACTGCCTTAAAGCTCAGTCAAAGCTACCGGACCCAAAAACACGGAGCTAAATGCCACTCAAGCTTCTGGAAGTGGGGTACTACAGCATGCTAACATTATGTTCTTTGTACAGCCAGTTCGTCCTTTGCGCAGAGGCTTGAGAGGCTGTACAGCAAAGCAGTTAGAGTTTTTATGTGCTGTAACAAAGTCAGTGAGTACTTCACTTCTCACCAAAAAACAATGCAAAACAACGTAGTGAGAAATCATGGTTTTCTCCCCTGTTCTCCAAACTCTTTCCTGGCTACTGGTTTACTGTATTCAAGAGCTATGTGTGTGGTGTAGGGAGCAAACTGCTTAAACGTTCTGAGGCTTCTTATCTCTTTCTAAAAAATGAGAATGCCAATAGTACCCATTTCATTGAGTTCTTGGGATGATTAAATGAGTTTAAAAAGATCTTAAGGTTGTTACATACTTTCTGATTTTTATTTATTTATATATATATATATGTGTATATATATATGTGTGTATATATATATATATACACATATATATATATATATATTTTTTTTTTGGTCTTTTTTGAGACAGGGCCTCACTGTGCAGTTCAGGCTGGCCTTAAGCTCACTTTGTAGCTCAGGCTGGTCTCGAACTCACAACAATCCTCCTGCCTCAGCCTCCCTAGTGCTGGGATTACAGGCATGTGCCACCATGCCCGGCACTTTCTGATTTTTAAATGTTTGCATGTTTAGAGGATCTTTTGGATTTTTACCTGCTTAGCTAAGCATTTCACGCTTCCTGATTGTTACTGATTAGCTACAACATTAAACATATTATGTTGCTTGGCTCTCACAGGAGGTTTAAAATATACTGAGTGAATGAGTACTGCAGGTCCCATTTCTTTATTTCTTCTCTGAATTCTGTATCTTTTATCCAATCTTATTTTGGCACTAAATTATGCTTGTCATACTTATACTTGCTTCCTAATTCTGTTTTAAGCTCTCAGGAGGGATATATTGTGCTCTTCTCCTGCTTACCTACATAGCACTTGGCTCTGTTGACTACAGAACTGGAATTTAGCATTAATTTGTATAAAATAAAATAACTTTATTATTATTTTTTGTCGTAAATCCATTTTCTTATGAATATGTTGCAGCTTATTCTTTTCCCCACCTCACACTCATTTCAGCATTTTAAGTTTCTCCTGCCATGTGCTCCTACCAATCGTACGATGAAAAGAAGAGGGATTCTTTCTATTGTTGATGTCTTCCAGTACAGGGGGTCTTCTTATTCTGAGCTCTTGTGTCAAATTCATGAATTCAGTCTAATAGTCCCAAAGTTATTTCTTGAGACAAAATTAAGGTACAGTGTAAGTGTGCTGCAGTGCCCCGCCCCATACACCTCAAGGCATGATGATTTCACATACTTTCTCTGTAGCCCTATTTTCAGCAATATCTGCTTTCACCTTTCCCTTACCTTCTCAGTAATCTCACTGCTTTGTGTTACACTGAGTTGAATTCTGCTTGTGCAAATGACTGAAAATGTCCCTTATATAATTGTGATCTCCTTTTAACATGCAGAAAATTAGTGTGATATGTAATGAAAGAAGGCAAATGGATCTGAGCCAATCTATTTGGAGCCAAGTAGATCTAAGATCAAAATCTTAGCTCTGCTATTAATTAGCTGGCCTTCAGTGAACCATTTGACACATCTATCAACTCTCCTGTAAAGAAGAACATAAGTACTTTCATTATGGTTATGCACAAAGACCAAGGAAGACAAATTATATGGAACACCCAGAACCGTGCTAATGAAGGTGAATTTACAAGACGCTGTAAATCTCAGAAGCAGAGGCTGTTCTAAAATGTACATGTTGTCATTGTCCATTAAAATATGGTCTCAGGTATCATGGACAGCAATTGTGTTCTGAAATTCTATTACTTTAAGAGTGGCTCTGTCAAATATCAAATTACTTTACTTTTGATAATTGATCTTCAAGGAAGACTCCTTAATTACTGACTGCAGAATATCTCCTATAAAGTCAGAGTCTACACTCCCACCCCAAGAGGCTGGCACTGCTCACGCATGACTCGGTACACCAGGCATTCTCCTAGCCCAGAGGTAAGGGACTCCCACAGCCTGGACTGCTCACTTGGTTCACCTCAGGGCCTCCTCTAAGAACCCTTGAATGTCCTTTCTCCAGGGCGTGGTAGGAATGGTCGTCCTTTCTCAGTGACTCTTCTACTTTCTCATAAAATGTTACGGAGGACAGTAAGAAACTGGAATATAATGACAATCACCTTTTTTCCTTCTTTAGGAGGGCAGAAGGACATAGAAAATTTTTTCAGGATAGGAAAATCCAGGTGGTCCTGTGGGGCAGAGTTTAGAGGCACTTTGTGGAGGCAAGAATAACCTCTTGTGAAATACAGACTTGTCATTCGAAAGGGTGATATTTTATTTATGTTGCTTGAAGAATGGCTGTGGAGAAATCTTTGATTGATACTCTGACACATGCCCTCATGTGGAAATAGCTGCTGTCATTTCGGCCCTCCTCCCGTCATTTCCCTCACAGTCCACAGGTGCACTGGGACCCAGCAGGAGAGATCAGCACTCTTGCCTAACCTGAGATGAGACTGGAGCCTGGAAAGAAAGAGGATCACATCACAGAAGTTGACTTCCAAGAAGAATTTGTGTTTAGGCAGAGCCCAGACTTGACGGCAGTCTTCTGCTATACATTTCTTTGGATTACCAAATCGTGCTACAATTATCTTAACAGGCTTTCTGCATTTCATAACGCAATGCCCTTTAAGTCCAGAAACTCAAGAGATTGGTATAAATTGCTTACTTGTTTTTAAGATGTTATTATTACTGATTATTGTATATTATGAAACTTATAGTTTCAACTACATCATAGATACTATTGTCACTTATAAATTAATATTTGATTAAAATGCAGCTATATTTTATGCTATAATTTTTGGTCTAATGCCTTTTTCTTCCTTTTAAAGAAAGAAGTAAAACAGTGTTTTTCATTTTTGAATAAATAAACTTTCAACCCCTTCATTTATTTTGTAAATGTTAAAAATAAGTGTGAGTGAGGCACAGTCTGAGTGTTGCTATTCATATTTGTCTTTTATTTATTAAAGACTCTTCCCAGGATTTGTGCTCCTGGGTATTTGGATAATCTTTCCTGTTATAGCCTCTGCTTGCTTGTTCTTTCTTTCTTTCTTTCTTTCTTTCTTTCTTTCTTTCTTTCTTTCTTTCTTTCTTTCTTTCTTTCTTTCTTTCTTTCTTTCTTCCTTTCTTTCTTTCTTCCTTTCTGTCATGTTCCATTATAATATGTATCTTTTAAAAAGTGGTCTAAATTTACTTCTGCTTCTCCTTTCCATCTGATCTTCAAGCCCTTTTATTTTTCCTTTAGAAAGCAAAATGATGTCCTTACATTACCCAAACTTGAAAGCCTCTTTTATGGTTTTATGCATTTGATATTACTGCAGAACTGAATCATCTCCTTAAGCCATTGAATGAATGTTACTTTTTCCAATCTCTAAGAATATCTGATTTACTTTCTCTTTTTGATTATGAAAAGGAACATTTTCTTGAAGATTCATCCACATCTTAAACCAATGGCTCTCATCCCTGAGAGCACAATGGAATTACCGGGAAAGCTTTAAATACTAATGATGCCTAAGTCCCAACCCAGAGGTTCTGATTCAATTGTTGTACAAACCCATACACTGAATTTTTATCAGTGGCTCCATAGGATATTTTAACATTCTGCTGTGACTGGGAACTCTTTTCTTGTTTAACTCAGATTTGAGGGGAAGCTATTATCTTTTTTTACTCTCAAACAAAATTGCTTCAATTTCCCAACCTATGGAAGCTATAGATCCTCTTAAATAACTGAACCTTGGGAGTTAATATTCCATTGTCCCTTCCAGCTCTAAGATGCTAATTTTCTTGACATTTCATATGTCTTGTATCTCACTTCTTTTCTCTTGCCTCTCCTCTATTAAAAATTGCGATAGACTTAAAGAACTCAAGCTCTTTGCTTTGGCATTTTTCAGAACCACACACTGGAGATATTTTTACAATGGCTGACTTGGCTGAAGTTTTCACATTAAAGAGGACAGGGGCAGTTTCTCTGCAGACTCCAGCTCCTTGCCAAACTTCTGAGACTTTTACCCAAAGGCCTTTGCCTCAACTCTCTTTCTGTGATTATGTGAGCCAGTTCAGATGTCCATACATTTAGGTTGCCTTTTATCAGCAGTCTTATCTGTCTATAAGTTTAGAATGTTGTCATATACAGGGGATTTTTTTCTACAGCATAACTTATATCACATTGTGCCTTTTATCCTATCCTCCTGTAGAGGACAGAAGTCCATAGCCTTAATTTTGGTTTAAAGTTAATGTATTTGTCCATCTTACCATAAATATAGAAAGAGGAGCAGACAGAGCCATAAAAACAGGAATTGAGTCAGACCATCTCCTGCTCTGTGATGAAATTAGTGAAGTCTAGAGTATCTCCCGAAGCAGCACCCCCTCTAATGTGATAATGTGCTCAAAAGTGGAAGGAATGCCAAACAGAGACTAAAAAGCTTCCACATGTGCAAAGCAGGAGCAAACTCTCTGTGAAAAATATGTAGACTAAGTTGCTTAGAGTCCTCAAGGAGATCAATGAGGCAGCTTCCATTTTTACAGGGCAAACATGATATGAAAAATGTATAAAGAAATACATTTGATTATACATTTTAGAAATGAAATATAATCATTGCAATCACCTGTAATTATATCTATTGAAAATTTATTTATTTAGTATAAGCCATTTCACATAATATAGCACTTTAGACAGCAGCAGCCCTGCGGGGCTGGGACAGTAACTTGACCAGGCCAGTGCTCACTTGGACGTATCTCTCTGCGGTCTGCCAGGTTGGAAGGTCCCAAAGCTCTGCTTCTACATCCCTTGGAGTTTTGCTGTGTGGCCTTCCTCTTCCATATGATATCTCATTCAGTGCAACTGTGCTTCTTTGAGACCTAAGATCTGGCTTGCTTGAAAGAGAATAAAAACAGAAAGCTTTAAGTCCTGGAGTGAACAGGGCCAGTTCTGTTACAGCCCACCAATGCATCAATTCTAGGATTGACCAAGACTCATGGCGAAGGGCCTTAGGCTTGGGTGGTTTCCCACCTGGATGATAAAATACAACTGCAAGAATCCCGTGGCACAGAAGGCAGCACTGTGGTCATCTTTGGAAATAGCCTCTAGTATAATAATAGGCTAAATAAAATGTATGGGAAACATCAGCAAATTAGAAGATGTTCTACAGGAACAGACCAAGAAAGAAGTATCAAAGAAAGAGAATCAAAAAAGAGGGACAAAAGGGAAAAGGAAAATAAGGAAATAAGCAGAAAGGAAGAGGATGGGGAGAATGACAAAGAGGCAGTGTTTGGTGAGATTGGGATTAGTGTTTTCCCAAGCTAAAGAAAATACCCAGAAGATGGAGAAATCTCTGAATAATAGGTAAATGTAGTAACAAGTAAGTGTATAACCCAGTTGGGACAAGGACAATTTACAGCTATAGTTGATTACAGTAACAGGATCATGGATAACTTTTCTTCTTGTTGTTTGTACTTTCTAAGTGTTCTAAAAATGTGTGTACATCATGTCTGCATCTTGTACTATGAATAACTACTAAGAAGATAATAGTATGCAATGTATTAATTATTGAAACTGTCCTATTAATTGGTTTTGAAAGTGTCTCATTGCTTTCTCAATAAAATTAATAAAAATTAAATATTTGTTATATATGTATAAAACTTGTTTTGTTGTTTGTAAGTTTTTCTAAGTCTCTATTAACAATCTAGAAATAAAATAATCATTACTGGACTCCACCATCCTCCTCGATCCCGCACATGTCTGCCTAGCCCGAGACCGGCCCCAGACAGCGAAGCAACTCCGCCATCCTCCGCGATCCCGCCCAAGCCCGCCCAGGCCCAGAGAACTCCCGAGACAGCAAGACCCACTCCAGCAGCCTACTTCATCCCGCTCATGCAGCCCAGCCAGAGACCGGCCTGAGATAGCGGCTGACTCCAGTGACCTTCTGGATCCCGCCCCAAGCTCTCCCAGTGAGTGGGAATTTGCACGACTCACCAGGCTTCCCAGATCAGTGAGAATGTGGTGAGTCTGAGGGAGAGCCATTGGCTTCTTCCACGTGCGCTACCCGGATCCCTGCCTCCAAGCCCTCCAAGCCAGTGACCAGCCTGAAACCTCAGGGCCCACTCACCAGCCCCTCCCCAGATCCTTAGCCCTAAAACCCGCTGAACAAGTAGGAATTTTCCTGATTCTCTGGGCATCCAAGTTCAGTAAGTATAGAACTCCAGGCCTGCCGTGCCAGAGAGACATTTCCTAGGAATTCCATGCCGACCCCCCCCCCCGCCTCTCCCCGTGACCCAGTGAGAGCTCCAGGCACACTAGGCCAGAGAAACATTTCCCAGCGATAGCTGGTCCCACCCCACAGCCAGCTAAGACGGGGAAGTTTCGTTACTTGCTCTGCATCCCAGTTCGGTTTGTGCTCGTCTGAACAGGGAACCAACAGAGGGGAACCAAAGGAGCTGCAGCAAAAAAGGTACTGAACACAACAGCTGGATCCAGGATAGGCATACCTGGATAATCTCAAACTTAATATACTGGCACCTGAATCTTTTAACAAACTAAGGTTATAGCTGCACCAAAGATCTACACCAAAGGTCAAAGGTCAGTGGTATACAAAATGACAAATAGAAGGGGAAAAATGCAATCCCAGACCTCGAGTCCATCAGGAAGGGTAGAGGACACTACCTCAGTTGCAATGAATGAATTAACAGATACAGCAGCAAAGGAACAGAAGCAGAAAGCTATAGAGGAAATAAAATGAGAAGTAATTCCCCAAATTAAAAAAGAAATATCTGAAGACATGGTATCTGAAATGAAGAATGAATTCCAGAAACATTGGGTGGAAAAACTATGCTCACCCAGAACAAGTGCAGACAGCACTATTCCAGCTGATATATATGAATTAACAGCATCTGAAGCAAAGAAACAACAGCAGAAAGATCATGAAGAACTCAAAGCCGAAATAAGTTCTGAAATCAAAAAAGAATTTTTTGAAGTCATAGCATCTGAAATACAGAAACCAGTCCAGAAATATACAGAGGAAACCCAACTTGGAAGAAATGCAGCAGAAAAAGAATTAATAACTACCTCTAAAGAAGACATGGATAAAAAAATTGAGATCAGAAATATGATGGATTCCTTGAATGAGCAATACAGAAAAGAAATAGAACACATGAAACACAGTCAAAGAGATATAGAAGAACTAAAAATAGCAATAACGAGTCTACAAAACCGTCTGAGTGAAAGCGAAGACAGAGTTTCAGATCTTGAAGATGCCGGAGCAGCTAGTGAAAAGGTGAGAAAGGATCTCTTAAAAACAACAAGAAGGCAGGAAAAAGTAATCCATCACCTGCAGGATGACGCCAGAATGAACAATGTGAGAATAATTGGTATCAACGAGAATGAAGGAGTCAATACAAATGAAATAAAAAGAATTTGGGAAGAAATAATAGCACAAAACCTCCCAAATATGAGGAAACAATCCAACATTCAGGTCACCGAAGCATACAGAACACCAAATAACCTCAACCCAAGTAGAAACACACCGAGACATATAATAATTAAGATCCCAGAAATTCAACACAAAAATAATATACTGAAAGCTGTGCGAGAGAAGAAGGAGCTCACATTCAAAGGAAAACTCATCAGAATTACAACTGACTTCTCTACACAAACAATGAAGGCAAGGAGAGCATGGAGCAGAGTTCTTCAAGTCCTACACGAAAACAAATTCAGCCCAGACTATTATACCCTGCAAAACTCTCATTCAAGTTTGATGGAGAAGTGAAATACTTCCACGACAAAGAACAACTAAAGAATTTCATGATGACAAAGCCATCCCTTCACAGGCTGCTGAAAGAGGTTCTAGAGAGAGACCACAACGACCAGAACTCCATGCAAGAGAATGGAAGGAACCCACTAAACAGGACAGACAATTAAACACAGGGTACAAAGAAGTAAACAACACCAGGTAAATATCATGACAACCATAAGTCAGCACATTTCAATTATAACCATCAATGTAAACAGACTCATTTCTCCAATTATGAGAAATAGACTGGCACAGTGGATTAGGAAACAAAATCCAACAATATGCTGTATACAAGAAACACACTTAACTTAAAAGTACATTCATAGGCTCAAAGTCAAAGGATGGAAAACAATACTGCATGCCCCAGCACCTCAGAAAACAGCAGGAGTAGCAATTCTGTTCTCAGACAGTCTCAACTTCAAACCAAGAATGATCAAACAACACAAAGAAGGCCACTATATATTGGTCAGGGGAAAAATTCAAGAGCAAGAAGTAACACTCATAAATATCTATGC